>OZ035824.1:7647732-8187390 GCA_964034765.1 Knipowitschia caucasica | reverse complement strand
GAATGTGTTGTCAACAGTGATATTGGGTTTGTATATATACATTTACCCATGGTAAAAAGGATTCGGCATGGGTACATTTGCACTTGTTAGATATTTGGTGCTTTGTTCTGCCAAGTTCACTGTAGGGAGCAACAGATGTTTTTCCCCATGTGTGCCAAAATGCCTGTCTAGACTGCAGAATAAGTAAAGAACAGTGGGTGTAAAGCCGTCATGGCAACAATGAGCTGGATCAGAGAATTTTAAACGCAGGGGTATCAAAAAAAATGCACGTCCAAACTAAGGCCCGAGGGCCAATTGCGGCCCTCAGTGCAATGTTATATGGCCCACTGCTGAGCCAACCCAAAGCAATCAAGGAAATTAAAAACACAAGTTCACTGACATGGAATACCTTGTTTTAAGACTCAGAACCTCTGGAATCTGACTTTGTTTATACGGACTTTGTTTTTGATTCTGTTACAACATTAATTCCTTCATGGATTCATACATTTCACCTATGGAGCTAATGTAGCTGATGAGATAGGAAATATTTGTTATTCCTCATTTTAATACGGCAGAACATCCTGACTTCAGTCGAGTTTTACAATAGTTTTGCTGAACTCTCATAAACCCATCGTTGAGTACCTTTGCATCATCATTCTTCCGACTCTTACCTTGACGATTTTGATGAGGCTTTTGAGCTGGTACACGTGCAGCTGCAGGTCCAGTCGGTCGGTCAGCCACACACAGACAGACTTCATGCAGGTGGTGTACCATTGCTGCCAAGACAAAGGCTGTGTTTTAGAACGACAAAATAAGAAAGAGAAGCGGACATTTTTATGCAAACTATTCAAGGATCACGAGGGCTCTTCAAAACTTTCAGACTCCACGGGTAACTTCTTTGGTTCTATAACAATCATTACGCTTCTAATACTCAAGCGGAACAGGCAAACTGAGGTGAAACTATGTTAAATAAAATAAATAAAAAAGTATATCAGCTGCATAAAGTGTCACAATTGGTTGAAAAGAGCACAATGCTGAAAACTCAAACTGAAAAATTCTGAAATGGGACTGTTCTAATCAATATCTATGATTCTACTCTATATATTTTTAATTTTTGGCATCCTCTCCACAAATCTGAGCCAATGGAGATTCATCGATAAATGACTTGTGGGTCTGCTTCCTCCGTCCCAGCATCAAATGTTGGCGTTGGAGTGGATCCCTCTCTCGATATGGTCCTCACCAAGAGTTCTCACATTTTCTCCTCGTGTTATTTTTTGTTTTTGTTGTTGAGTCGTTTCTTGCTGATGCAGGAGAGTCAGAGGACAGCGACGATCCAGGACATATTTTAAGGACTTTTATTAACATTTATGGATAGTGGTCATCCCGCTTCCTATGGACCGTCGGCGACTATACAGTATGTTTGCCATTATTGCATTGTCTGTGTTTGAATGGTTTGATTCTCTGATCCGTTTTTGGCGAGTTGACAACTTTGTAAATTTGCTCCCACAAAAGGACATGCTGTAGATCCAGGACTTGACTTTTTTGTACTTAAAAAACAACATACAATCAACACAATGCTTGCTTGTTTTTCATTTATTTTATTTATTTGATCGGGACAACACACAATAATGAACAATCATACAAGTTGTACACAAATTGTAAATAGGACATGAAAAACTCAAAGAATTAAAAAAAGAAATCACTACTGAAACACAGAACTGTTCATATTTGCTTGACATAAAAAGATCAAATTGGAGTTGCTTCAGTGCAGAAAAACAAGCTGCGTGTGTTGTTTTTTTTTTTTTTTTTTTTTACAAACTAAGTGAAGCCTTCATCTCCAAAGCGTCATTCTGAATGTTATTTATCTGTGCAAAGTAGAGCGAGACAGATTTTAGACCTGACCCGGGAGCATCTCTGCAAACCCAGCCTGAAAGCATCCACGGACAAAGAAGGGGGGAAGAAGCATCCGCCTCCGATCTCCCGTCCCATGAAAAGCACATAAACCCGCACTACATTATGCTAATGGTGTCAGTGCTGCTTTACAGACGGACAGACAGACATTCACCAAAGTTCAAACGCGCCTCTCTCGGCTGGCGGACGCTGTGAAAACCTGTTCAAAAACATCATAACACGAGGTCAGCGCCTGCACGGTAAACTCAAAAAGGGTCAAACGTTTATTTATTCAAAGTTTTTTTTTCTCTTGAATGATGCACTAGGGAAAGATGGGTGCTCTGATTGGCTTTGACCTCGCCGCCACAATTCGAAAAGCGCCTTGTGATTCTCAATAAATGCTCTTCCCTTCACACCTTCCACTTTGCAGGCCAAGACGGCAGCACAGAAATCCAGCGATTCTCACCTGGAAGGCAGCACCGTGGGCTTTGAGTGGCGGCGATGGTAAAATGCGCATGTCGGGTCGAATTTTTCAACGCGCACTCAGACGAGAAAGCCCAGAGGCGGAGACGGCCACCGCGCTGTAATTACTCGTCGCATTCACATGTCGCGGCAAGAAGACTTCATTTCACACCGGCGAGAAACGCAATTAGCTTCCAATTTGCCAGATGTAAAAAGAAATGCAACAAAGGTGGACAAACTGTATGCACTTGACAAAAGTGGCGAAAAACACGGCCGCAATAACGCAGAGGTCACACGCGCAAGGTATTTGATTTCCAGTGACCTGCCCTCTCTGCCACGTCTTAAAGTAATTAGATCAAAAATCCAACGCATTTAGCAATGTCCTTCATAAGTTAAGAGTGCGAGAAATGTGCGCGCGTTCAGCCTTTTTTCATCCGTGGCCTGGAAAAGTCTAGTCATATAAGAGAAATGCATCGCGGACTAAAGTTGGCGTGGGATAAAAGTTGCGGGTCAGATATTTCTTGGTTGAGAAATTGCAAGCACGAGTCTGGAGTTTAACATTCTTGCCAAGATGTGCTTTTCAAAGTTGATGAGACTCAACCAGTGACTTGACCGATGTGTCTTGCCTGGCAGGCTTTTTGTTGCAGCCGTTTATGTTTCAAGGCCAAATTGGGATTTGAGTAAGGGTTAGCGGAAAGTTCGACAAAAGAAAACCGAAAGCGTTTCGACGGCTGCAGTCTTCGGGATATGGCCTTGTGCTTCTTAATTAATTTATTTTTTGACAATTTTGAACACGCAAAACCTGTCCATTCAATCAGTTTCTCTTTGTATCTCCCAAAAAAGCAGTCGTCTCGAAGAAAGTCACAGAAATGGTCAATTTTCCAACAGTAGATTAGATAATCAAACAGAACGCAAGTCAATACAATAATAATACAAGTTATTAGAGCATTGGGTAGTGAAACTCGGAAAATTAGGAGTGAGATATATCAAGTTATTATTTTTCATGTTTATATTTGGCTCACAGATGTAATAACCCCAAATAAACAAAAAAAATCTTGAAATTGGACGGTCAACCAATAGTGTGTGTCTTCTGACCTGAAGATTGGTGGTTCAAACCTGCTCCTGACATTATCATTGATTGAGCAGTCAGATTGACTGTGATCCACTGGTTGGCTGTTGTGAAACCGGCTCCCATGGGGGATTACTGGTGTTTTTTCTTGAGCAATACACTTAATCTGCTTTGCGTCTGCATAAACTGGTGTATAAAAGTGTGTGTGATTGGTTCCCTTGTATTTCCCTAAGTATTTTGAATGTCTCGCAAAGGTAGAAAAAAACTATATACTGTAAATGTGACTATGATCAAAATGATAACACATGTCACTTTGTACGTCCTGGGTCTATATCATATGTTAGTTTCACATTGTAAGTTGAATCACAGAAGTAAATAAACTTTTGATTGATTTTCTTATTTCTTCAGGCTGATGCTAAATGTACTGGGTGGCAGCTCTGGCCACCCCCCCGACCCAAAAATGGGGTAGAAAATGGATGGAGGGATCATATTCTAATTTGTCTAGTATGTCCTGAATCATCGTCTGTCCTTTCACCCGTCTGCATCTGCGATAACAACTCCAAAACACGGCCAAATACATTTTAAATCTGCATTTCAAGAACTCAAACTCAACTTGAACCCTTTGTTTTCAGTTGTACGTTTTTGTCACTCCCCCAAAATCCATGGATCGTACTTGAAGATCTTTTGGTAGAAGAGTACGCAGAGTGATAAGGAGGCGGGGACTGGACCATGGCGTTCCGTCCATTGTAAGATTGGACTTTCAAACAATGTCAAGGCAAGTGTCGCTGCTACATATTTTGAGTCAAAGCGGTCAATCTTTTACCACAAACACAAGGCCTGCACCTGTACTTTTCATTCGAACGCCAGAAATAAGCATAAAACCAGTTCCTTCTTTCAATGACACTCTTGCCGTGTTAATACCATGACCCATTCTATTCATGAATGTTAAATCTCGCCAAAATGCGTTTTGATGGCGTAAATTTGCCATCGGAGCGAGGTGGTCATGTCCTGTCCATCGTCTTGCACGTGCCTCGAGGTGATTTTAATCTAATGCGTTGGCTCTTCCACCTGCTCTCACCACAGACCGGGCGTAATGCTGGGTCTGCGTCCGTCCAAACATGTGTCAAATTGAGGACGAAGAGGTTCCCTAATTGGAATGATTAGTGGACGAGAGGGGGCAGGCGTTTATACATGATCAAACTGGAGAGACCGCACGTGGGCTTTTGTCATCTCTCCGTTCGTTAAAGCGTGATGTCCTCAAAACACACATTTACTGGTCCATTAAGCCAAATGTATTGAAATTTGTTGATGGTCCATTCAAATGTTTGTAAACGAGATGCCTGCATTCTAAAGGCTGCTGTAATTTCATTCATTTACTCTTGAATAACTTGGTAATCATCAAGCATTTCACAATTTGGTGTGTTTTCTTTTCACTCCTTGTACAGTACAGCGGTGGTGAGCAATGACTGTAGCCACAAAGCCCTGGATCAGACTGACAGAAGGTACTCTTATGCCTTTTGTGCCCAAAGTGTGCTCTTCCTCAAACGTTCATCTATATGCTGATGATACAGTCATTTATACATCTCAAGACAGCGTCACTCAGATACAAAATATCTTGCAGCTAGAGTTTAATCGTGTTCAAAAATGGCTCAGAGAACATAATCTCATTCTTAATGTGAAAAAATCGTGCACAATGTTGTTCAAGACAAGGTATCAAAAAACCCACCCCCCTACTCTCCATGTTCAGATAACTCCTGATAGAGCTTTAACAAATGTAGACACTTTTAGGTATTTGGGCTTGTGGATTGACCCTGAGCTGACATTTAAGCCACACATTGATTACATTGGAAAAAAAATTAAGCAATGCTTGGGTCAATTATATTGTTCAATAGAATGTTTTACATTTGAAACCAGAAAACGTATCGCTCTACAACTACTTTTGCCAATAATGGACTACTCTGACATTGTTTTCCACAGTTCTAACATAACCACCCTAAAACCTCTGGATTTACTTTATAATGCAGTCTGTAGATTTGTTTTAAGATGTCCTTTCACGACACACCACTGTATTCTTTATGACCAACTGAACTGGCTGCAGGCAAAGGAAAGGAGACTTTACCATTGGTACATTTTTATCTTTAAATGTGTCAATGGTGCTAGTCAATGCCCCCCCTATCTCCAAAAACATCTGGTGAGAGCTACCTCTTCATATGCACTGAGACATCTACAGCATGTCACTTTCATTACTCCCAGAGTACATAAGGAGATTGGGAGACACGCTTTCTGCTACAGAGCCCCTGAGGACTGGAACAATCTCCCAGTTTCGATAAAAACTATTTCCTCACTTACCAGTGTTAAAACTGCTTTAGCTACACACCTTAAGTCGGCATGTGACTGCTTTAAGTAGCGTTCAAGGCATAAATAAATAAAAGTAATAGCTGTACCCAAAGTTACCTAAGGAGTGGATGTGTACAAGGTTTTGAGATGGGCATGGTGTGGAAGGGCAAAATCTTTTTTTTTTTATTTATTTATTTTGTATTATTATTTATTTTTATTATTGTTATTGTTATTATTATTATTATTATTATTATTATTATTATTATTATTATTATTTTTTTCTTTTTTTTTTCTTTCTGTCTTTATGTACTGTATGTGCTTATTGTTTTGTCTGTCCTTGTGGTCATGTATGTAACTTTGTTTTATAACCGGACCCCCTCGAAAAAGAGATGATTCATCTCAAGGGGCTATCCACAATAAATAAATAAATAAATAAACTTTTCAGAAAGATGGTTAGCAGAGTGGTAAGCCCTAATCACATAAAAAAAAACAAGTAAACATGAACCACAGTTGATAGAGCTGTGTCCTGAGGAGATGCATTATCAAAGGGGTGCAGATGTGGCTGCAGGTTTTCATTCCAACCATGCAGGAGCACATCACACTCCACCCATTTATTCAAGCCTCCAGGTAAAGACTGGACAAACTTGAGGATTTCTGGAACTAGATTGACACCCCTGATCTATCACAACAGATATCCGTACATTGGCCGCATCACTCTACAGGCCGCAGAGCCTAAAGAACTTGAATATACAATCATATACAGCAATAACGGTACATGTATGCGTTTGGTAATGAAAGAAAAACAACTTTCCTAAGAAAAAAGTCACCCATTTTGATATGCATGAAAAGGAGACATTTTAATATTATTAGAATGTAGGAAGACTAGTTTATAATTATGCAGAAGTGATAAGCCTCGCCTCCTTGTTGCTACTAACATTTTTGAATCTATGAGACATGGCGTGAACCATCAGCAGTACAAATACATGGGCAGAGAGAGACGGGTGATATGGGATAGAAATAATGTGAGCTCAGGACAATAAAGAAGATTCAAACAAGAATCCATTGAAATTAATTTTTTGTTTGAATCTTAGTGAGTGAATCTTACATGATACTTTAGGAAAAGAACCTCTAAAGGATGTTGTGCAAAGAGAGGTAAATTACAAACAGAACACGTTAAAAAAGTTGTGTTGTCACGGTCAAAATCAAAATATCAAGTACACGTTCAATGAAAATCCTCAGAACATTTTCACAATCCCTTCAAACAAGGCTTTTGTGGTCATTTTGACAAACAATTAACTTTATTGTTGGTACTTGACTTAAAGCAGCAGTAAGCGATTTTTGGGTGTCAACATACGTCTTAAATATTGATATATTCCAATAGCCATCACTTATATAGAGTGTTTGTACCTAAACACGGATCTCTCAGTCTTTCCAGGCTTCTCCCACCTATATGATAAAAAAACCTCACATCCTATGCGCTTATCCAATGACGAGAGAGCACGCCTTATAAGGGGTTTCTCCCGTGTGTGCACGCGCACTCTTCCAAACAAACATGACGGAGAAGGAAAAGCCGCCTCCAGCGCTGCTGCAGACTAAATACCATGGATCTATTAAATACAGGCAAAACGCCAGAAACAGAGGAACGACAAAAAGTAGGAGCAACATGGTGACCAGCTGCACTCATGTTGGCGACCTCTAGCTCCGTGGATTCCTCTCTCCGACTGAACAGGTGAGCATGTTACTCAGTAGTGGCAGTAGTAGTTGTGTTATTTATACATATTGTTGCCTGAGACTGTAATGCGGGTTTTCACCAAGTTAGCTAGTTAAAAATCCCCAGCTGTTGTAGAAATACGGCCGCATTTTGTGGCAATAACTGCGCATTACCTTGGCTTAGCTTTGAGAAACAACAACAGACAACACAACATCGAAGCCTTAGCCCAGCCTTAGTCATCCATAAACTCCGGTCAATTATTAGTTCCCCACATGTACAAAATTAAATGACCATATCACCAGAGGTCCCCCGTGAAGTGGTGTTAGCATTAGCGTTCGCTGTTAGCATTAGCGTTCGCTGTTAGCATTAGCGTTCGCTGTTAGCATTAGCTGTTAGCATTAGCTGTCTGTAGTTGTGAATATGATGTGGCTGCTACGAACACTTCTGATCTGTATGAATCGTTTGTTTTTGCCAATAAACATAGTTGCTTGCACTATATATATGTAGGTCTGCATTTCATTCTTCAATGACTAAGTTTTGCAACTTGCACTCTGTATATTAGTTTTATTGTTATAAAAACAATATCTCTTTACCTCAAATCTAACTTCAGTGACCACTACATACATTTTTATTATAATGTATTGAGAATAAGTAAGAAAAGTCTTGCTGACTACTACCAAATAAATTATGAGCATGATATAATAGACATTGTAATAATTTACATGTCTTCATTGCATTCTTTTCTCTGTATCTTTTCCAGTATGGCCTAAATCAATTGGAATGAGGTCTTCAATGTACAAGAGTTCAACAGCCTCCATAATGCAAGTTAAATAACTATAAAAAAAAAAACAATGGCATAACGACTAGATACTTTTCTGCTGACCTCTTCTTTCTCTAGTATTGACTGGGAAGACAAGACTTTGCTTCCAGAATTAGAAGAATGGCCATTGTCATCTCCTGAGGAAGACTTTACACCCCACATTTGTCATGTAGGTTGTTGTGAATGCATATATGGGACGCAGTGATTATGATTATTATGATTTTGTGATGTGTGTGTTGTTCATCCCTACAGTTGTGTTGCTGCCCTGAGGTCCAAAATGAATATCGATCATGTTCCAGGAGTCAGTGTTGACAAAACTGTCGCTGAGTTTCTTCAACAATCAAGAGGAGTGAGATAATCACTCGACTCCCAAAACAGCCGATGTAAGTGTCTTTCTCTCACAATGCACAGTCTCTCACAGTCCAAATAAACATGTTCAAGGATCCTGTGGATCAGGGGCCACTCCTGGTGATCAATACATACTACTGTTGTGGATCAGGGGCCACTCCTGGTGATCAATAAATACTGATGTTGTTGATGATGAATATATCAAAGTCATATTTGAGTAGATAAAACTGATGTCTCTTCTATTATGTTTCAAAGGAAAATCTCTGCCAGAGGAAGACTCCAGTTCCTTCAACCTGGGCCCCTGAAGCGTGACTGTGTGTGCGTGTGACTGTGTGTGCGTGTGACTGTGTGTGCGTGTGACTGTGTGTGCGTGTGACTGTGTGTGCGTGTGACTGTGTGTGCTTGTGGCTGTGTGTGCTTGTGGCTGTGTGTGCTTGTGGCTGTGTGTGCTTGTGGCTGTGTGTGCTTGTGGCTGTGTGTGCGTGTGACTGTGTGTGCTTGTGGCTGTGTGTGCGTGTGACTGTGTGTGCTTGTGGCTGTGTGTGCGTGTGACTGTGTGTGCTTGTGGCTGTGTGTGCTTGTGGCTGTGTGTGACTGTGTGTGCTTGTGGCTGTGTGTGCTTGTGACTGTGTGTGCTTGTGACTGTGTGTGCTTGTGACTGTGTGTGCTTGTGACTGTGTGTGCTTGTGACTGTGTGTGCTTGTGGCGGTGTGTGCGTGGCTGCTTATGAATTATTTTGAGGAAATGTGTTCAAACAAGCTACAACATAAAGATCAACATTTTGTTAGATATCTCTGATAGTGTTCGCTGCAGCAGCGATGGATAAGGACCTGGATAATAACAGTGCTATTCATTTGAGCAAAAAGTGATAACACAAACGTTGCCTTACCATCACTTGTAATTATTTGTCTTAGTCGGGACATTGTGTATATTTTTCCGGCTATAACTTCAAATCTTCTTTTACATAATAAAGTTTCTTAGACTCGTTACAGACTATTTGTTTGCCTACTATAAAACAAAGCACATTGAAAGAGGTGAATGTATTTATTTTTATTTTGAAATAGTACAACTACAAACATATTTCAGAACTGCAGAGTGGACGTGCACCATGGGGGCCGCTGAGGACGTGCACCATGGGGGCCGCTGAGGACGTGCACCATGGGGGCCGCTGAGGACGTGCACCATGGGGGCCGCTGAGGAAAGCACGTTTTCAATGTCTGTTGGCACCTTTCACAGACGCACCAGGGAAAGGTCTGGGAGGATCTGGTCATCAGCTTCTCTGGACAGAGGGCGTTCAGTGCTTCCTGAAAGAACCGTTATGACAAATGACTTTATATATTGTTACTTGTAGCTTTTCTTTCAAAGTGGTGAGTTTCCTTACAGTGTAATAGTGTAACGTAATTAGTTATGACAGTACTTTTGCGTTTCGGACAAGCTTTACTGGAATTGTTTTTCAGTCCCACATCTCACTGTACAGCTCTGATACACTTTGATTTTGTCTTCATTCTCTGAACAATAAGCACATAATACAGATGTTGATTACATCAATAAATGTATCTTTATTTTGTGACATTGAGAAGGCAGCTTCCAGTGAGATGCAGCTTTACTTTCACATAATACATTACTACAGTGTTGTCTATAAAGAACTCCAAATATACAAATTGTGAGGAAATAAGTAGCAGTAATGTATTACTTTAAATAACCTTCATGTAAAGCTTTGTTGTTGTAATGTATATGCATTACATTCATCTAATACATATGCACTGTAAGAGATGTTACAGTGCATAATGTTGAGACACGTCACACTGTAATCTGCAACATTATGTTTATCACAACAGTTATCAGTGTACCAACTATAAAAGCAGTATTATTCTATAAAAGACTGAATTGTTTTTATCTCTTTCTTAGTGATGCTATCCTAGCTAACACCAAGCTGCTTCCAGTGTTATAGCTAGGTTACAACTGAGCTATTCTAATATTTCAGAATATATGCTAATATTTCACTCCCAGAGTTTGTTAATATACTTACGAGTAGACCTGACGGAGATGAATCTGCTGCTGCCATCACCAAGACGATGCGCGTTCATGTGGTGTGACGAGGGGACGGGGGCGGGGCTACTAACTCGCTCAGGCAGAAGAAACTGCCGGAAACGACCAAATCGCTTACTGCTGCTTTAATGTTTCGTAATGCGTCACCAAATATATTATATAAATATTTTATTTATATAAAATAAAGAGAGAAGAGATTTTAGCCTCTTCTCTTACTCTACTCTTACTCTACCCTATCCTACCCTGATTGGTTCTGGTTCTATCCAGGCCGAGCTGTCACTAAAGTAACTAAAGTGTGCTGCTGGAAGCTATGGTTACCAAGGAATTACCCCCGAATACTGGTTATTTGTGGGTAGGTTTCTATGATCCGGTATCAGAAACAAAAGCGTAATGGAAATGCAACCAGGTAGAGTACCGAGGAGTACAGAGAAGAGCAGACTAGGGTAGAGTAGAGCTGAGCAGAGTAGAGTGGAGCAACTAAGAACCAAGGAGAGCAGAATAGAGTAGCGTAGAGTAGAATAGAGCTGAGTAGAGTAGAGTATGGGCTAGAAGAAAAAGGGCTTTTGTTTCTTTTCAATTACAAAAAAATTAGTGGAGTAGAACCAAGTAAATTAGAATAGTCGAGCAAAGAAGAACCGAGGACAGCAGAGTAGAGTAGAGTAGAGTAGAGTAGAGAAGAGTAGAGAAGAGCCTGGTAATGTAGAGTAGAGCAGAGTGAAGTAGAGTACGGGCTAGTGCAAACAGGGATTTTGTTTCTTTTCAATTTCAAAACATCCCCCTCACTCCACGCCTTGTTTTTGTGAAGGGAACCGAAGGGATTAAGTGCTACCGTATTTCTCCCGTTGTTACATAACAGCCCTTGATCAGTAGATAAATAGATGTGTCCCGACTGCCCAAAGTGGAGTGCTGTTCCTCAGATTAAATTACGTGAAGAGGGGCCGGGGTCTGTCCACCGCTTCATGACTCTGATTTAGACCCTTATGTGGAGCTCGGCGGATCTGTGCGTGTCATAACAGCCAGCGGCCCGGTGAGAGGCGTCCAAATAGGCAGACAGGGGACGTTAGCATGCTCCCTCCGAGAAGAACACGCCGCACCCGCCATCTTCGGGTCTCCTCTGATAACCGCCGTTTATGAACTGGCTGGTGGAAATGGACAATTATTGATCATCGACTGTGTATAAATGGACCATGCTAACGCCGTAGCTCAGGGATCTCCAACCTGTGGCTTGGGATCTACCAGTAGCTCCCCAACCCCTTTCAGGTAGCTCACCAAAGATTTAGAATTTAGCCAATGACCTTGAATTAATACTTTTTGAGCCATTACATAAGTAATACAAGTATTGGGTTATACAGCATTATGGTATATGTACACTACCGTTCAAAAGTTTGGAGTCACCCAAGTGTTTTCCATGAAAAGTCACACTTATTCACCACCATACCTTTGTCAATGAATAGAAAATAGAGTCAAGTCAAGTCTAACAAGGTTAGAAATAATGATTTGTATTTGAAATAAGATTTGCTTTATGTCCAACTTTGCTTTTGTCAAAGAATCCTCCATTTGCAGCAATTACAACATTGCACCAAAAAACAGACATTTGCAGCTAGAATAGTCATTTACCACATAAGCAATGTATAGAGTGTATTTCTTTACAGTTAAGACTAGTTTAAAGTTATCTACAGCTTTTCCTTCAAAAATAAGGACATTTCAATGTGACCCCAAACTTTTGAACGGTAGTGTATGTGTTCTCCATTTTTTGTAGTAATTAAATAGATAATTAATACGACTGCAAAAAGGAGAAGCTCTCCGTCTCTTCGTTTGTGTAAAAGTAGCTCTTGGATTGAAAAAGGTTGGACACCCCTGCCGTAGCTCAATGACGCTCAATATGGAGTAGTTCCTTGAGAAATTTTGCTCCAACTTGCTTCTATTGATTTACATGGAAAAATAATCTCCTCTGGCAAAGTAACCGTTTTTGTCACTCTCATAATTTTGGGCTTATTAAATCCATGGTTTAGAGCTTTCTATGCCCCTGGTGTTTATACTTTGGCTCATAATAATACAAAGACAATATCAATCGCATGCCTTAATTGGCAGGGGAACGCCAGCTTGCCTTAGTAATCTTTTTTGAAACAATGCATAGCTAATGCCGTCGAAACAACTGCCCTTATAAGGAAATAGGCTGCAGCTAGCTTTATGCCTAAAACACCTTCTGCATTAAGGCTAACACGATGGTGTAGTTTTGTGACTCAAATATTTGGATAAAAGTTTAAAAAGCTGATTTTCGGAAATACACTCCAATTCCCATGATACCCTTGGTTGTAAAAAAAAAAACAAGGAACCAGTTCAGAAGATTTATCATAACAATGTCCTTATACCGCAGTAAAAAAATGGTCAATACATTTATTTTAAAATTTAGCTGGTGTGGATTATCAAAGTAAGAAAAGAATATTGCACAGAAGAAGTGAGTAAAGAAGATTGTGTTGTAACTGGAGGGATTCAGCTTGCTTTGTTTTAGAAGAATATAAATTCTTCAAACATGCATAAATCACTGCACATTGGGTCCTTGTTTATTGCGGGGGCTACGTTCTAAAAATAACACGCAATAAGCCAAATCCGAAAAGTAGCTCCAGTATATTTTTTAGGCTGTAAAAACTTCTCACCACTCACTTTATACACTTTTCTAACCACCTCAACTCATGACTGTTGAAGTGCGATTGCGTAGATTTCAAACCTGTTCGCCTTTCCAGACCTGTTAATATTTTGGGTGTTGTAAGTCTGAGTGCTGCTGCAGCTGTCAAAAGGCGTGCATACACATACAGCACATTCGCAACTGCTGAGGGGGCAGGAGCAGGACTGAAGGCTTTGGGAAGACCGCGGTAGTCATCTGAACTTAATCCCACGGTGCACACAAGCCACAAATGGTTTCTCCTGACTTTAAATAAAAATAACATAAGTTATTGGAGTCCACCGAGGCACATGAGAAACGAGCTGTAATCATAGCACGCAAAATTGCGCACACAATAATCCACAAAACAGTGAGGCCGCAAAAGGTGAACCACAATATAACCATAACCACCTGGGACCAATTGGTTAAAAGCTTTATTTGGTTTTGCATAAGAATTTAAGCATGGGTAGTTGCACTTACCTGGATGTGTATGTTTTAACACTACATGAGTTGTGTGGGCCTCTCCATTTTTATTTCTATTTATGGCATTAATGGTTTTAATCTTTTTTATAATCTGTTTTATTATATTGTTTTGTTGTTTTTAATATACTTGGTGGAGCTAAGCATACGTTTCTTGTGCATATATTATACTTGTTTGTGCATCACTTTGGAATTGATTTATTGTTGTTTAATGTGCTATATAAATACATTGGATTGGATGTCATTTCTCAACATGTACTTAAAACAATACCACCCAAACACCACAGAAATACATGATTGAGATAACAGTAAAATGAGCTCGCCTCCTCACTGCCTGTATTGTTACCACAGCGGGAGGCCTGGCAGCTCCTAAAGCGTGTGTGTGTGTGTGTGTGTGTGTATGTGTGTGTGTGTGTGTGTGTGTGTGTGTGTGTGTGCAATAGTTCTTTGTTCTGGGGCTAAATTTGTGATCAGGTGTGGAGAGAGGGCCCCGGTCACCTCGCTCGTGGTGCATGACTGGGAGCTTGTCAGATCCATTAAAGGGCCCCTACCCCCATCCGCACTCTGCAAACACAGACCCCGGCAAATGGAGCTACAGCCACAACATTGAACTCTCAGAGGAGACGCGCACCGGTCGGCTCACTCTTAATGTATACTCAAGCTATCGACACGAAAAAAAGAAGAAGAGAAAAACGGATAAACTGTTAGGGATGTGTTGATAAAATGGGAGCTCCAGGGGTCTTGAAAACGTGGAATTACATAAATAAATACCAAAATTATACTATGTTTTATAAAACAATAGTGCTGAAATGTAATGTTATTTTTTATTCATTTATTTCAGGCAATGTAAACAAGGTAATTAAAGTGATAGTCTGTAACTCTAAATGAATTACAAATTTTAGGAAATGTGCTAAATTGACCTCCTGGCCTTAAATGTTGATATAAAATAAGTCATTTTATTAATTCTAATATTACGGGCAAGTCCCGCCTTCCCTGCTCTTCAGAATCCACGGTGCCGTCGAGGTTAACCAATCGAGTCATCATCGGCGCTGATGCTCGCAGCTGCGCGTATGCGCAGTTGTTTGTTTTCGCGGAGCCTCCGAATCAAGCCTCCATTAGGCTCTGGAACAACATGAAAACTGAACAAAGAATTCTGAACATCCGCGCTGAGTTCCTTATGTATATACTGAACCAATATCCATAATCATTTATATACTGAACCTATATCCATAATCATTTATATACTGAACCTATATCCATAATCAGATCCTCTGCAGATGTGTCCTATAATGTGCAATTCATGATAATAGCACTTCCTGGTTTGCCGCAATCGCTTTTTTTGTGCATAAAAACATTATTTTTTTCATTAAAACGTTCACAAATAATTCTGAAAACCTCCGTGCATGTGTATTAATAACGTATACAGTATGTATAATGTGTTCTCTGATTAACATTTCAAAGTGTTACGGAAACGTAGGTGTAGACCAATCAGAAAGGAAGGGGGAGGGAGCTTACGTCGTTTTTTTCAAATCAAGTACCTCTCTGTCTCTCTTTCTGACAAACTCCAGACAATCACTTTAAATGCATTTAAATAATATAAATCATATAATGCAAAAAACAGACAGACAAAACACACACACAAAAAAAAACAGTATAAACAATAAATGTACGGTATAAACATGGCCGTATAATTCTGCCTGAAAAAGAGTGGGAAGAAGAAAAACTGATTTAATCCCACCCCTTTATCCCCATTCAGTGATTAAACTATTAGTGTTATATCATGATGGCGTTACCACGGGCAACAAGGACATTTACATTGTAACAACAATTAATACCAACAATGGTGATGGAAACCGGCAAAGAATTCCAAGGAAATCCAACGTTTAATAAAAAGCCTAAAGCAGGGTACCTAACTTTTAAACCATAGCAAAAAACTGAAATAAAATTCACAGTTCCCTGCTTTCAAATGTATTTTTGGTTTCAAATTTTAAGGCCTCTGTCGCATCAGCTTTTTCAGACAGAAAAATGAGAGAACTACACACACTCAATCAGCTCTCAGCCTTATGACTATGACTAAGACATGACATGGTCTGATTTGTTCATTAACTGTTAACACAATACTTTCTATTGAGACAAAAAAAACAGGTACCTCAGCTTTAAGCACATCTGTTCTTACACTGGCAGATAATGTATGTTTATAATTTCACCATTACCTAAAAATGTTTTCCTGTCAGACCTCTGAGGCTAAGCAGGGAAGGGCCTGGTCAGTGCTGTGATGAGAGACCTCCAGGAACACCACCTGCCATACTGAGGCCGCTGCAGCTGTAAAGTGCCAAACTGTTGTTGTGTCCTCAGGCAAGACACTTCACCCACATTGCCTAGACTGAGTGTGTGCGTGAATGTTTGTTGGTGGTCGGAGGGGCCAATGGCACATACTGGTTGCCGTGCTTCTGTCAGTGTGCCCCAGGGCAGCTGTGGCTTTATCACCACTGTGTATGGAGTGAAAGGATAATGACATGTGAAGCCAAAGTCCAAAAAAAGCGCTGTATAAAACTGATGCATTTTGTAGCGAAGAAAAGAAAAACAGAGCCAATGATAAACAATAGAAGAAGAGTGAAAACCATAAATCAAATCCAGAATTGGAATTTACACAACGCAAAAAACCACTGGATGAAAACACATGTTACATTCTATAGCAAAGGACCAGCCTGATGTGTGTGTGGCTGCGTGAGGAGGAGGCTGACAGCGTGAAGTCGGGCTGGTTGGAGAGAGTTTTTTGGCCCACGCTGAGCCAACCTGAGGAGAGCGGTGCTTCCTAAGTGATAAACAGGTCAAGACGAGCCGTCAATGTTTTCATCCTCCGCTGTGACCCGCTGTTACATACTGACAGTAACAACTCCGCACGCAGAGACAGGCGGCCAGGGCTATTTATAAAGACCAAACATTCACACGCCTAAATGTTCCAGTGATGAGGGGGAGGTACCAAATATGCTCCAAGATATCCAATACAACGCCTGCTTTGACTTCTGACTGTTGTGCTGAATACAATCAATCATAAACTGTGAAATAATAATAAAAAATACTTGAGTTAAAGCCTGAGTTAAATAAATTATACAAAAGGATTCAGCGTTTTTAGTTTTGTTTGTGCCTATGTCTTCCTCTGCTGTTTACGCAGTTTTTGGCGTCGTCTTCCTACCACTAGAGGAAGCACGACAGCGCCATCTGCAGTCCGACTTTTTCAAGACAGAAACCCTGTGTGTGTGAGAGTAAGAAAGCCCCCTTGTCCTGGTTCATAGTCCTGGGGGCCTGTCTCTGTGTTTCCATTGCCTCTTTGATCCAGCTCTGGGTGTTTTCTCCTCAGCCCTTATGCTATTTGTTTATTCCCATAATGTGGTTCTCTTTTTCACAGCAGTCGGTGCTTCTTTTTTGTATATACTCAAGGCTCTCCCTGTTTCCCCAATCTATGGTTTATTGCATTAAATTCTTGGTAAGACTTAGATTGTCTTGCTGGTTTAACTATTTTCAAGTGAAAGAAGTTTCCAGAGTTTTCTATATGGTTTAACGTGTGTAAAGCCATTCTGTCATGTATAAACAATAGTACAGTACTTCCTGGACTATAACATGCAGCTGTATATAAACCGCACTAGCTTAAGATGAAGAGAAAGTAAATTGTGTCCACATATAGGCCGCACTTAGAGGCACAGCTATTAACAGAGGTGTGGACTCGAGTCATGTGACTTGGACTCGAGTCAGACTCGAGTCATGATTTTGATGACTTTAGACTCGACTTGACCAAATGTAAAAAGACTTGCAACTCGACTTGGACTTTAACATCAATGACTCTGACTTTCACTTGGACTTGCGCCAATTGACTTGCAAAGACTTGCGTAACCCGGGCCATTTTTACCTTTCTCCGCATCTCTCTTTCTATCTATGCCGTCTCTGAAGAAACAAAGCCTCGCGGTGAGTTCGAACGTGAGTTCCAGGCAGTTCGCGCAGCAACACTTCCCTAAACAAGCGGACTGCATTCACCGGTGGGTGTGTTGTCTAGGGGAGCTGGAAATGAGCGAGCTGCAGGTATTTATCGCGACCTAACGTCATATTTTGTTTTACAAACCGTAATTGATATGCTTTCACTACAGGCGCCTCATACAATTGACTCGACGCAGTTGTCACACTCTGTGCCGTGTTTTAAAGAGGAACTGGTGAGTCAAACTAGCGCTAGCCTGCGCTGCTCTGTTAGCTATTTCTTATATTTTTCTGTGTGGGCGCCGAGGCCTATTATTATGAGTATGTTTTTGCTGTGCTCCTCCTGCTAAAGTTTGCATACATTAGATAGTTGTTTTGATTATGTGCACTAAGCTAGATTAATATTTGCACTATTGTTTATGGTTCATTGATATGAGAATCAGTGCTTTGACTGATTGAATTAATTTATATGAGACATTTTATTATGTAATGATATATTGGTAATTATGAGATATTGCTAATACAGGCCAGGTTCCTTCCCCTCCATTGGTCCCTTCAGTCCTTTGGAACAATAACCACTACGGACATTAAACTGATTATATAGATACAGGTCCTAGCCCAATACTCACATTCATATATGCTGCACTTGCTACTTCCCATTAAAAACCCCAAAGATAAAAAGTATGTTGACACGGACTGCTCTGATTTTATGTGTGGTCTGTGCATGTGTAACTGAGCCTGCATCTGGCACAACATCCAATTAGATCACGTAGATAGTTTTGATTTACCAGCAGCCAACGACATGGAACAAACTGTTAGTCCATGGGTCAGAGACCAACGAGAATGCACCAGCAAAATGATTCCTAACATTATTTTGTTTGCCTACAAAAGTACGTGGAGACCAACAAGAAACAAATCGCGGTCAAAAAGACTCGAGAGGACTCGAAAGTCAAACCGTAGGACTTGGGACTGACTTGAGATTTGTTGGCCTTTGACTTGGACTCGACTCGGGACTTGCCTGTCTTGACTCGTGACTTGACTCGGGACTTGAGGGCAATGAATTGAGACTGACTTGTGACTTGCTAAACAATGACTTTGTCCCACCTCTGGCTATTAATGTTGTAATGTAAAACTTGACCAGCAGCCAATTGGAAAAACAAAAGCTGATAGATGACTTTTTACTGAACACAATATGATTTAGTGTTTTAGGCACTGTTGACTTTTAATGATCAAAGCCAGTAAATTAAATGCAATTAATTTTGACAATATCATTCCTACTTAAACTTAGAGTCCCAATGATAAGTCCATCCAGTCTCAGCCCTGATTGTAGCCCAAATCACATAGAAACAAGTCCGGTGTCTTACTCTAACCCTTCGTCCTTTCTCTCTACTGTTCACATAAACACACCAGGAAGTTAAAATGTGTGTACGTCATCAGCTAAATTGGCCGCACCATATAGACCAAAGGGTTCACAGAAGTTGGAAAAAAGTAGTGGATTTCTTATTTTGCCTTTTTGTATCTGACAAAAAGCACCTGGCTGCACATACATCTTCATTACTTAGCAGAGAAATTGCAGAGAATCCAATTTTTGTACAAGCTATCTACTATACCTTGCCAAAAAAAGGTCAAAGATCTTGTCCAGTGCAAGTCCAGTACAAATGTCTCGGAGAAAGTTAGGCTAGAGCTTTGTGGAAGCTTGAAAACTCGCATCACAATGAGCCGAGTTACACAGAAGCCGCAGCGTTGTATTTTCTCCTCAAGTTTGTGGACAAATGGAGACAGGCCGACAGCACACACACAATATGAGATTGTTTGGGAACGTATCCAGAGCCCCCCGCTGCGTCTGTTTGTGTGAGCTCTCAGATTTACTGCTCCGAGTGTCTTTAAGGAGAGACGCAACCAGCAGATTGAGGAGGAAATGGAAAGGCGAGGAGCAAGCTGCCCACCGCTGGGCTCCGCTGCAGAGGAATGAGGCCGATAACGGCACAGCAAAACAGGCTAATAATGTAGCGGCCTCAGACGGCGAGTGGGATCTGTTCCAGAGGAGGGGACTTCCATCAAACTGTCCCAACTCCCACACACGGCACTACTCAGCAAAGTTTTCATGATCAAATAAGCGGTTAAATACAATTGTGAAGTTTCAGTGGAACATCTGTTTCCAAAGTCTTATGGTGCTTTTGGACCGGATCATGCGTTGCGTCGGGTTTCAATGCAAAGTCTATGGTGACGCGCGTTCGGCCGTCGCAACGCACGGACCGCTCGGTTCGCACAAACGGACTGTTCAGTAGAGACGCACGGACTTGGCGGGAAAGTGAAAAGGGAGGAGCAGGAGCGAAAAATCTACGCCCACAGGAGATGGATTCTGCTCATCCTTTCCTTGGGACGTTCGTGCGACAACCAATCAGAGAGCAGAAAAGTGGTCACGGGGACATTAGCGGACTGAGCGAGCAGACTAAAATACTCGTAAACAGCCAAAACAGGACCCACACCAGACTTCACCAGAACTCAAACCAGGGTTGGCAATGGGGGACTGTGTGCTTGTGACATTATGCGTGACCTTATGCAACTGCTTCGAGTGTGTTCGCCGATACGAAAATTCCGTTTAATAATATGAAAAAACGTGTGGCGCACCTCCGTGAACACACACTACTGTTATATAAAGCCCGTGGAATGTCTGTGAGCAAAGACACGCTGCAAAGCTGAATATTGGAGAAGATCTGTACACAAGAAGCCGCTATAGCATAGCTCTATTAGCATTAGAGCCGGCCGGCTACTTCCGGTACTTCCGGCTCGCGTCAGGACGTTCTGGTGTGAAGTCCTCTGCGTCTGAAAACTAGAGAATGCGCGTCTGGTGAGCGGGGCTTCAGCGTTTCAGCGTTGGCGGTCTGAAAGCCCCGTTAGATACAGGGCCCTCATGATCAATTAAAAGCAAAACAACATATGAACTAAAATGAAAGAAATTACATATTTATATATTGTATTTATATTATTTATTATATTTATAGATTTATAGTATTTGCAGAAGTATTAAGCACACCTGTACATAAACCATTTAAAATACATAGGTTTTTTGTCCATTTATAGGCCGCACTTGAATATAAGCTGCAGGTCTTCATGTTGTAATGTTACACTTAACCAACAGATGGAGCAAAACAAAGCAGATAAACAACTGATTTTTAACTGGACACAACAAGAACTATATATTTATTCATATTTATGATTTTTTAACCCCCTACGAGCCCCCCGCAGCCTTAGCTCCTCGTGCAGGTCCCTGTTAACTGTTCCAGGATTGAGGCTCCGGACGAAAGGTGACCGGGCCTTCTCTGTCCGGGCTCCTCGGCTTTGGAACCGCCCATCAGTATCTTCCATTAAATCACTTCTTAAAACCCACTTTTATCGAACAGCTTTTATCTGTTTGTTGTTGTCTGTCTGCTTTATTCTGCTGTTTTTCTTTGATCTGACTGTTTTATGGACTGTGTTACGCCGACTGTGCAGCACTTTGAAACACTTTTTTTTAAAAGTGCTATACAAATAAAGTATTATGATTATTATTATGAATACTGTACATGACAAGGAGTGTTATTTACGAAGCTTTGATGGACAACGCTTTGTAACTAACACAATAAACTCTGACTTAAGCAAAATCAATATAAACATTGCATGTCTAAAGTATAACAGAAGCGAGACCCCAAACACTGACTGTCATCAGCTGTTCACTCACTACATTCTCTACACAGACACAAGGAGAACATGCAAACACCACAGCAAGGTGGAATCGAAACAAGGACCTTCATCCATTTGCTAATAATGAATATAAGAAGAAAGTCCAGTACAACAGAGCCTGCTGGCCTATAAGCCACGACTTTTCAACTTATGTGAACTCTGCGGCCAATGTACGTATTTTTATGTTGTCAGCACGCCGTCGAAGCACAGGAGCGGATTTGGACTCAGCTGCAGATCTCCAGTAGCACTTGTTGTGTTTATGTGAACAGCAGAGAGACAGCGTAACTCACAGGATTTGTTTTCATATGATTAGGGTCATAGTCAGAGCAGTTTATAAACTTATTATTTGGAGTTTAAGTAGGAATGAGACACAGGTTTATTGTCAAATAAGACAAGAGATCAGTGCTTTATTTTATTTTAAACTTAGTAGTCCACAGCAAGTACCGTAGTTTCTTCTACAAACGTAAAGGTAGTACTTACATCGAAAACCTTCTCAGTGTACTGCTCGTCGTTGACCCGGTCTCGCAGGATGTCCTGGTTCTGACGCACGAATGTGATGTACGTGTCGGCCAAGTCCATCCCTGGTTTCTGAGGGTCAGACAGAGTGAGGCGTGAGACATGGACACGGACACGGACACACACACAATTTGGACTTTTGCGGATGTATTCCAATGTGGTTTTACTGCAAATGGCAAATAAATGAATCTGAATTATACAGTTGAAGTAACACACACAACATACGATAACAATGGGAATAAGTGAACACATGAACTTGAGATGGGTGCACCTTCAGAGACTAAATTAAAGCATGTTTTTAAAGTCTGTAAACAGATGGACAATGTTAACCCGCTAGCTTAATGAAGTCCTATAGGGAAGTGCTCATGGACAAAGTTTTGCTCTGGCTCGCTTTAGCTCCTATTGACCGTTTGTGTCCCACTCACCATTTTGGGCTGAAAAATAGTGGTTTCATGCTTTCTATGAACCTGGTATTTTGAGGTTTTAAATCACATGCATTAATTCACATTACAAAAAGGCCCATATAAGGAAAGAGACTCCAGCTATCTTAGGTTCAAATCGGCCTCTTCCGTATTAGGCCTAACACTAACGACGTCAGCACTCGGCCAGTCCACTCCTGGTACACGGTTTGTGAAAAACCTACATAAAATAAAAGTTATATTTTCAAAAGGTGTCATTGTGCCATAGACAGCTAAAGCTTAAGCTATATCATGAACCGTTTTGCATTGAACTCATCAGACAGAAGTGCAAAAATCCCAGTCTATCCACACTCCGGCTGTCAACACAGATCACCGATGTAGGGCCTATTGTAATTGACTTGACATCTTTCGCACCCGTTTTTCCGAGAGACAGCATCAGCCCCGTGGGTGAGGAGAGAGAGGGGGGGGGGGGTTTGGGCTGAGGTGACAGGAGGGAGGGGGAGCATTCTATCCCAGTGGTAGCAGCACACACAGACACCGAGCCTCAATAAATGTTTGACATGAGCATTTCAGAGGAAAACGTCGCAGGAGAGAGCGGACGAGCTTTTGCAGAGGTCACTTTTCGGGGCTGCCGCTGTGGGAACACGCAGACCGCGACTTGAGAAGGATCACAAATGAGAGCGCAGGTCAGAGTAGTTTGGATTAGGGCAGATTTTTTTAACGCACCGATTTTGTCCTGCCTGCCGTAGGCGTTTGAGATGGGGACATGAAAGGCCAGAGCGTCCAAACACAATTCTATCTGTTTCAGTATTGTGCAGTTCTGTTCAAGAGTTACGTCAAAAACATGGATGTTTGAAATTGGGCCTCAAACTATTATTGGTGTTTTACAGGTGACACTTAGAAAAATTTACCTTTAATGCAAATTACAATGCAAAATGTCGGAGGGGGCAATGGCACATACTGATTGCCACGCTTCTGTCAATGTGGCCCAGGGCAGCTTTGGCTATATTCACCACCGTGTAGGCCACGAAAAGTGTCTTTGTTTGACATTATTATGATTATTATTGTTAAATAAACCCTCTCAAAACATTGGAATATTTTGAAAACTGACTGTAATCCATAATAATAATAATAATAATCTTTATTTTTAAAAACAATGTTTACAAAGCACTGCACAGTCAACATGATAATAAAACAGTCATAATACAAAGTCAAAATAATTACATACAATAGATAAAGGAAAACAAAGGAGACAGAGCAAAACACAAGAAGAGAGACACAACAAAGACAGAGCAGACATTAAAATAAAGCATGTGAAGTTTAAAACTAACAGTTAAAAGCTGTTCTATAAAAGTGGGTTTTAAGAAGTGATTTAAAAGAGGATACTGATGGTGCTAGCCTTATCTCCTCGGGCAGGTCGTTCCAAAGCCGAGGAGCCCGGACAGAGAAGGCTCGGTCATCTTTTGTCCAGAGCCTCGACCTTGGAACAGTCAACAGGGACCTGCCCGAGGATCTAAGGCTGCGGGGGGGCTCGTAAGGGGTTAAAAGTTCATAAATATAGCTGGGTGCCAGACCTAAACAAGCTTTAAAATAATCAGTAAAATCTTAAAATCAATTCTAAAACGCACAGGGAGCCATTGGAGGGACGCTAAAACAGGGGTGATGTGCTCCCTTCTGTTAAAACCAGTGAGAAGTCTGGCTGCTGCGTTCTGAACCAGTCGGAGGCGGGACCGGGATTTAGCGTCGAGACCGGAGAGGTTGCAGTGATCGAGGCGGGAGAAGATGAGGGCGTTGACGACTTTATGGAGATCGGGAGGAGTCAGAATTACTTTGTCATGTATTGGTTTTTACATTTTCAGCTGAATTACAGAAAATAAATGACCTTTATTAAGCTAAAGTTACTGATTTTATTTGCACTAGAATATACTGAATTTAATACCTGCTTCTTTATTATGCTAAAGCTAGAGATATTGTTTTATTTTATTTAATTTTTTTTGCTTGTGTTGTGTGCTCTCATTCTACTGTTCTGTAACTGCTGATGCAACACTGGAATTTACCCGCTGAGACATGTAAAGAATCTCTTAATCTATCTGGAATGGCATTCTATCAATCAATCAATCAATCATTTATTTGTATGGCACAATTCATGTACAAGGCAACTCAAAGTGCTTCACAAGAGCAATTTAAAAACACAGATCAAAATGCATAAAAAGTCAATGAAATATACAAGTATTTCATTATAATTGAATTCCTTCTAATTTTCGACATTTCACCTGTTCCATTAAGATACCGTCACACAGCAGAACGGCAACTGAGTGGGTTTCCTCTGGGCGCTGCGGTTTCCCCCAGCACCACATGCAGCGATACAAAAGTCTCCAGCGAGCACAGAGAGGATGATGGAGACTTCGGTGCAGTTCTTACATACTTGCAAAACCAAAACTTAATTATTGTTTTATTCTGAAGACCTAAATTTAATCTCACATAACCTTGTCACTCTCTTGACATTAAACTGAGGGTACTAATTATGATTCCAACAGTGGAGTGGAAACTTAGCCACATTCAATTAATTGTAGAAGTAAACAATACAGTTTCCTTGACCAGACATGTTCCCTGAAAGAGAAAAGTCAAGAGTAATTAATTATAAGTTTAGTCTCTGCCAACAATTAGTGAAGAGTTCATTATTTCCCACTGCACTCAAAATACTTTTTGCACTGGACAAAGACTGGAAGGTGAAATACAATGCATACGGTGAATAACATTTAGTTCTCTATAAATGTCCTTTATCACATTTACACAAGCACCAGGCATGAGATGGGGTTTTTTTCTGCTCGTTTTTGCTGGAGGCCTTTCTGAGGGGAGTGAGACTTGTTGATAATTGTGGCCAAACAGCTTGGAGTCTCCCCCTATATTAGCCTGGTCTAACCACACCGGCATTGTTCTAATTTCATTTCGTACTAAGGTCTGGATTTGCTCCATTGAGCTCCGTTAACAGGTGGGAGGGGTTAACTCCTTTTGCAGATTGAAACGGTTGGATCGGAGTTTACCGTGATGTATGTAATGTTCGAGTGAGGCATTTAGCATTTAGCCTAGCTTTAGCCATCTGCTTTGCCACTAACGGAGCCAATGGGGAGTAGCGCCACAGTATCTTTGCAGTGATGACTTTAAACATTAGTCTTGCTCGGGCTTTTATTTCTTGATATTTGGAGCCGAACCAGAATGGATGACTTTACTAACGCATTCTCTGCCATTGCCAACCTACAACCAGCAAATTTGGCGCAAACTCTTGAAGTCACCGACACATACCTACAACACCCGCCTCCCCTGCTTGCTGACTGGTCGGAGGTGATTCAACCGAGGTCACTGCCGACACTAGGATCAGACCCAGACGTATATGTAGAAAATTATAATTGACAGGAATTTATGAATGGCTAAGGGCAGGCTACCTCCGCATGAGTGTTTGTACACAAATATGTATTTGTTTCAACACAAGCAGAAATCCTAAGCTGTTCTTGCTTAGTCTGAAGCTGTGCAGAGCAACACCAGGTGCCATAGTGGGGCAGCTGCGGCTGTAAAGGGCCAAACTGCCGCTGAAACCCACATTGCCTAGAACGAGTCTAGGAGATGTGTGTGAATGGTTGGGGGTGGTCCGAGGGGCCGATGGCACATACTGGTTGACTCGCTTCTGTCAGTGTGTCCCAGGGCAGCTGTGGCTACAATAGTAGTTCATCACCACCGTGTATAGAGTGAAAGAATATTGATGTGAAGCGTCCTTGAGGGTCCAAAAATGCTCTATATAAAACCATTGCATTATTATTGGTTAATAAACAACATGTATTGAATGATTGGCATTTCCTCAAAGGACGTAGCCTCTCCACAGATGCGGCCTATAACTACACTAGGTGACAGCCTCTCCATGGATAGTTATGCATGTTTGAAGTGTTGTTTTGGTACACTGTACAATACTAATGTAGACGTGTCAAAAGTGACCAGAAGAGACCAGAATGAGACATATTGTATGATCTTCAACCTGCAATCCTCAGCTGTAAGTCAGACGGACCAGACCTGACCACGACAGGAGGAATGGTGGGGTTAAAGTGGGGTCACACTGCCCCCGGTCAGGTCTGAGTCCAGAGTCCGGTGTGCAGTGGAGTGACTGACAGGGCATCTGACTCACCAACCCATCAAGGCAGAGAAGTCACAGCGATGGTTTTGGTTCAGCACCGCGATGAGGTTTGTCAGAGTGACAGATTTCAAGATGTGGATCTAAGTGTTTCTGAGGTAATGTGTGATTTCAACCAATCACAAATAGGTGATTTTGTAGTTAAACGTTACGTTCTTCAAAGGCACGGCAAATGTATTTATAAACCGTAGATACCCTTCACGCACAGTGCTAAACACAAAGATTTGATTTCAAAAAGTATAATTGTATGTATATTTACAATAAAAAGCATGAGTGCTGATGCGAAATGCACCTATTGTTGCAATCGTTCTCAGTTGATGTGGAAGCTTGCTCCACAGACGAGAAGAAAAACTACATGCTGGTCCTGATATTTGGAACACACAGTTTGGCCGCCAAGGCACTCTCGATTCTCGGCAAGAGGGTCTTGTGTTTGAATCCTGGTCAAACTCTGGACTCAGACCTTACCCTGACTGGACCTGACTGGATTTTGCATGTTCTTCCCGTGTCTGCGTAGGTCTCTCTGGGTGCTCTCCAGTTTCCCCTACTTCTAAAAATATGTACAATAGAGAAAACCCTCCATTACCAGCTCTGGTCCGGACCAAGCCTAGCATCAGAATCTGGTGATGAGCCTGATCCCGTGACTGTACAGGTTCGGTCTGTGACATCTGCCAGGGCCTGAGTGGCAACATTTCTGAGGCTCTTGTTGACTGGAGACATGAGTTTTTGGGCTTGATCGTGTCTCCTTTATCTGATCTGACGTGGCAACAAAGTGAGCTGACACATTCGAGACGTGGGCAAAGTTCCAGCTCCAGAGATTAAGACTTTAACACTAGAGAAAGAAAGAGAATGTGGCAACTCACCGCTCCTGTCGCACTAGGAATGTAAGAATGGCCATTTTAATTTCAATCTTAATTTTGTTTTTTTTATCCCTCTCTCACACAGATGCAGGTTTGTGATTTTTAGGTTTTGTTTTTGGCATGATTTCGATTTAATTTTTAATGGTTTTCTCAGATAAAAAGCTATATGTATGCCTCTCTGGCCTCTGCCTCTCTGGCCTCTGCCTCTCTGGCCTCTGCCTCTCTGGCCTCTGCCTCTCTGGCCTCTGCCTCTCTGGCCTCTGCCTCTCTGGCCTCTGCCTCTCTGGCCTCTGCCTCTCTGGCCTCTGCCTCTCTGGCCTCCGCCTCTCTGGCCTCCGCCTCTCTGGCCTCTGCCTCTCTGGCCTCTGCCTCTCTGGCCTCTGCCTCTCTGGCCTCTGCCTCTCTGGCCTCTGCCTCTCTGGCCTCCGCCTCTCTGGCCTCCGCCTCTCTGGCCTCCGCCTCTCTGGCCTCCGCTTCTCTGGCCTCCGCCTCTCTGGCCTCTGCCTCTCTGGCCTCCGCCTCTCTGGCCTCCGCCTCTCTGGCCTCCGCCTCTCTGGCCTCCGCCTCTCTGGTCTCTGCCTCTCTGGTCTCTGCCTCTCTTTTTTTATTTAACCACCTGTGGTGTCACCTTCATGTGAAAGCCAGATCTCGCCAGATCTCTGAAGCTAAGTAGGACAGGGCCTGGTTAGTACTGTGATGGGAGACCTCTGGTAACACCAGGTGCCACAGTAGGACGGATGTAAAGTCATTGAGTACTTAGGCAAGACACTCCACCCACATTGCCAATAATGAGCCTCAGTTGTGTGTGAATGTTTGGTGGTGGTTGCGAGCTGGTGATAGCGCTAGTGTACACTCCAGTTCACTACCCACAGAGAACATATTACATACATGTATGTGAATGGGTCCCAGCTTACATTATAGCAAACAGATGTGGGTTAATTATTAATTATAACTACTTTGTTTTCAGAAGTGATACCTAAGATTTGCTCTCCTCATCCCCATCCGAAAACAACAATCTTCTGTAATATTTGATAATGGCTTTTTAGCTGCCTGTCAGACACGTCAAATGAGCGGTGAAACTCGGCGTCTCCAGTCAGCCGCTGGGAGAGGCCGAGGTAATAGGCACGTAGAGCAGAGGAGGGCAGTGAAATGGCAGGTAATTACAGGTCTGAGCCGCCGTGCTTCCTGTCTGAGCCGGTGCCAGGTGCTGAGGTGTGTCCAGGTATGACAAACGGAGCGAGCTAATCCCTTCATAATGGAACCTCACTCATTCAAACACATGGCAGATCCTCGCTCTGTTCTGTACTTACAGTGGCAGCACAAAACTGTCTGGGAAATTTGCTCTCTGCCACGGAAAAGCTTATAGCACTGTAATTAACACATTTGGTATGTTTGAGAACTTGTTCAATATATTGACAAATACGGTTTTTCATCGGCACCACTGGCTATAGCAATCGCCAACGAGTGCTGGCTTCATGCTCAAGCGGACAAAATAGTCTTGTCCAAGAGCGCAACTGTAATGTATAGTCAAGATTATGCAAAAAATGTAGTAGCAGTTACATTAGTGTTCATCATTTATAAAAGACACAAAACATATTGTGTCTATTACAGTTGCCTAAATATTCATATTTAGCGTTCAGACTTTGCGAGAAGGGGCATCACAATTTAAAGCATATTTGAACACAATCACATTAATAATAATTACTCCAATAAGTGAGCATCTATCTATAATGCGAGGAACATTCGTCTGCGTGTTTGGCTGCCCTTCGTGTCGCATGCATACGGCGTTTATAGAATAGAATATGGCACTTTTTTTAAAAGTGATTTTTAATGGCATTTTGTTTTTTTATAGCAATTTTTTTGACATTACTGTAGTCAGAGCTGACAAGTAGCAAGGCAACCAGTTGGTCGTGTTTCCATTTTAATATCCATATCCGTACGCTTTACGTATCCAGTATCCGGGCTTCCAGCACTCTAGCCAATCTCTGTCAGTTAGAAAATGTTAGTACCAGCCTGGTCTGGATAGAACCAAGTACTAAAAAGTATGTGGAACCGGATAAACAGGGCAGGTGGTATTGCTCCAAATCAGGGTAGAGTAAAGTGGGGGTGGGGCCAAGTGGGGCAGGTGGAAACAATTGCAACCTTGCACAGTGGGCGGATTCTTCCCAAAGAGGAGCTTTAAAAACATGTATGGAAAGATGCATACTTCCTATAGAAAAATAAATAAATGTATTGGTTATTTTCTCTGCTCTGAGTATAGAAAATAGACTGTACACAGATGGACAATGCTAACCCGCTAGCTCAATGGCGCTAAATATTGACTTACATTGAAAAGTAAACTCCTCAAACTCTAACCGTTTGTGTCACACTCACTATTATGGGCTTAAAAAAATAAGTGGTTCAGCGCACTCCGAGATCCTGGCGTTTATATTTTGATATGGTCTTTGTAAAATCCAGATGTGAGCCATAAGGATTGACTAACTAGATTCCTTCATTCATGGGGGCGAATTTCCAGCACGCCTTGGTAACAACCCTAGCAACTCCTGCCCCTTTTACGACGTGAAGGTAACCCCGTCAGAACAAATGCCCATATAAGGAAACAGCCTCCATCTTGCTTGTGTTCGAACAGGCTTCTTCTGCATTCGGCAAACAGTATGGTGACGTTAGCAATCAGTCTACTAGCTATATACGCTTTATGGTATAGAAAAACATATGTGTATGATATTATTGAACTAATGACAAAAAAAAAAACATAAGAAAAAAACTCTTTAACTCCCAGAATTCTGAAACTACTCCCAGATTTTGACTGCTCCCATTCAAACCAATGGAATTCTTTAGTTTTTCCCAAGATTCATCCAAAGAAAGCTTTTTTTATGCTTTTTTTAACCTTTACTTGCTTTTAATAATTGCTAAAACTGGTTAATACCACTGCAAATGATATATACAGCAAAAATAAGCTAATGCTAGCTTTTGACAGTAAACAGTGTGTTGCTATGGTAACTCGCACTTGATATTTTCTGGTGGAAAATGAGTTAAAAGTCAAACGCCTACATTTCAAAAGTAAAAGATAATTTCATAAATGAATATTGACATAGAAATAAACTACGTAAAGATACAGAAAAAGTCACAAGACATTACACTTCCAAAACTAAAAGCCGTGTTAAAAATCTCACAATGAAGTTTTTGTTGATTTTATCCCCAGCAGCCCATCCACCATCACACTGGCCTCGCGGCTTCGCTACAAAACCATTTGCGCTGGCCTTTGTCACCACGCGGAAAACTCGCTCACGGCAGTAACGACCGACCCCCTCGCTAAGAATCACGTCTTCGGTGGAGGTGGGCAGGAACATGACTGAAATACCCGATAAGTGGAAGGCTGAGGGAGCGGTGTCAGTGCCTGGGCTGTGGGTAAATATAGCGTATAGAGTGTTTGTGCGGCGGAGGACTCGCAGCATATGTTCGATATGGACTGGGGGCCGTCAATCACACATGTATTGGAGGAAGGCTTCCAGTGGATTGAAGACATGAGGATAGCAGTCAGAAACTCATTTAGAACATTTGTTGTTGTTTTGACGTGTTGTATGTGTTTGAAGGACATACAGATGGATTTTCTCTTTCTGTGTGACCTGGTGAGAGAAAAGTCAGGAGAAATGTGCTTTTGTATAACGGTAACTATAACGGTGTAATAGTGTAAAGGTGATGTAATAGGAGTTTAATCATGTAATACGGGTGAAATGGGGGAGGGGGATTCTAATCTTCATAATGGTGCGACTCATCCTACTAATTTTTGGTAATATAAATATTAAAATATATTTTGTTAGCACGCCACCAGACCACAAGAACAGATTTGGACACAGCTCTATCAGATCTGCAGATCTCATAATTGAGAACACATTCTTGCTCCAGTGTGTTTATGTGAACAGTAGAGAGAGACGACCCAAGGAATTGTAAGACATATACAGGACTTGTCTATATGCAATTAATAGCAGTTTTTTCAAATATTGCGAAATATTACAAAGAGCTGACACGGCAGCACAAAGGTGTATGCATATAAAAGGTAAACAAATCATTAACAGCAGGCATGTAATGGCCTCTTGAATGAATCAAAATCTCTGGGTCTGAGGTCTACACAAACTGGGCTCCTTCATGGCATCTTCACTCAGTCAGTCAATCATATGTCAACACTGAACCTTCTGACCACGGGAAAACTGACTGACTACAGAGTTCTTATGGTAAATCAGTCAAAGTCCTGTGTTTTTTATGAGACAAGAATGTCTCGTTACATAACACACAAACAGACTTTACATAAACCCTGTACAGTGATTGTATAACTTCCTTTAACTAAGTTTCCATTCATCATTGATTCTTTGCTGATGCCTCTCTGTTCCTACAAACCAGCCACTGATGAGCTTCAGGATAATTCAGGACCATGACTCCATAAACAAAAAAAACATGGTCCAAATCTGAACATTTTGCAGATAATTTCTCTTTCAAAAAGCGTTCACAGAGAAGCAGCGGCAGAAGACTGTTAAAACCATCACGTTAGGAGGCGGGCCCGATCTGCACGACAACTGTAAGCCCTGCCCCTCCCGGCCTGCAGAAACGGCTTACCAGAGTCGGGTTTCCGCGGCACAAAGGACCAAAAGGCCCAGGTAGCGGTTACATTATAATTTGAGCACAGAAGGGGCGGGGCTTGCAGAGGAAGTCTAAAGGAGAAATCAGAGCGCATGATGGGACAGGATTAGGGAGGTGAAGTGAGGTGGCCTTTTTCACACGCTCCACAATACAATACAATACCGAACCAATACATTTGAAAAACCTCTCTCTACCACTTTTGTTTACACCTTATAAAATAGCCCTTGCAGCTGCAGCAGACCTACAACAAAAGGTTTGATATCTGTGAGATGTGAGGTCAGGTGGTTAGAAAGCGTGTGGTGAGGGGTTTTACAGCCTTAAAGGAATAGTTCACCGTTTTTACATACTGACATATGTCCTTACCTTACCTTAGACTAGTTAATACGTACCTGTGTGATCTTAGTCCGTGCGCTCTGTCATGCAAACGGAGCAAAAACGGGAGGACAAATGCAGCCTCCTCTGTATACTGTGTAGCACCAAAAGGTAGCTCCCGCTAGAAGCTACCAAACTCTTCCAAGTGTTCCCTATTAAATGTATATAGTTACGTGACGTGTTACACTGCAAAGTATAGTAACACAGAAATGTAACTGTCGATTTTCTCAGCGGATAAAACGGGTACTATATTGTGAGGCGTAGTAATCTGAGGAGCGCTACGTCCGCGCACTAACTTCTCTCTGTACTACAAGTCACGCTGCTTCTATTGACGGAAGTGAGCGAGAGAGAAGTCTCCGGACAGAAGTTAGTGCGCGGACGTAGCGCACCTCAGATTACTACGCCTCACAATATAGTACCCGTTTTATCCGCTGAGAAAATCGACAGTTACATTTCTGTGTTACTATACTTTGCAGTGTAACACGTCACGTAATTAATAGTTACTTATGTAACTTAAGTTCTACGAATAGGTGCGTAGTCCCTTAGGACTTCGCTAGTGGGATATCACTCGTGACCCCCAGGTCACGCGCCAGAGAGATCAAATAATTTGCTCCAATCACCAGCCACCTTCCTCTATAAATGCCCCTGCACAAGGCCGCACCCCCTCTTGAACTCTGCCAAGCCGGGCTGGCCTGATGGGCTCGTAGCTAAGGGACTACGCACCTATTCGTAGAACTTAAGTTACATAAGTAACTATTAATTCTACGTCATGGTGCTACGTCCCTTAGGACTTCGCTAGTGGGACACAACGCGGAGGCCGTAGGAAAATGTACTCCCAGCAGGCCAGCGAAGGGTGATTGGAGCTCCGCCCGAGTAAGACCCTCACAACGTGAGGACTCAGGGCAGAAGAACAAGCATGTTACGGGGCCACTCGCTACCAAGGATACCCCCACGTAACACAAGCCGTAGGTCATACGTAGTCACAGGACGCCTCTCCCAAGAGCTCCTGACTGAGGACTACCAGACCGACCACACACACAATGTACCGCACCTGTAGGATGCCTCTCCCAAGAGCTCCTGCACCAGGGCGGAAATTAGACCGAAGGCCCCCCCTAAGGGGAGGGACCCAACGGTCTAACTCAATCCGCTGCACTCAGCACGGAATGGGCCACCGACCGGTCCGACACATTCCGAAAGATAAGACCGACGAAAGAGGAGGACGACGCCCAAGAAGCCGCACGGCAAACGTCCTCGACCGACGCCCCCCTGAGAAGGGCCGTAGAGGCCCTGCCATCCCACGCGTGGAATGCGACCTGAAACCCACCGGGGGGCCAGACCCCTGCGTCTGATACGCCCGTCGCAAAAGTCCGCCGTGGCGACCCAATGCGCCAGCCGCTGAGCCGACAGCGGGGCGCCCCTGTTCTTGGGGCCCAGACACACAAAACAGCTGATCACCCGACCTGAATGACGACGTCATGGCCAGGTAATGCCTCAGCATTCTGATAGGACACAGAAGGTGCTGCCGCTCCTCCTCGGGGGAGGCATGCGGCGGCGGGTGGAAAGCCCTAATCCTGATCACTCTCGACCTAAAGGCCGACGTGATGACCTTGGGGAGAAAAGCCGGATTGGGCCACAACTCCACCATGCCGTCGTCCTCTCCAAAGGACAGGCACGACGCATGGACGGAGAGCGCACACAAATCGCCCGCCCTTTTAGCAGACGCCAACGCCAGTAAGAGGGCCGTCTTAAAAGCGATACACTCGGGACTCGCCTCCGCCGCCGGTTCAAATGGCGAACCCGACAGCCCCCTAAGGACCACCCTGAGGTCCCAAACCGGAGGCGTTCTCTGGAGCGGGGGCCTCCTCCTGCGCGCCCCCCGCAGAAAACGTTTAACCAACGGGTGAGAGCGGGCTGTGAACCCCCCGAACCCGTCGTGACCCGAAGTAATGGCTGCCGCAAACACCGCCAAGGTAGCGACAGCCCTCCCCTTGTCGAAAAGCTCCTGTAGGAATCCCAGGACCCCCTCCAGCGGGCAACACCTGGGATCCCAGGAACGGGAATCGCACCAGACACTGAATAGCCTCCACCTCGTGGCGTAGGCCCTCACGGTGGACGGCGCCCTCGCTCCCTGAATAATCTCCACCACCGCAGGGGGAAGACCCAGATCTACGAGGCTCCGCCTCTCAACCTCCAAACCCAGAGCCTGCGGCCGATTATCGGACGTGAAAACAGGGCTCCTGCCCCCTGGACTAGAGCCCCCGGCTCGTCCGGGAGGGCCCAGGGCTCCATCACCGCCATGCCCCTCAAGAAGGGGAACCACCGGGCATGCGGACTGTCCGGAGCCACCAGAATCACCGATCTCCTCTCCTGTTCGATCTTCCGCAGCAGGACCGGCAGGAGACGCACCGGTGGGAAAGCGTACAACAGGCCGCCTGGCCATGGGTTATGAGCCAGAGCGTCCACGCCTAAAGGCGGCTCGTCCGCGGCCCTTAAGGCGAACCAGGACGGGCACTGTGCGTTCTCTGCACTGGCGAAAAGGTCGACTACTGGACGGCCGAACCTCCGCCAGATCTCCGCAGCTACCCGTGGGGCCAGGCCCCACTCGTCCTGGAGTGGGCCCCCCCTGGACATTCTGTCGGCTCCCACGTTCCGGACCCCCGGGACGTGGCGCGCCCTGAGAGACAGGAGGTGAAGCGCCGCCCACAGTAGCGTCACCGTCGCCATGCGATGGAGAGCGGGGGACCTGGTGCCCCCCTGCCTGTTCAGATAGGAGACCACTGTGGTGTTATCTGAGCGCACCATCACGTGTCTCCCCTGCAACTGAGGGGCAAAGTGCAGCAGTACTCTGTGCACTGCCTCCATCTCCAGCAGGTTGATGTGACGGGCTGAGTCCGACCAGCAGCCTCCTACATAGCTCTGGCCGAGGACCCCGCCCCATCCTTCGAGCGACGCGTCCGTGAACACCTCGACGTGAGACACAGCGCAGGCCAGAGTCACTCCGTCCCGCAATAGACCCGGAGTGAGCCAGAACCTGATGTCCGATGCCGCCCCTTGGGGAACCCAGATCAGCCTCCCCCCGTCCCGGGAGGGGTGAAGCCTGAGGCGCGAGAACCACCTCTGAAAATTTCTCATGTGGAGCAGGCCTAGCCGCACCACAGCATGAGCCGCTGCCATCATTCCCAGCAGGGACCTGAGGCGCCGAGCGGGGACTCTGGGGCCCGCCAGAACCTCCCGGGCCAGACGGGTAATACTCATCCGTCTGTCCACGGACAATGCAGCACGGAATATCACCGAGTCTAGCTGCAGACCGAGGTAAACCAAGCGTTGGGCTGGCTGCAGCTTGCTCTTCTCCCTGTTCACCACAAAGCCCAGACGCTGTATGTGGGACAGGACCCAGTGCGTGTGGCTCACGGCCACTTCCCTGGATGGGGCCAGTATTAACCAATCGTCTATATAGGTTAATATTCTTACCCCCGCACGTCTGATCGGCTCCAGAGATGCTTCCACACATTTGGAAAAGGTGCGAGGCGCGAGTGCGTAGCCGAAGGGGAGACGGCAGTACTCGTAATTCCTCTCTCCCACTGCGAAGCGCAGAAACCTCCTGTGTTCTGGCACTATGGGCACGTGGAAATATGCGTCTGTCAGGTCTATGGAAGTCATCCAGTCTCCTTCCCTGACACACTCGAGGAGCTGCCTTGTGGACAGCATCCGAAACTGCCGCTTGGAAATGCACTCGTTTAACACGCGCAGATCCAGAATGGGACGCACCCCGCCTGATTTCTTTGGCACTAAGAAGTAAGGGGAGTACAGCCCCCTGGTGGCGTCCTGCGGGTCTACCTCCACTGCTGCGCCTCGACTCAGCAGAGAGGAGACCTCCGCTTCTAGTGCCTCTGTTGATCCCCGTACCTGAGAGCGTACTGCCCGTACGCCTCGGAATGGTGGTAGCTTTCGGAAAAATTGCAGAGCGTAACCTCTGCGCAGAGTTTTCTCCAGCCAAATATCTGTCAGTAGGCCCTGCTCCCTCCAGATGGTGTAGAAATCTGTGAGGGGCGGAACGGGAGTTGGAACACGAGACGTCACGGCCCCGCCCTCTCCTGGTGTTCCTAGCAGGGAGGGGGGGTGGCTGAAAGGGCCGGGGGGGCCCTTGCGTCACACCGTGAGCGCCGAAGGCGGTCACGTGTTCTGCAGGCCCGACGTCATAAGTACGGGACTGCTCACCACACGTGACTCGGCTGCTGTGCCCCCCCCTGGCTCTTGCCTCATGGAGGGGGGGGCGAGCCCCTGGAGTGGGAAACCCCGTGTTAGCCTTGTAGCTCTGCTCACCACACGTGACACGGCTGCTGTGCCCCCCCTCGGCTCTTGCCTCATGGAGGGGGGGACTAGCCCCTGGATTGGGAAACCCCGTGTTAGCCTTGTAGCTCAGAGATGCTAACACGCGTTCGGCTGGAGCACACACATTATCACTTACCAGATCCCTCCGCCTGCCCTCTCTCCGGGAGGGCAAAACATGAACCCGTGAATCGGAGCCCGTGGCCCGCATAGCGCGCTGCACGCCCTTCTCTGGGGGCTGCAGGCCTAGCGGAGCCACGTTATATGCTCGAGAAGTAACACAATCAGAATTCAAATCATTTGACATGTTACATACCCCCAAATGAGACTCAGACAGCGAGTACTGATGAAATGGCGGACGGCCTTTATTGAAAACATTTTTTTTCCCACCCCGACCTCCTCTGCCATAGGGAGGTCGTCGTTGGGTGTGTTGGTCCCGCGAACCTCCCGTGTGCCTGTCTGGGCCCGGGGGTCTCGTCGCTGGGGAACGATGGACCACGGAGCGTGGATAGGGTCCGGGGCGCCTGCCGGGCGAGCGCTCCCTGCCTCGGTCTCGGCTCCGCGCTGGTGGGCGGGCCTCGCGTCTCGCAGCTAGATGCTTGGCTAGGCTAGCAGAGTCCTTAGCTGCGGTGTCCAGCCTCGTTATCAGCGTCTGCATCTCCGGACCGAAGAGTGACGTTTGGGAGATGGGCAGGTCCAGCAGCTGCCTCTTCTCCGCCTCTCTGAGATTCACCGACCCCAGCCAGAGGTGTCTGGCCCCAACTTGTGCTGCTGCCATCGTGCGGCCGCCATCGACAGCTAGCGCTTGGCACATGCGCAAGATCGCCGCTGAAGTGGTCCTCGCCTGGGATAAGGTGTCTCCACTGAGTGCCTGGTCAGAGGAGAGAGACCTATCCAGGGCCCCGGTGATGAAGGCCATGTTGTTAGCCACCGCGACGACCTGAGCCGCATTGGCGTAACATCTGTCGTGCATCGCCAAAGACATCCTATCCCGCTCGGAGGGAAGGAGAGGTCTGGTGCTGGGCCACACGGATGTGGAGGGGTGCAGGGCCGCCCGAACCGAGTCCTCGATGTCCGGGACCCCGCCGGTCCAGGACCAGTCTTGCACGTTACAGTACATGCCATACCCCAAAGCGGGCCTCTTGGCCGCTAGGGGCTTTGGCCACTCACGTGTCGCATAATGGACGATCGGGTCCATACGCGGGCACAACGTGGGCTGGGCTCTCCTCCTCCCTCGAGGGGTGGCGTAACCAGAGGTGAAGTCCTCCACCCTCTGGTTCGGTTGCGGTGGCAGGGGGGCATCCATGATGGCCGCCGCCGTGGCGTAGAGCCCAGGCATGTGGTCCAGCGGGAAGCGGTCCGGCTCCGGGTTGGACACCACCTCGTCCAGCGTGAAGAGAGAGCCGACCTCCGACACCTCTCCGTCCTCGCAGTCACCCCACTCCGCGGGCACGGGTGGAAGGTCGAGGGGGGCCCAGTCAATCGCAGACCCCTCGTCCTGAGAGGGGTCCGGACGGGGCGCTGTAGCGGCGAAGAACGCGCGCCTGCGTTCACTCTCCTCCCTGGGGAGAGCGACACACGAGGCGCAGGTGGCGCTCAACGCCGCATGGCCCGAACCCAGGCACAGGAAGCAGCTGGAGTGCTGGTCCTTGCGCTGGAGCTTGACCCGACAAGTCGAGCAACGACGACGTCCGACGCCGGATGGCAAAGGGGAACTCGAACGAGCATCGGAAGACATCTTTCCTCAGGTAATTGAATGTAGATCTCAATCGGCGCCAGAGTGAAAGAGGGGGTGCGGCCTTGTGCAGGGGCATTTATAGAGGAAGGTGGCTGGTGATTGGAGCAAATTATTTGATCTCTCTGGCGCGTGACCTGGGGGTCACGAGTGATATCCCACTAGCGAAGTCCTAAGGGACGTAGCACCATGACGTAGAACTATATACATTTAATAGGGAACACTTGGAAGAGTTTGGTAGCTTCTAGCGGGAGCTACCTTTTGGTGCTACACAGTATACAGGGGAGGCTGCATTTGTCCTCCCGTTTTTGCTCCGTTTGCATGACAGAGCGCACGGACTAAGATCACACAGGTACGTATTAACTAGTCTAAGGTAAGGTAAGGACATATGTCAGTATGTAAAAACGGTGAACTATTCCTTTAAGACAAAGCTGCTAGTTTGCAGATTTGTTGAATTGGGGTTATTTTATACTTACTCCTTTTTTATGCAAAAGTCAGAAACTCTATAGTTGATTCTTGCCTTTTTTATTTGCCAAATTCAGACTTTATTCATTACGATAACATTTTGAGAATTTATACTAGATTCTATTTTAAGTAAGCAAGTAAGTAAGTAAGTAACTTTTAGGATAGAGTTATTGTTCACTTGTGCGGTGTGCTCCTCATTCCTAACGTTCCCTAACTGGTGATGCAACACTGAAATTTCCCTACTGTGGGACCAATACAAGATCTCTTTAAGGTAAATTGGAGGATTTTCCCAATTTTTAGGAAAGAACTGCCCTCTCCACTTTTTAAAATAACTCTCTGGTCTTGTTTGACGAGCAGTATTACCAGAATTAATGACAATTAGGAGGACCAATAGTCTGATGATCCACCCGGAAGTAGAAAATCCCCCTTTTTCCCTTTGATCTTATATTCAGAACGTCACCCCCACCATAAACAAAAGGGCCACTGTGATTCATTGTTATATGACAAACAAGGATCAACACATATAAATTCTCGCATCTTTTTTTCTGTGTTTTTTTTTTTTTACAACAGTTTGATGGCGCAGAAAATTATGTATCACAGATTGACGTATAATTAAAAAAAGAATAAAGAAAAGAACCATCAGTGACCAAGCAATGGAAAAGCTATATCTTCAAAAGAAAAACAACCTTTTGAAACAACGTAAAAGACAAAAAACTAATGGCCATGATGAGAGGTAATTTTTTTGTATTTATTTATTTGATAGCACAGCAGTTACATTTGACAGACCAGATGCACTGCCTTTAGTGATATAGCAAGACCATGCTAATTTTCAATACTAAGGTAAAAGGAGTACTTAAACCACAGCACATACTCAGACACCGCTCGTTCCACTCCGGCAGATTGTCAGTCACACAGAATTGGCTTAAAATGTTTTATAACTCTTGATTTACTTTTGAGTTTCAATTGGACTAAATCCTGATATCCTTATATCAACTCCCAGCAGACATTTTATTCAGGAAACGCCAGGAGCCTCATGATGACTTTTAGAAACTCAATTCACTGAGGGATAGCTTTGTTAATTTCTATGTACTAATCACTGCTCGGAAATATGAGGTCGTCTCTTCGGGTCACGTCTAATTTGGAGACAAAAACCCGAAAGACAAAAAGAAAAAAATCAGACTTATTCACACCTTTTTCAATGCCAAACCAAGTCACCTCTGCTCTTTTCGTTCCTCTCGTCGCACCCCGCCCTTCCCAGTTAGCTTGTGACGCTACGCCGCCCACAAAGTGACACTTCTTCAAGGACGGGAGAGCAATTAATTAAGCGTGCGACGTGATCTTTGTAAAAAAAAAAAAACTAAAAAAAAGGGCTGCATCCTGTGCGAATGTTTAACTGAACGTGATGGCGAGCGCGGCAGGACTCATCACAGATGTAATGAACGAGCGATGGGAGTGGGCTGGATCCACGGCTGTTTGTGAGCGATGTCTGGTGCAGAGAAACGAAAATGTGCTTTTGTAATTAGGGCATTAGAGCGGCGAGTTACAAGGTCGCTAATAGACTATTATACGTTTATCTGATATTCAACTTTACAGGTCAAACTCTGAGAACTAGAATGTCAATCAAAGGTTCCTTCATTTTTATCATTCAAATGACAATGTGAAACCAATCTATGATATGGATTTATTACATGCAGGATACCGAAATATTTCATTCAATTTGATTTGTTCTTGTACAGCCCTAAATCACAACAGCAGTGTGTTTGTGTGTGTGTGTTTGTTTTTGTGTGAATGGTGGTTGGAGCCCAATAAGCATTTGCATCGTCCAACCCCTTTTCAAACTGTATTTTTCAAATTGAATGTCAACAGTATATCTTGTTATATAAGTTTGAAATAAACACTTATTCAGATATCTCGGAGGACTTTACAAAACCGTTGAATTCGCCAACACCGATCAGAGAATCAAACAGAAGAAATAAAACAGAAATCACATTTCCTAAAATTTGGCGAAATCCTCATTTATACCTTTAAGTTAGACCTTACAAGACTCAAACAGACCCTCCTGCATCGGAAAGAAAAAACTCTACAGCCAGTGGGAAAAGTGAGAAACCTCGGGGAGTTCCACATTGAGAAAGGGATCCGCTCCACAGACGGACGGGCTGTAGATCCAGGACTCAGGGATAATTACTGTGGTTACAGTAAAGTTTCTAAATCATTTTCTGAGAGGTTTTAGCAATTATCCTGATAAGAAAGCCGTGACATATCTCTCTTTGCGTTTGCGTATGTACACGTTTATTATAGCTTACCTTTTCAAGCCACTCAAAGACAAAAGGCTACAATCTCCAATGGCAGCTGGTTTCACACCTGCCAACCTGTGGGTCTGTCAATCTGACCGCTCCACCAATGATGATTATGTTGGGTGCAGGATTCAATCTTCCGCCAAACGCCAATAGATCATCGAGAACACTAAACCATTGATTATTTTTAAAGTTGAGTGTGACACAAGCGGTTACAGAGCTAGATGAGTTTACTTTTCAATGTAAGTCAATAGGATCCAGAGCGAGTTGGAGCAAAACTTTGTCCATGAACACTTCCCTATTAGCGGGTTAGCATTAATTAGCATAAATCAGTTTTGTTACTGGTGATACAACACTGACATTTCCCCACCGGGGGATGAATGAAGTTCTGTTAATCTTAGTTACTGTATAATCCTAGGATCTGAAAACAGATTTGCAAAAGATTTCAACAAGGACTCCGGACCAAGGACTCCGGACCAAGGACTCCGGACCAAGGACTCCGGACCAAGGACTCCGGACCAAGGACTCCGGACCAAGGACTCCGGACCAAGGACTCCGGACCAAGGACTCCGGACCAAGGACTCCGGACCAAGGACTCCGGACCAAGGACTCCGGACCAAGGACTCCGGACCAAGGACTCCGGACAAGGACCCGGACCAAGGACTCCGGACCAAGGACTCCGGACCAAGGACTCCGGACCAAGGACTCCGGACCAAGGACTCCGGACCAAGGACTCCGGACTCCGGACCAAGGACTCCGGACCAAGGACCCCGGACCAAGGACCCCGGACTCCGGACCAAGGACTCCGGACCAAGGACTCCGGACCAAGGACTCCGGACCAAGGACTCCGGACCAAGGACTCCGGACCAAGGACCCCGGACCAAGGACCCCGGACGGACTCCGGACCAAGGACTCCGGACCAAGGACTCCGGACCAAGGACTCCGGACCAAGGACTCCGGACCAAGGACTCCGGACCAAGGACTCCGGACCAAGGACTCCGGACCAAGGACTCCGGACCAAGGACTCCGGACCAAGGACTCCGGACCAAGGACTCCGGACCAAGGACTCCGGACCAAGGACTCCGGACCAAGGACTCCGGACCAAGGACTCCGGACCAAGGACTCCGGACCAAGGACTCCGGACCAAGGACTCCGGACCAAGGACTCCGGACCAAGGACTCCGGACCAAGGACTCCGGACCAAGGACTCCGGACCAAGGACTCCGGACCAAGGACTCCAGACCAAGGACTCCGGACCAAGTACTCTGGACCCGGCCCCATCCTGCAGCCGTGTTGATAATGGATGGAAACATATTGAAATGCGAGTGGATGAAGCATTTTGAGCTGGTTTGAAAAAATGGATAAAAAAAGACCAGAGTTTTTAAACAAAAAACGAAAACTCACAGGAACTTCCACGTACTTGGCGGCGGCCTTAACCTTGAGGGAGGGCAGATAGAGGGAAGATATGGGGGAGATGTGGGGGAGGGGGAGGCATGTGGGGAACAGAGCAATTGTTTTGTTTTAAGCTCGATCGATTGCGAGAGACACAGGAGCGGAGTGAAACAATAAAAACGAGCTGCCGGACTCACGGTGAAGGAGAGGAAGGAGGAGAAGAAGGTCCCCTCGTCGTATCGAGACAGCTTGGACAAGACGCCGTCGAGGACAGACGCCAACTGGAGGCGGGAGAGAAGGAGAACAAGTGTGATCTGTACCGGTCTTAAGGGTCTTGTTTACAAATGGACAGAACCAAAACAGACAATGTTAGTAATAAAAACTTATGCATTGATGGATATTTAATAGAATTGGGTAAATGTCAGGGAGGGTTTCTACAGCTCAATTTGTTTGGACTAGTGTCAGTAATGAGCCACGATGAACCAAAAATAGAATAAATGTTATGCAATAATGGAAAAAAGTCAGAGATTTTATACTTGATTAATGCGTCTTCATTATGCTAAAGTTGGGAGATTTTAGAATTACTTCCATTTGATGCTGACGCTAGAGATTTCATACTGGCTTCTTTTTTCTGCTAAAGTTAAATATTTCATTTTATTTTATTTTAGTACAGAGTTATTCTTGATTATTCTTCATTTTTCTCGTGTCGTGTGCTCCTCATACTTACTGTTTTAAAAACGGAGATGCAACACTGAAATTTCCCCACTGTGGGACCAAATCTTAAAGTAGAGAATGACTAAATTATAATATTGTAGAAAAGTCTGAACGGCTGTAGTCATGGAAACGACGTGTTGAAATCTACTGTATGGTGTAATTGCCGGAAATATCATGTAAATAACTATACATTAGAATCACAGAAGAGAGAAAGGATACGTTTTAAAACTTTCTTTGTCGTACTTCTTGTCAATAATTGTATCTCTCTTGCAAATGACCAACACCGCAAGTCAAACGTCTTGCATGTGTTTAAAACGGATGCTCAAATAACTAAATAATAAAAAACAGCACTTTATATCATTGTTTGAGCGAAAATTGCCACCAGCACGATTGCGACGAAACTGTAACTGACAATATTTGACCACCTATTACTGCCAGTTCAAGACGCAAACCAGAAAACGTACATACCGCACTCTGCATTACCATGAATTGAGGCCGTTAAATTGCTCATGAAAAAATACATATCGCAGTGAAAATGTGTCTTGCCTTGCTTTGCCTATACAGTACAAGTACGTTTTTTTGTACAGCACAGTTCGTACAGAAAGAGAAAGAAAAAGTCACACGATGCATTCAAATCATAAATATTTAGTGTATAAAGGGAACCATATAAAAGCATGTTGTTGTGTGACTGGCTTTGAATTATAGAAACATCTTTCACAATGAAGCGAACCCAGAGGTTAAAGACTGAACCAATGGTGAAGAATGACAACAAAACTAAAAATTGCTTTCTGTGGGCGTTACCTTGGACACCAGCGACGCTATCATTTCCTTGAACGTGTCGTCAATCAGCACATCGATTTTGGAATGGTACTGTTGCTACGGGACACATAAAAACGTTTATTTAATCTGGGGGGGAAAGGCAAAAGCACAAAGGCACAAAAAAACCAAAAACATTGCTCCTTTCTTTTACGTTTTGTACACACACACACACACACATTACAGCAGTACAGCCTCCGCCAACTCCTCCTCCTCCTGGCGGTTTTTACAGCGTGACAAAAAAACCCGTGTGCGTAAAGGCGGCGAGTTAAGCAGCTAATAGGACCATTATGTCGGCTGAAAGGCATTCCCGTTTGGCGGAGGAATTCGAAGGATACTTTTTGTGCGAGCTCGCCGACAATTAGAGCAGCCTTGCGCGCTCTCTAAAGCACCGGTCCAGCTGCGAAGACCAAAGGCTTCACACAGCAGATTCAATTAATACGCCATTTTACGTCCCGTTCGCCTCCTTCCTGCCCCTTGCTCCTGAGAAAAAAAAAGAAAAACATATTCGTGGCAGATTCTCCCTGGAAGGAGTGGAGTAAATAGGCTGGTCGTGCACGCGGACAGACCAACGGCTTGGGAATTCGTCTTGCTCCGACAAAGCCCCTTTCACGAGTCGTCAAAAGCACCCCCAAATTAAAAAATGTCCAGCCACAAAGCGCGAGATCGCTGACAAATTGCGGGTCAGGACGAGGTCAGCCTGCTCGGCCCCAATTCTTTTTTTTTTTTTTTTCAACCACAAAATGGCAGCTCGCTTTTCAAACCCGCCTGGCCGGTCTTGAGGGCTGTTTTTGCCCACTTCTTGCCTCAATTAACGCGCTTTGGGGCGGCTTTTGGCGACCCCGAGAGATTGTTCAGTCTTTACCACAAGTGAAAAGGACAATTATTGGTTTGAAAAAACATTTGTGCCGACGCTGGAGTTGAGGCTATACTTCAGCGGTGTTGGCCCGTTTTTGATGCGGGGACAATTGGGAGGCGGTCGAAAGTGATGCTATTTTCACCAAAGAAAAACTTGTAGGAAAACTTTACGCTTGATCAAGACCAGTTAAAAGAAAAGCGTATCCTAAAAAAGGCGACAAATACTATACAGCACATCTTAAAGTATAACACCAAGCATTCTGTTATGCTCATCACATCATAATTGTTTTACCGATTCTATTTTTGATACATATAATGCTGGAAAACATGTATATTTAAATGTGTCACTTTTATCTCTGCAGCCCTTTGGAAACTTGTTCTTTAAAATGTGCTATATGAAAAAGGTGTATTGGATTGGATTGGATGCCATACATTGCAGCAAGAGAAAACACCTAGCTTTCCGTAATCGTAAATAATCAATGTTGTTTGTCCCAAAAGAAAGTCTTGTAAGGAATAAAATGTTAACAAATCAAAACCCCACATCACGTCTTCATATTGACATTTTGTGAGTCTGGGAGCTGATTTTGTGAGGGGTAGACATCTTTTTTTTTTCCATTTTCTATCTGACAAAGCTGAGCTAAAGAGGCCCAAGCTAACTGCAGGTGAAAACTAGACATGGAACCAAACTATTTAGAGAGCAGGAACTAGTATTTTATTTATTAGTTCCATCGTTAGTGGTTTAAAACTGAGATACTCCAGCTGTAAGACAGAAGTTAGAAAAAAGTTACATTAGGAGTCCCAAAAAGTCTTATTCTATCCATCAGCGATGAGTGAGTCGGTACAGTGGTTCCTAGCTATACATTTGCTGTGTTGTTGTGCTGATTGTTTTTAGCGTGCACTTTTGTTTGCTTTTTTTACAGGATGAGTCTCATCTACTGCGTGTATACTCTGACGACATCAAATTACCGCTTGCATAACATGACATATTTGCTAGCTTAACATGACATATTTGCTAGCAAAACATGACATTTCAGCTAATTTTAACAAGTGACCACTGTATTGTATTTAATGTATTGGACAACTTCCTTCCTACAGTGACATTAACTTAGGACTTTGTGTGGATATAACCTCTACTGCTCATCTTTTACATTGTGTATTTGACATTTTTATATTTGGGATTAGGAGTACACATGAGGAGGCATCATTTCAGATTTAAGCGGCCAGATTATGGACCACTCTCACTGAATTTGTGGGACAGGCCTCGTCCCTGACTGAAAACTTTAGCTATGCATATGACTATTTTTTTATGGTTTTAACTTTGATCTTTTTTACTGAATCATATGTATTTGCATTGTTTTTATGTTTTATTGTCTGTTTTAAAATTGCTTGTGAAGGACTTTGGGTTCCACTGTATGAATTGAGCTTTAGAAATACATTTGATTGATTGAATTTGAATTTTTCATTATTTTCCCTTTCACTTTAGAGATTTTATTATTACTATTTTCAGTAAGATTTGCCTGCATTTTCTTAAATATTTCGCCCGCTATTTCTAAGAGCTTCCTATTGTATTTGAACTGGGCACCAAAGACAATGACAGGGGGTCTTTATCTCACAGTAAAACATGTAAGTGTAAAAAAAAATAAGAAAAAAATTGTGTTTTCCATAGTCTAGTCGCAAACATTTCAAGGTGATAATCCGCATTGTGTCGTTCTCTAAAACCGTTAATGCGTCTCTTTTGTCGTCAGATCCTTTGTGTGTACGGTGTCTGGGCGCGTGAGAGTCTTCCAGCTAAAATGATCAAGTACAGATTGTTGGATGTGCGTTTGACCCGGCGGGCCTCTGGGACTGGGCGCTGGGATGCACTTAAGGAGACTGTGGCCTGAGAGCAGAGGCCGCCTCAGATGGAACGGGTTATAGCAGGATATATTTGGAGCCGGAGGGGGGGAAAAAAAACAGAGAGAGAAAACTCAGAAAGTGGCACATAGTTTTCATTGTTCAATTAAACTCTATGGATGTGAGGATGAGGATGTGTCGATGAAGGTAGGTCAGTATTTTGTGTTCAGTAACAATATTCCCAGGATAATGTGACAATCAATGTTAATTTAAGAAATGCTTTCACGTATTTTTGTTTAGGTTCTTGTTCAATATATATCAATAAACAGCAGCCTCTTGTTTATATTGATACATATAAAAATCTCAAAATAACCCGCAATAAGCCAAATTTTTAAAGTAGACATTTTAGTTTTTTAGCTGTAAAATACACTTTTCTAACCACCTGAACTCACGACTGCTGAAGAACGAACGCAGATGAATTAAATGTCTATAAAAAATACAGCGGCAGAAGACACAGCACTGAGAGGCAGGAGCAGGACTGAGGGAAGTCACCAAAATGTTCTTCTGCATTTAAATAACGGTAACGGTCGTGTAATACTAGCAGTTTTATGATTTTGGAGTATACAGGAGGCGTATGCTGTAAAAAAAAAAAAAAAAGAAAAAGAAAAGAAAAGCGTACAGTAATACAATACACATAGCTGTCTCATTCTTGCAGTGTTGGTAAGAGCATAGTCATTTTGGTCAGTTACAGTAATCTCATGAGTTACTTTGACCTCTGCTCTAACACTGTTATCGTTACTTTGATCGCAGCAGTCACAATCGAAAATAAACAAGTATTGGTTAAAAACTTAGATTCTACTTTGTTCAATGTTGCTGATCATCAAAGTGAATTTACTTTTGTTCAATATAATACATACCGAGAACAAAATGGGGATGAGTAGAGAGTATATCTACTCGTATCTACTCTACTCAATTACATTTCTATTATATTTTAGTATCTGGTACCGTATCCGAGCAAACAAGGACACGGTAACACAACCGACCAGTATCCGAGTAAATTCCATGGTAACCAGCAGCACTCTGTCCAATCACTCCCTCAGTTATAACACTTTAGCACCAACTCAGCCTTGTTAGAACCAAAGCCAAGCAAGTAGTAACAAAAAGTGAAATAAGACCGGTGGAAACCCTCCCAATCGGGGTAGAGAAGAACTGAGCTGAGTAGAGAAGGACCAACAAGGGCTGGTGGTGACAGGGCTAAAACTATAAGTCGTTGCTCTTTACAAGCAGAACATGGGAGGTTTAGAAGATGAGAATGTGTTGCTCGTCTGGTGTCATCCTGAAGAGAAGGTGGTGAGCAGAAAGCCGTGGAGGAGCCCCTTACCCATTGTTTGTCGGTCTGGAGTCAAACAATGACGAGCGCGAGGCATATGGACATGCAGGGTGGGCCACATGCAACAGAGAGAGGCAAACAGGTCAGAATATGCAAACGGAAATGTTATATGTATGTCCCTTGGATTTGGATTGGGCTTTCACATACAGTATAGATGCTAACAATATGCATACAATATACAGTAATGCTTTTAAATGCTTTTCTAACCCGAACCCAAACCACCAAAGGATACATCGACTTTCTCCTTTAACCTGATACTATAAATGATTGAATGGGCCGACTGACATCCACATTGAAATAAGCTGAAAAAACACATTTCATTACAAGGGTAAATGTAACGCTAATGTAGTTAAGTTGATCCACGCATTTGACCCTTCCTTCAAAGCCTCTCGGGCCTCTGCCAGAAGTGGTGCAGCGCCCAGGGGTCCATTCGTTCAAAGCGTCCAAATGTTGATGCTCGGTTTGGTCAGGAGCCGGAGGATTTTGCTTTGTGGACACGTTTTTAGTGATCGGGGAAACCGGAGCACCTGGAGGAAACCTACGCAGAAATGGGGGGGAACGTGCAAAGTCCACTAAAAAAAACCCCGTTCTGACTGGGATTCGAACCCTGGACCTTCTTGCTAACCACTCAGCCATGGATCACTTTTAATGGCAAACAGATTGATTGTTTGACTCTTGTTTATAGTTTGGTAAATGTACGGGCGTCTTTTTGAAGTTACAAAAATGTTCCTTTCATTTGAGACAATATTAATTGAGGTATTTTTTCATTTCTTTCTTGTGTCTGTCAGATAATAGACACTGTTCTCCTTCTCGGTTCAAAAATAGCCATATTTACAGTTATAATTCGTCATGTCTTCAGATTTGGTCATGCATTTATATAATTACTGGATTCATATTAAAATGACGGTTGCCACGGCAGTCGTCAAAACATCCATTTTAATTAAGATACGGCACAATTCTAGCAACTCATTACAGCTAAACTCAGCAGACTGTGCTGCAATTACAAATGAAAACTCAATGAGTTAAAGTAAAATAAATGTTGTCTTGTATATTATGACTAATCTGATTTGATTACAGTAAAAATATGTGCAATGTATGATGCACAAACTACTCTGGAAAGAGTAGATAATGAAAATGTACTCACATCTGAAACATTCAACACTAAGTATATTATTCTGACAATTGCCCCATTGTGTTAAACCTCTGCGTTCCACCCACAGAAGAAGAAGAAGAAGAGTGGAGAGGAAGAAGGATCAAACTGTTGTGATCTTAGTTTCAGAAAACGTGGACTGTATTCTGGCGTGTTGCCTTTCACCAAAAGAACCGAGGCTAATTGGAAGCCCAGATTTGTCAGTTTTTCACAAATACTTTAAGAAAGTGACATATTATTCATTTCATGACTGGTGAAAATGCAAAGGAGCAAAGCCCTCGTCTGAATAGTGTCTGCGCTCTTTGCTCCTACATAACATGCTGGTTACACTTGGGCTTAATTTTATTCCGTTTACTGTTGAAAAGCTTCAATATTCAAAAATATAATTCTAATATCTTGGAAAGACTGAGACACGTCTCTACTTGTAATATTTTTTTCAAAGTGAAATGGTTAGAAAGTCCTCTTGCCTGTACACTGCTCTTATGGTCAGTCTCAGAGTTCTCCGCAGAATGATTGATCAGGCCCACTCAGTGAGCAGTGGAGTGAAGGTTAAGAGAACAGCGAGCTTAGCTCTCTGTCAAGACGGCATTGGCCAAGGGTTGGCTCTTAGCTGCGCCAAGGCTGCAGAGGAGCTGCTTTGCGGTCATCCATTTAACAGCCAGTGGAGCGCACAGCCGTTTGCAGTGAATACAAATACACCTGAACTCAGCGTGAGGCTTTCAGCGCACATCTGACAGAGCTGTGACCTCCAGCGAGCCAGGCAAAAAATACAACTCAACTTCAGGCTTTACGACACTCTCCTGCAGTGACCACGGAGCACGGCTCTAACTCAGAGACTGGAGGCTTTCACTCAGCACTTTACACTCAATCAAGCCCCTGTTTACAAACACTTCATTGTATGAAGAGTTTGAACCATGTTCATTTAAACTGTCTTTTCTCCACAGTATTGTAGCAAAAGCAGATCAGGTGAAGCGTGTAGTAGTGTGTTTCAGAGACAACAGTAGAGAACGGTTCACCTCTCACCTCCTGGCCCGTGTCCAGCACACAGAGCTTGGAGCACTGCTTCTTGGCATCCATCAGCACATTGAACATGGTGCACACCGACAACGCCACCCGCAAATCTGTCGACTTACTGGATTTCTGCATCTTAGAGTCAAACGCTGACTTTGTTCTGAAAAGAAGAAGCACATTCATGTAGGTTTTATTAAGAACACTTAGTGCTGCTGAAATCAGGGGTTTGAATACACAATAATGTATGTCTATCTGCTCCTGTTGGGAGGATACTTGACTTTAACGAGTTATATCTGTCTGTCAATCAAATACAGCAGGTGAACAAATGAATCTAAAGCATAGAAGTACATGCTTAGATTCCCACCCATACCTCAGGTGCAATGTTCTCACAATAGCTCACTTAGAACCATCAGTCTCACCTCTTCACACACGCCTCCATCATGTCACTGGCCATCAGCTTCAGCCTCTGCTCCAGATGTTTGGCAAACTCAGGCTCAGGCCAGTGCAGGTCCATCACAAACATCTGCAGAGCGTCCAGCTTCCAGAACAAGTCTTCAGAGGTGGCCGTCCCATTACTGTGAACGCACACACACACACACACACAGAAGCACACGCACGCACAAGCACGCACAAACACGCACACAAACACACAATTCATCAGTGGGATTTCAAAGGGTGCCGTCTTACCGTGAACTGTATACAGATGACAAACTATAGCTCAATGGAAGAACAACAGGGAAGTGCTCATGGACAAAGTCGCTCTGGCTCCTACTGACTATTTTTTGTCTTAAATAATCTGTGGTTTAGCGTTCTCTGTAATCCTGGTGATTACATTTTGATAATGTCTTTGTAAATCTAGATATCAGCCCAATGAGGATCAAGATGCCTTCATTTACAGAGGAAACTCCAGCTTGCCTTAGCAACCGTCTTAGTCACACGTCTGCCAGACAAAAGCCAACGCTGCAGAAGAAATGCCCCATATAAAGAAATGGGCTCCAGCTAGCTTATGTTCAAATCGACCTCCTCCACATTCGGCTAGCTCTCGGTCAGTCCACTCCTAATGTACGGTCTGTGGGTCTTACTCAGCTACATGTCCATATTTCAGATTTAGAAAGCTTTATTGATCCCAATCTAATTAATTTGCAGCAGAAAAATAAAATAAATAAAATAAGAAGTATATTTGCCTTTTTTTTTTAACATTTATTTCACCATTCAAAAAACACAATCCTTCTCTCAGCATCCATTGAGGCAGCAAAGAAACAAGGAATAATCACTCAACAATGAAAGATACTCAAATGTTTGAAAAGTGACCTTTTTAACCAGGAAAGTCCTACTGAGATTTCAGAATCTCTTTCAGGGGAGTCCAGGCCCCAGAGAGAGGGGAGCCATGGTACACGTTTTCTGGCTAAGAAGCGAGAGCGCAAACCTTTCCACCCCCCTGAATTATTTAAGATAAAATAAGATAAGAAATCCTTTATTCGTCCCATAGTGGGGAAATGTCAATGTTGCAGCGCACATACAGGACTGTAGTAAGAGCACACAGGGAGCACACATGTACAATATAAGTAGCTGCGATGTTTCTTAGCCAGCTGATAACAGTGATTAAAATGTAACTCATCAAAGAGCTACACTACACATAGAAAAAACCAAACATGAGAAAAGCAGGTTTAATAAAGATAAAACATGAAGGTTATTGATGCCTTTGGTATTGAAGCGGCTGAAATGCGTTCTGAAAAATGTTACAGCTGAAAGACTGGACCTAAAAATACTACTGCTTCCTCCATTCTATGATCGGGTCAACACTGACGACCTATCGCTCTCCTGACCACTTTAGTTTTTACTTCAATCCATGACAGTGACTCATGAGTACTACATCAGGGAATCACAGTGAACAGTTTCAATGATGACTAAAAAATATAATTGATTCTCGCATAAGTCATGGGCAGCGTAACTTTAACACATACAGTAGCTGATCATCCTCCAGCAGTGTTTTTCACTCAATACTTTTTTCAGTCTATCCAGGTTCAGTAGCAGAACACATTTATTGACAATGAGTCCCAACAGGGAAGCTAGTAGTCTGCTTTATTTTGCGCCATCAGCCGTTGGTTTTAGTTTTATACCACAACACAAAAACCGGCCTTATATTCAGGCCTATACGTGGACAAATGGACAGTCTTTTCAAATGTTCGTCCCACAGTGGGGAAATGTATAATACACTTGGACCTGAATGACTTTGAATTGCTCATCAAACCCATAGTCTTTACAAAAAATACATACATGCAAAATTTCTATGTTCTGTATGCCGCCGGGCATGGAAAAGTAGTGGCTTATAGTCCAGCAAGAATTATATATTGACCGGAAGTTCAAGCAACTTCAAAATGAAATTGTTTTATTATTATTTTATGTAAATATTTTGTGTTTTTATGTATCTTATCCTTGATGCTCTGTAAATTGTTATGTACATGTATGTTTGAATTTATTTGGGTGGGAGTATATACGTTTTCCTTCTTCTCACCGCTTTTTTGAATTGATATCGTAAATTTATTTATTGAACTAGAAATAACATTTTTCCTTCATTTTCATTCATCCATTTAAATTTATGTTTTGGACCACCCTCGAACATGAAATGACTGAAACTATACACAACATGTTCACAACGTACTGTTATAAGAACTACGATAATAAACATTTTACCTTTGTTATAAAAGTATAGACCAATACATAAAGACCTATAGGAGCATACAGATGGACATGTGTCAGACGGGTCTTCGGTTGAAAGGTGCAGCAACACATGGCTTTTCTCCTGCGCACCCACATCCAAGTGCACAGCTGCTCCGTTCGAGACCCGCACCCACCACACCGAGAGAGGAAGGGGGGGAGGGAGACTGGGGGAGACTGGGGGAGACTCACTTTTCTCACTCCGCCTTTAAAAGACTGTTACCTCACCAAATGGCCCGGGCACAGGACTGCGCGGCGGAGCTCTGGGCTGCGTCTGTCGGTGTTGCAATTAAACGCTCGTGCGGCTGTCCCCCTCTTGTCTAATTAGCGGTGCTCTTCTCTGTCCTGCTCCCGGGGGAAAAGGACAGTCCCACTCGCCCGTCTGTGCTCGCTAACAAAGTGCCAGATTTCTCCTCTCTCGGTTTTCTTGTCTTCTTTTCTTCGTTGGACGATAGAAGTGGAAGGAAAGTGAGGTACGTCAACAGCGTGTAGAGACAATACTGCTATAGAGAAGGAGCCTTTTGTGGGCCTCCTGAGACCCCCTTAAAGATGGCGGCCAATGCTGATAGATGCAGACACACTCTGTTGGATGGCACAGACTGTTTACAAGTCACTTAAATGCTCTAGCGTGACAACAGTGATTGGGGATGAGGTCGATTGCAGTAGCTTTGACTGTATGGACACCAAACGTTGCTCCTCAGACTGATAAACGGGCAAAATGTAACAAGCAAAGCAAACGACAACAAAAACGTCTATACACCAACATCATCCTATAACCACTAGTATAAAATGATAGTTACCTTTAATTTAAGATTAAGAGATCCGTTATTCATCCCACAGGGCGGAAATTTGATGTATCGTAATTGTTGGAGCTACTTTTTTCAAGTTCTTTAAACCTATGTATTATTTTGTGGTGTAAAAGGTGTAGGAAGAGATTTGGACACACCTCTCCCAGCTGTTCATGTTTATGTGAATAGCAGAGAGACACTTGATTGTTTTTTTAACTCATTTTCTTTCAGTCTATCCAGGTTTATTGGCTATAGGACGCGTATTTATTGACAAAATGGGTAAATGAGTCCCAACATGGAAGCTAAAAGTATTTACCTCCTCAGACATATTTACAAAGCTTTGATCCTCATGAGTCAACAGTGTGTTTAAACACCTTATCATTATATCAAGTCCTTGAGCCACAGCACAAAAACCTGCAATAAAAAAACGTCTTTTCAAGTGTGGCATACATATGGACAAAAGTAGCCGCTTGGTTCGGAACATTTTCTCTGCTCTACTCTAAAGTAAAATGCTAAATACTTCATTAGCATTTTTCAAAAAGTTAGCATTCCTCCAGTGGATTTTTGGCTGATCCACTTGATTCCTCACTGCTCCGGTCTGGACCAGTGCAAAACTATGCACACTGTACTGCAGCAACATCTCAGGTAGAAAAAAGCAATAAAAATAAAAATTGTAAAGCACAAAGCTAGAGCGTCTTAGGACCTGCTGCCATTTTCCAGATATAAGACATACAACTAAATTTAGAACCCTGATACTGTCGTTGTCCACACAGATTTTCTCTTGGTCAATTTCTGAATGCTTTGATGGCAGAAAAAAAATAATAATTCAAATATACTGAGATGGAAGTGCCAAGACTGCGGCATAGTCTGAGCATCGGCCTCAAAGTGAAAGCAGAAAAGCTTGGCATATTATAGAGAATGCATCCTTTTGAGCGGTGGATATAGAACCTAAAGATGAATTATATTTCAGACAACGGCATAGGCTTGCTTTTGATTATTCATGATATTAAATGACCCCAATGTGAAGGTGAAGATTAGGTAGAAGAATAGCGTTGTGGAAGAAAGGACTTTAAACTTACAAGATGTCAGGTAGATTGATTCCTTGCAAGCTGAAATAGAGAAAGCACAAGCAGAGCTTTCAAATACTGTAGAGAAAAAGGTTTAGATTGGGTGCACATATAATCTAAATGAATAAATATGCAAACATATGCGATAAATGATTTTGGCTGGTAACAAAATAATGAGGTTATAGATCATGCAGTACGCTAAGATACTTTAAATATAGGATCAAGCACATGCAAAGAGGACAAAAGTAGAGCATAAAGGCTGAGTGAGAGGTCTTCACATCAATTTAGCTTTAACATCTGCACATTATTAAAGAATTAGTTCCACCCAATAACTCCACTTTATAGAAACAACATGGCTGATTTTGAGCCTTTGGTGTCTGCAGGGATCTCACCTAAAACATTTCTGACCTGAGGACTAGTTCTTAGCCTGAAACCCTGGACTCCCTGGACCTGAGGACTAGTCTCCAGCCCGAGAAACCCTGGACCCCCTGGACCAGCGAACTAGCATGTCTTTGCTATCTGCATGTTGCTGACATTCAATGGATTAGCACCCAGGGAGAAAAAGTGACCAGTTCATCCCCAAACTTTTGAGCTCTCCAAAGTTTCTCCCAAAAAGGGTTGTAATTCATAGACAGGATTAATCTGGCCCAAGTCCTCTACTGTAAATTGATGGACAATTCTAACCCACTAATTACATAGAGAAGTGCTCATGGGTGAAGTTTTGCTGCAACACGCTCCGGCTCCTGTTGACTTACATTGAAATCTCCTCTAGCTCAGTAACCATTTGTGTAACACTCACCATTTTGGGGTTAAAAAAAATTATCCTGGTGTTTTTATTGGGATATGGGATCTATAAGGATTGACCAACCATATGCGCCAATACGCAGGAGACACTTCAGTTTGCCTTAACAACCGCCTTAGCAACATGTCTGGCCCTGTTACAGTGCAAAGCTAACCAGTCAGGAAAAAAGCCCATATGAGGAAACAAGCTCCAGCTATCTTATGTTAAAATCAGCTTCTTCGGCATTCAGCAAAAACTACAGTCAGTCCACTCCTAAAATATGGTCTATGGTCCAAGCAAAACCATTTCTCATTTTCAGAGCATTGAGAGTAGAAATGTGTTGACATTATGCATGGATGACAAATGGATTACCACACAATCTTTATAGCAATCTTTAGGAAGCCTGAGATTTCTCCTTGAGCAGCATTATCAACTACTAACAATTGTGAAGACCTCTTTGGTGAAGACCTCTTGCCCGGACCACCCTGCCATGCTGCGCAATACGTACGTGTTTTCACAGAGGGGTCCCATCCAGGCGGGGGCCGAGAAGCTGGGCATCTGTGGCAGGGTGAGGGGGAGGCTGGGGACTTTGGGCAGCGGTACGTTCGCTAAATTATTCGTCAATGACCTGCTCCGATTGTGGATTTAGTTAATAAAGGCAGTGTCAAATAAAAAGAAGAGAAGAAAAGAGAAATAGCATCAGACTGGTAGCATACTGTTTAATAGCAGCCACTTGTTCGCCCTAGAGAGAGAGAGGGAGAAAAACACACACACACACACGCACACGGATATAAAAGACAGAAAGTCACAGCTAGCATCTATTCAAGCTTTTCTCTTTCATTTGTGCGCCGTCTTGTTAAAGAGTGTGGCTCTCAGTGCATTGTGGGAGTTTGTCCTTGCGTCGCATTCGGTCTGGTTTTTGTCCAATGGCCGCCCCGTTCACACCGCTGCCTCGTCCCTCATTGTCCCTTTAGATTTGTGCTACGTTGATGAGTACACTTCAACCAGCATCGAAGGCAGAGCCAAACAGGGTGAATGCAGCCATATTTACAGAAAAGGAAAAAGAGAAAAAAAAATCACTGCGGTGGAAGTAATCGGCCAAATGGGAGCGATTTACGCAGTGGTTTGAAGTGTGTGTATTTCTATTGTATCAAAATAAAACCTAATGTTATCTTGCTAGAGTCAATTCATTCGGAGCCTTAAAGGGACTGTATGTAATATGCGTTGTGGTTTAATACAGTCCGTACAATCACAAGCGCACTAGTGTTGCCAGAATATTCCTGCCTGTGACATATGCATTGATGACTGATGGAATCCAACTGCTGGGGTTACAAACAGTACAAACTCTTTTTGCATATTAACGGCTTATTAACCCAGCGCGAGGTCTGTATGGGGAAATATCAGTCTGTACATACCTTAATGTACAGACCGAGCCGTGGCGAGGTCTGTGCAAAAAGGCCAAGGTCTGACATTTCTCCGTACAGACCGAGCAAGCAAGGTTAATAAATGTTTTATTATATGACTCTCGTCTGTGTCTTTACCAATGCTTTTGAGATATTTGTGAAGTATGTTCATGTCCAACTTGGTTTTGTGTGATACGCGCTGCGGACAGATTGTCATGGTAACGGTCCAAGGAAAGATATCAAATGTGATACGCGCTGTTCGGACCAATTGTCATGGTAACGGTCCGAGATGGGAAAATATCAGACCGGTAATCAGCCAATCAGAGCGCGCGTACGGTCCAAGTCACAAACTGTACAAACTCTGCTTTACATATACTGCTTATTTTCGTATCCGTCTCCAAACAAACGTGTAGAGCTATTTTATTTTATTTATTTTTTTACTCCAATGAAAATAAATAAAAAATGTCACCTAACAAACTGGCAACCCAAAAGGGAGACTCTTTCTGCTCTGATTGGATGAAAATTGTACCCATAAATATCACTCAACATAAGTAGCGGGCTAAAGTCACCGTTTGTTTTTTATGATGGAACAACCTCAACATCGTTAAAAGCTTAAAAATTGATAGTTACAGAACATCCATCCTGACGTTTGTTTCTAGTTGGAATTGAACGTGATCTCGAACCATGATCGCTTTACACACTGATTCTCTTTCAACAAACTCACTTTCAGGTAATATCCCTAATTACAAAGCAGGGGCCATCACATGTATTTTTTGTGTGCCGTTTTTCATTGTTCTCGCTATGGTCTCTCTCTGGCCTCTCTTTCTCTGGCCTCCCTTTCTCTGGCCTCCCTTTCTCTGGCCTCCCTTTCTCTGGCCTCCCTTTCTCTGGCCTCCCTTTCTCTGGCCTCCCTTTCTCTGGCCTCCCTTTCTCTGGCCTCTCTCTCTCTGGCCTCTCTCTCTGGCCTCTCTCTCTGGCCTCTCTCTCTGGCCTCTTTCTCTGGCCTCTTTCGCTCTGGCCTCTCTCTCTGGCCTCTCTCTCTGGCCTCTCTCTCTGGCCTCTCTCTCTGGCCTCTCTCTCTGGCCTCTCTCTCTGGCCTCTCTCTCTGGCCTCTCTCTCTGGCCTCTCTCTCTGGCCTCTCTCTCTGGCCTCTCTCTCTGGCCTCTCTCTCTGGCCTCTCTCTCTCTGGCCTCTCTCTGGCCTCTCTCTCTCTGGCCTCTCTCTCTCTGGCCTCTCTCTCTCTGGCCTCTCTCTCTCTGGCCTCTCTCTCTCTGGCCTCTCTCTTGTCTCTCTCTTGTCTCTCACTCTCAAAATGAAATTGGTGCATAAATAGACCAGTGAGAGCACAAATGCACAAATTAAATTTTCTTTTTAAAAAATTGAACAATGCGCTCAAACATCAAACACCCGAGAAGTACGGTGAGTAAACTAGATTCCGTAAATGCTAAAGTGAACGTGGTCAGCCGTTGTGGCGGTACTTACTTGACGGATTGCCACGTTTCCTGTTCGAAGCCGCGGTGGATGGACTGAGCGATAGAGGACTCCATGAGGTCGATGTACCGTACCACCAGAGGCATGAACAGGTCCTGCAGGTGTTTGTGGAACGTCCCGTTACACAAGTGAGCTGCGGACATAGGACAGGGAACAGGCTCAAGGACACGTCTAAATGTAATAGTGTATTTTTACAAAGTTCAGAGTCAGGATATATTTTTTTAATTTTCTCTCCACACACGGTGATGCCGGAAGTGAGACACCGACCACACTGGATGGCAAGAACATGCAAACTCCACAAAAGCCCTGTTCCAACCGGAATTCCAACCCAGGACCTTCTTGCTGAGATTCGAGAGTGCTAACCACTCAGCCACCCAATGTTTTTAAAGAAACAAGTGAGAGAGAGAGTGAGAGAGATGAGAGAAGTTAGTGAGTGAGAGAGATGAGAGAAGAGTGAGAGAGCGAGAGAAAGAAGTGAGTGAGAGATATGGGAGAAGTGAGTGAGTGAGTGAGAGAGATGAGAGATCAGAGAAGAGTAAGAGTGATGAGAGGAGTGAGTGAGAGATCAGAGAAGAGTAAGAGTGATGAGAGAAGTGAGTGAGAGATCAGAGAAGAGTAAGAGTGATGAGAGGAGTGAGTGAGTGAGAGAAAGAAGTGAATGAGAGAGATGAGAGAAGTGAGTGAGTGAGAGAAAGAAGTGAGTGAGAGAGATGAGAGAAGTGAGTGAGTGAGAGAAGAGTGAGAGAAGAGAGAAGTGAGTGAGAGAGAAGAGAGAAGGAAATGAGTGAGTGAGAAAAGAGATGAGAGGAGTGAGTGAGTGAGAGAAAGAAGTGAGTGAGAGATGAGAGAAGTGAGTGAGTGAGAGATGAGAGAAGTGAGTAAGTGAGTGAGTGAGAGATATGAGAGAAGTGCGTGAATGAGAGAGATAGAGAGAGGAGAGAAGTTAGTGAGTGCGAGAGATGAGAGAAGTGAGTGAGTGAGAGAGAGAGAGATGAGAGAAGTTAGTGAGTGAGAGAGATAGAGAGATGAGAGAAGTTAGTGAGTGAGAGAGATAGAGAGATGAGAGAAGTTAGTGAGTGAGAGAGATAGAGAGATGAAAGAAGTTAGTGAGTGAGAGAGAGAGATGAGAGAAGTTAGTGAGTGAGAGAGATAGAGAGATGAGAGAAGTTAGTGAGTGAGAGAGATAGAGAGATGAGAGAAGTTAGTGAGTGAGAGAGAGATGAGAAGTTAGTGAGTGAGAGAGATGAGAAGTTAGTGAGTGAGAGAGAGATGAGAGAAGTTAGTGAGTGAGAGAGAGAGAGATGAGAGAAGTGAGTGAATGAGAGAGATAGAGAGATGAGAGAAAGAAGTGAGTGCGAGAGATGAGAGAAGTTAGTGAGTGAGCGAGAGATGAGAGAAGTTAGTGAGTGAGAGAGAGATGAGAGAAGTTAGTGAGTGAGAGAGAGATGAGAGAAGTGAGTGAATGAGAGAGATAGAGAGATGAGAGAAAGAAGTGAGTGCGAGAGATGAGAGAAGTTAGGGAGTGAGAGAGAGAGAGAGATGAGAGAAGTGAGTGAATGAGAGAGATAGAGAGATGAGAGAAAGAAGTGAGTGCGAGAGATGAGAGAAGTTAGGGAGTGAGAGAGAGAGAGATGAGAGAAGTGAGTGAATGAGAGAGATAGAGAGATGAGAGAAAGAAGTGAGTGCGAGAGATGAGAGAAGTTAGGGAGTGAGAGAGAGAGAGATGAGAGAAGTGAGTGAATGAGTGAGTTTTTATACGCCTCTGCTTCAGTCCAACCATCTAATCACCAACAGCAGTAACAGCCGTAGCAGAGCCTCAGAGTGAGAGTAAGAGGTGCTGAGGACGCCCGACACTCGACACCTCCAGCTCCTTCTCCTCAGAGACGCTGTACTGTCGGCCCGTCTCCGTGGGCTTCATTAGTTTTAATTCCTCCGGCTCGGCTCGGCTCATGATTAACACTAGCCTTTTGGCCCTCCAGAGAGCCGGGGAGCCAGAGCGCCTCCCTCGCAACCGCTTGCCATCGCACGCAGACAATAAGTGAGCATTTCAACAAAGCCACGCAAAAACTATAATTCACTTTCTACTGCAAATGATTTTGTGTCCGCAGAGAGTCAAGAGAAGGCAGGACAAGACGACGTCAAAGTTTTGTGATCAAGCTGCAATGTCACTGAAGCTATGTTTTGTTGTTGGAAATTTAGGCTTGTACAAAAAAGACTGGTATTCTGAATCGAGTGCTTTGATATTGAGTGGAACTTATAGATTATGACAACTTAATGAAAGGATACTAACAAGTAAAAGCCCGGTCCATTTCTTAATATTTACTTTTGTATCCTGTAGAAATGATTCTTTTGTTTACTGTCTCCTTTATGAGCTGCTGATTGTGATTTCTGCACTGTAATATAAATGTACAAATATAACATTTATAAATATTTGAATTATAATAGAAATCTAATGTGTTTTACTGTGAATTGCGGAACCAATATAAGGGTCCTGCAAAATATATACAGTACATATACTCTTCTTACACATATAAAAATATAGAATTTCTAGAAAAAAAATTAAAACAGAAGATGGTCTTTTGTTTATCACAGAATTTAGGCTCTAAAATTACCCAGCAGCTGTATGTTTTAAGGCTGTAAAAACCTCTCACCACACGCTTTATACACTTTTTTAACCATCTGAATTCACGACTGCTGAAGGGCGATCACACCCAGAGATATCAAACCTGTTGGTTGTAGGTCTGAGTGCTGCTGCAGCTCTCAAAAGCCGTGCATACAATGAAAAATACAGCTACTAAGGACACCGCACTGAGGGGCAGGAGCAGGACTGAGGGCTACAGGAAGACCACCATAGTCCTCTGAACTAATCACATTGATGCAAACAAGCCACAAACGTTTTCTTCTGACTTTAACTGACACGTTTATACAATGTTGTACGTGAGTTTTCAGTGGAAATTGTTGAGTATTGTGTTGCTTGTGACTTATATTGTAACCTGCTGCTGCATGATGAACTGTGAGACTCACTGTGTGTTTGTGTAGAGTCTGTGTGTTCTGCTTTGAGATTCTACTGAAATTCATTGCCCTTTGGAATCAATAAAGTTTTTCTGAATTTCAATCTGATGCACACAAGGAACACACAATCACACACACAAAAATCTGCCAAACAGCGAAGGCCGCGAAGGTTCACCGTACATTTCTGCCTATCAAACCGTTTAACTTCCCTCATCGCAAATAAAAATAGTCGTTTTCAGAATCGTGCGTTGGTGATATCACATTACATCCGAAAGCCACATTGACGCCGTTTCTAATGAATAACCTCCTCAGAGCAGTCAAAGCGGCCATCCCGGTGTTTGGGCTCCGTGTATCGCCTCCTCTCGCTTCCATTCACATAGAGCAATGTTGTGACACGTAATTACGGCATTAGCAGAAGAGGGTAATTAGAAGAATATAAAAGATATGTCTGTCTGCCTGTCTGTTACTGTACTACGGCTCCCTTTGGCATCGCGCACGTTCAATAATGCCTCGCTCCTCGCCAAAAACGCTCCCACTGGCAGCGAGACAAAGAGTGGAGGAGAGAGGGAGGAGCGAGCCAAGAGAAACGTCCTCGCCGCGTCCAAAAGTGCGAGCAGGAGAACATTGCGCTATTGTGTAGGAAAAGGACAGCGCAAACTGTGTGGAGAGTAAGCACTTTTTGTTCCGTGCATAGATCTGGGCTAAAATGGCTCGTGTGTTTAGTTTTTTTTGGCTGTTAAACCTCCACTGGGTTTTTGGGAAACGCAGCCAAAGAGCCAGTTAAAGCTGTTGGCAGTGGGCTCGCTAGACAGAAGGGGGTGGGGAGAAAGTGAAGAGATAATTGTAGTTGCGGTATGGAAAAGCAACTGTTATGAGCGTTTAACATTGGACATTTCTCGGCAATTAAAATGTTAATGAAAATATGCTGCATTTGACAATGTTCGGAAAAGTCAAATCCAGGATAAATGTGAACGATTAATCTGTATGGATCAAATTTGTGGTTTTAAAGAAGTACAAAAGAAATGAAAGACTAGTGAATATAAAAGTTTGATTGGATGTTATTTTCTTACAAACTGAGCTACTTTTAGGAATCTCTGCATCTTCTACTTTCTTTGACAACTATCGCATTGCCACATACAGTACAAAGGTTTTTTTTATGCTTTTGTGCTTTTATTCGTGTTGGAGCGTGTGTACTCCAACAACATCATACAACCGCCTGTATAACATGACAGTTATTTTAATTTAAAGTCAGAAGAAAACTTTTGTGTCTTTTGTACATCTCAGTGATTAGTTCAGAGCCTTCATACGCACGGCTTTTGACAGCTGCAACAACCAACAGGTTTGATATCTCTGTAATTGCACTTCAGCAGTTAGAGGTTCCGGTGGCTAGAAAAGAAAAGTTCATTCTTAGACACCAAACTGGGCAGCCCCTTTGACTACCAAAATCAATTACAGAAACAAACACAAGAAAAACACTTCTTGGAAAACATTTGTGGGAAGCCAGGACGCTTTCTTTTCAGAAACTTTGGCGCCTTAAGGTTTCACATATAGAACAGTTGAATACATAGAATACAACCATCTTTAATCAAGAATTATCAACAAAGAAGCTCATTGACAACATTTGCACTTACAGTCAGTCAGAAGGTAGTTGTTGAGGAGCTGGAAGAGGGGGAAGCAGTCCCACGAGTCGACGGGCTGGCCCTGCAGAGCGGCGTCCATGTCCGCCGTGTACAGGGACAAAAAGGTCTCCGAGTGCTCCGCCATCGCCTCCGGCCACCACGAAAAGGCCTGACAATGGTGACAACGGAGAGGGACGAGAGATCAGGGGAGTGGAACTTACAATAACACATGACTCAGGCTGCGTCTTCATCCTTCCTTCTCCATTGCATTGACAGGACAAAAAGCTGCGTTCATGTAGGAGAATTCTATTCCAGTTAGTAGGAGAGAAGCAGCGTTTAATTTGATTTATTTTTGTATGGCCCTAATTGACGACAGCAGGAGAAATCAGAGAATGCAACAGTTTGAACACAGGAAATACAATAATGACACACACATAAGAGCCATTGGTCCATGAGAAAAATGTAAAATAAAGTATTTTTTTTTAAAAGTAATTACAATCGGTTGAATTCCATCCGACCAATCAGTGAGTGCGGGAGGCAGGTGTTGTAGTTAGATGTGGGTGACGTCAGGAGTTTGCGCCAAACGGACAAGTTGAGATTTGGCGATGCCGAAGATAGCGATAGTAAAGTATTCCGGTCTGGTCCTATCAAGAAATTGAAGCCGGAGCAAGAGGAATGTTTAGCAAATGTAATTGCTACAAAGATTGTGGCGCTACTCCCCATGGGCTCCGTTAGCGGCAAAGGAGATGGCGAGGCTAAATGTTAACAACTTACTTGAGCGCATTACATGTGTGACGGTAAACTATGATCCAATCGTTTCAATCTGCAAAAGGAGTTAACCCCTCCCACCTGTTAACGGAGCTCAATGGAGCACCTCCAGACCTTAGTACGAAATTTAATTTGTAATTTTTAATTTTTGCCCTGATAATTACAATAATAATACTTTATATATTATTATCCTGGGGTCTGAAAGTCTTTTCTACTGGCCAAAATCAATGTGTAATATGGCCACCGCTTCTAGACACAATAAGAGACCATAGATAATTGATATGGGCTGACTATGCTGACGTAGAAAGATTAATCTCAAGGGGCAATCCTTAATGAATAAATACAGTCTGACTTGTGGCAGTATCCATAGTTACCCATAATGGGTTTTTTTTCAGCTGCTCCTCACCACAGTTTTAAATTATGAGTTCTTTTAGAATGTTGAATGAACGTGACCCGTTGAAAAACAGAGTCTAAAAAAGTCGGTCAATTTTACCAAGGAAAAGAGAAGGAAAGATAAGTGCAATAGGTTTTTTCTAATGGAGAGCGTTAGTTACTTTGCAGAATTACTTGTCCATTATTGTAAAGAGCTTCCAGCCTCAGCCTCTCTCCAGCGGACACGCGTCCCGAGGTCAGGAGCTCAGGTGACCGGTGGTATTGACGGCTAAAGGAGCTTGATGAAAAGTACAACTGGCCTCGAATGCGCCGAGGTCGTGCAGGTGCTTGCGAGAGCTGAAGAGGCAGGAGTGACGCAGTGCCGGGTACCTGCGCCCCAACAGACGACCTATTGATGTTTAAAATGCGTCTTTTTTAGTTTCTCCGCTGAACAACCGGAACATGTGGTCTGCTCTGGACTGGACTCTGAAGTAGTATTGAAAAGTTTAGAAAATACTGGTCAGGCATAGCTTCAGTCCTGGATCTATGGCCTGTCTGTCTGGGGGAGCGGATCTCTCTCTCAATATTTCTCACTTTTTTATATTGTTTCCTTGCTTTTGCCAATGACATCGATGATCCGGGACATTTAAGGACATTTAATAACCTTTTGGGACATTATGCCGCTCCCTATGGACAAATGGCTTCTATGCGTTTGTTTCTATCGCACTTCCTGTGATTGAATTGTTTGATTCTCTGATCTGTTGTTGACGAATGGACAACTTTTTAAATTCCTCCAAGGCTACTACTTTTTCTGATTTAGGGCTGCACAAAAATAAATTGAATTGAAAATAAATTGAAATTTGTTCCGCTCTATCAGCAGTTAATGTTTATGTGAACAGCAGAAAGAGCACAATAACAATTACGGCAATACAAATATTTAGATAACCAACAATGAGCAACGGAACAACGCCATAAACACGATGCAACACTACATGCACAAACATCACACACTGCATATTGGACGTGACCACTCACCTCTCTTCCCTTTCCAAGTTTGAGATGAAAAAAAGGTAACGCAAAATTGCAAGAGCAGTTAATGGGTCACATTGTAGAAAAAGCACAACTGTCATTTTTACACCTCACTCGCTTCTATTTATGACCAATTTCCAGTGGGTTTAAATGCAGTTAAAAGGATAAGAGCTTAGAAATGGGTGGCATAGAACAGATCCCAGAAACAGTAAGAAGACGGGAGGACTGAAAATACTCCTAAATCTAAACTCTAAAACGGACTAAATTTCCTGGTCTTACTGGAGAATTACATTTTTCTCCGTTCCTTTTAGAGCAGTCCTATAAAACTCCAAATCCAGCCCGCAAGACCATTTTCAGTAGCCCCAAATGTGATTTTAATTTATTACTATTAACTTTAGTTACTTTTAGCAGCATTGATGGTAATGAGATCCCAAAGCACGTTATCCATTTTCTCTGGCAAACAACCACATTTATTTGAATCAAAATGTTAACCAAACACATCCTTAGTTAAGTAGTTACATTTAGAACAATATGTTTATCTTTATATTTGGTGCAATTTTGGTTAAATCCAACCAGATTTTACAGAAAAATCCAACAGAAAATAATAGTGAAACTCATTTCAAATAAAAGTCCAAATACCTTCATAATGTAACACACATACAGCATTTTAAGAAAAGAACATTTCTTTCAGCCTCTGACCAGTTCCTACTTTTGTTATTCGGCCTCTGACCAACATGAGTTTGACACCCGGCTAGAGACTACACTTTTCTTCCAAAGATTATTGCTGGTGATGACATTCAAGCAGTGCAGTGACAGCGCACGGCTAGGTTTTTTTAAATTTACTCTTAATTAATTCTTGGGTTGTCGAGCACCGTCCTCCATAGTAGTGCTACCGGCTCGATATAATTAGCTCGGGAGAAGCAGATGTTTGAGTGACACGGGAGGGGCTCTTTCCGACACCTTTGATTGATCAGTTTTGCTCCGTGAGACGAGCGCCGCATATGGCCCGTGGGCGGTGTTTACCCCTCGCACACACACGTCGCCGCGGAAACACGTGGTCACCGAGAAGCTGAACGAGGCACTTGGCAAACGGCGAACGAAGAGAGAGGATTTACAAAGACCCTTGCTTCTTGTTAAGACGTGACATTGAACAACTTTATAAAGCAGCGGTGCCCAAACCTTTTATTAAGAGATCCAATTTAGTTCATCAGAGTTGTCTGGGGGTTTCAAGCTGTTGTATGGCATGATGGTACGGTAAGACACATCCATATTTTGACAGTGCTGAAGTTGGCTGACTTACAAGTGTTTACCGAGCTACACTAATGCATCGGTTTTATATAGCGCTTTTCAGGACACTCAAGGACACTTCACATGTCATCATTCTTTCACTCCATACATTGTGGTGATAAACTGCTACTGTAGCCACAGCTGCCCTGGGGCACACTGACAGAAGCGAGTCAATCAGTATGTACCATCGGCCCTTCCCACCACCACCAACCATTCACGTACATACCAGACTCATACTTGGCAATGTGGGTGACGTGTTTTGTCTTAGGGAACACCAAAAGTTTGGCACTTTATAGCCGCAGCTGCTCCACTGTGGCACTTTCAAAATTGTTCCCAGAGGTCTGCCATCACAGTACCAACCAGGCCCAGCACTGCTTAGCTTCAGCAGTTCAATGAGATCTGGCTTTCACGCGTAGGTATGGCCACATCAGTGGTATCTACATAATTTTGTGTCTAAAAAAATAAAGTACATTTAAGGTAAGTTAACGGCTGAATAATAAAGGCTCAGAGCTTTACAACAAGGTACAAAATATATATTGGTAGAGCTGAAGTTGGCTGGATGATACTGTCAAAGTAATCCTGAGACCATTATAAAACAGTTGTGTTTGCAAGGCAGAGGGCACCACATAAAGTGACACCCTAATTGGCTCGCGGGCCTTAGTTTGGACATTAACAGTTAAAACAAGAGATTGCAGAGACGGATATTCCTTTCACCCTAAGATTTTTATGCCACTTTCAAAAATCTTTTCAATTTTTGATTTGCACTGGACAGTTTAGACCAGGTGACCATACCATCTGATGAGGCTATCAAGAATGGCGTTATAGAAACGGGTTATTATTCTCCAGCTCGCACCAAACAGTCCGAGAGTTGTGAGGAAGTGAAGCCTCAGAGACCGTTTTTAAAATGTTTTGTCTATTTGACATTTAGTACAGTGTGTGTGCCGTATGGATCATCAGAGGCGATTCTAGTACGAGAAGGTTTACTTTGGGGGAAATGAGGGCTTAGTCTTTGGTCCGGTCTTCTCTCCTGCCTGTGGCCCGGACAGATGGGGGCTATTTGGATACTTTGCTACACCAGAATAACTGAACAAACAAGTCGTGGGTCCCGAGTGAATCCCGCCTCGTCTGTTCGAGTCAGAGCAGCACAGTCCACACGTCTGTCAAACTTACAGCAGGAGAAACAACTCATGAAGAAAAGAAAGAGACTCAGTGTAGTATTTGGTGAGTTACAATTTAGAAATTCAGATTAAGATTTCTTGCCGTTGGAAGTAAAACCACATTGGAGTACATGGGGTGTAAAAAAACCCCAGGGTGCACCAGACACGTACGTAAATAGAACAAGTACAAAACTCATCCGTCACAGTGAAATCAATCAACAAAAACAGTTTAAAAGTGCTTCAGCTTGTGGATTCCTTCTGCCAGAGGGAAGAAGCTGGAACATGGCTTTTCCAAGAGTCCTGCAGTATTTTACTAGCTAGATTTAAGAGTCCAGATTAATACAGAGCCTACAGACAGGCAGCTCACTCCCTGGTCTCTCTCTCTCTCTGGTCTCTCTCTCTGGTCGCTCTGGTCTCTCGCTCTGGTCTCTCGCTCTGGTCTCTCGCTCTGGTCTCTCGCTCTGGTCTCTCGCTCTGGTCTCTCGCTCTGGTCTCTCGCTCTGCATAGGCTTGGACCGCTCTGGTCTCTCTCTCTGGTCTCTCTCTCTGGTCTCTCTCTCTGGTCTCTCTCTCTGGTCTCTCTCTGGTCTCTCTCTGGTCTCTCTCTCTGGTCTCTCTCTCTGGTCTCTCTCTCTGGTCTCTCTCTCTGGTCTCTCTATCTGGTCTCTCTCTCTGCTCTCTTGTAGTGAATTATCTAGGTTTCTGCAGAAAGAAGTGATGCTGACGAGCTTTCTTAACAACTCCATTAGTGTTTTTGTCACATTTCAGCTCATTAGACAAGAGTTAAAGCCAGCACTCCTTTAAGCAATTTTTTTTTTTAAATGACTAGTAAAGCTTGAGGGGAAGCAGGGCGTGAGTGATACCTCGGAGTGGTGCTCGTCGTTCTGCTGCAAGACTTCGATGCAGAGCTCTCCCAGTCTCATCATGTCCTCCAGCCTCTTCTCTGGAGGGGCCTCGGGGTCCACTGCAGGCACACACAGACATACTAAAGACTGTCAGTCCAAGCCTATGCATTTACCAAACTCACTGCAGCCATTGAGAATCTGCAAAATGTTTTTAACCCCATAACATAAAAAAAAAATCTTCTTTGATTTTGTAAGATGTAGGAGCACTAATAACCAATCAATGAGCACAGGCCATAGATTTGAATGGGCAGACATCTTTGAGACATATGTACAACCGCAAAATGTGTAAATTCCTCCAGTGTGAGATCAACTTAGTCTAACTTATCTTATCTTAACCCTACGTTTGCCGGAGACATTCGAGAATCGGGAGGCGGAAAAACCGTGGATATATTCTATGGACAACACAGACTACATATGTCTCGTTTGTTTCCATGGATACTGGATATGTTTGACTTATCTGTGTGTTTAGAATGACAGTAAAAGACCTTTCAACTGTGCATATTCAAGTAGCTGGTTGTAGTTGATCTGCGCGGCCCTCTCTAAACACATTTGGACGAGTTTCTTCATCTCCTCTGTTGGCACTGGAGTCGTGATGTCTTTCATCAGGACCTGGAACACAACCAACCACACACACACACACACACACACACACACACACACTCATGGATCTGGAAACACGGAACTGGCATTTTTGTCCTGGGTCGGCCCGAGTAGCCGCCTCTCATCAGGGCATTTTATCAGTATAACCTGCCTTCAACCATCATGATGAGACGACTACTGTTTAAGAGTATAGAACATTTCATGCAGAGTATGAACAAATGGGTCTTTAGTTTTCTCTTCAACACAGTGAACTACAATTAGAGTATTCCATTTACAAGGATTATAATGAGAGAAGGCTGATTCGTCTTTCAGTTTTACATGAGAAAGGCTTCATGAACGAGAGTAAGAATAATAAAGTAAAGACAGACGGGAGGCATCATCGCTGGCATTGTTTAAGTGAGTTGTTCTTTTTAGCTGTGTGTATGACTGAGTATACTATAGACTATTAATGCAGTCCATATATATTGTGCTTTATAAATAAACTTGATTGATTGATGGTCAATTTGTGCCTGAATGAGGAATCCTGGTGTGTTTATGCGAACACTCTGCTGTTCACATAAACACACCAGGAAGCATGAATGTGTGCTACGTTTTCAATTCTGGAGATCAACAGCTGTGTCCAAAGCGGTGTTCACCCCAGGGGGCGCTCTAACTAGATAAATACACATCCATTGGCTGCATCTCTATATATACCGCAGGGTCCAAAAAACTAGCATTTAAAAGTCCAGCAATTTCTGTAAGTTGAACATTTTTTTTTTTTTTAATATATCATTTTGGATACGCTTCTTTCAACAAACATTTGAAGTGAATAATCTTTACCCGCTCTTGTAGGGAGAGTGTTGCCTTCAGGGCCCCTTCTGGTCGTCCAAAAGGAAAGCAATACCTGCGGGTGAAGACGGAATCAGCACATGCTTTTTTCCAAGAGACTGTTTCAAGGACAGAACCCAAAGAAGAAAAAAGAGAAAGAAAATGCACCAAATGTAAAAGGGAAGTAGCTTTTGAATATTGAATGATGTGTTTAACAGATGGCTGCCTCCTCTCGTCTCATTACTGGGGAGGAAGATGCTTTTCTCACCTCGAGCGTTTTCGGTGTTGTTAATTGACAAGTGAACAGTACTTGATGAACAAAGGCAGAGGGTCAGACAGGTCGGACTCTTAATGGACACGCACCTACAGGCAGATGTTCTCCACTTTCACGCAAGGAATAAAGGTCGGTCATGCCCCTTTAGGCTCAATTTTTAAGGTCATAATTTGATGTGTCCAAGCTGCAAATGACTTTCCGATAGAATGTAAAGTCCAGCATTTGTCCAGTACTGAGACTGACGCAAAGAGGGAAAAGAAATGAATTTTAAAAAAGGGTGCAATCGCCTGCCTGGGTTTGAATAAAATATCATGCAGATTAGACAAGACAATAAACGAAAGCACTTGAAAAACATGTCTACTGTTTGCAGTGTAAAATTCAGGAACAGTGGTCGCTCGTTCCCTCAGGGTTAGGTTCTAAAAACAAACCAGCAAATAGCCAAACCGGCAAAGCTACATATTTTAAGTCTGTAAAACCCTCTAAATCTACTCTTTTCTAACCACTTGAAATCACGAGTGCAGGGATCCAAATCAGTCCATTGCAGGCCTGAGCGCTGCTGCAGCTGTCAAAAGCCGTGCATACGCTGTAAAGGACCGCGCTGAGAGGCAGGAGCAGGACGGGAAGACCGCTGTAGTCCTCTGAACTAATCACTGCGGTGCACACAAGCAGCAAAAGTTTTCTTATGACTATTTAAGCAAGTATCTGTATGAATAATTAACGGTAACTGTAACGTTATACTAGTGGTTATATGTTGTTGAAAAGGATGTTGGGAGTTTATGAGCGACACAGGAGAAGCAGGAGAACAGGAGAAAAATCGCACACACTAATGCTGCGAAACGTGAACCGCATTATAGACTCACAACATAAAAGTCATTTCTAAATTAAGACTATGACTGTATTCAACCATTGTTTCAGAAAAACCTTGAACCCAGGCATTGGCTCCGATACATCAGCTGACATTTACTAACCACTCCTGATCTCACTTGGGTTAGGGTATTATTGTTTTATTATCACAGCACCTGATATCAGTGTTGATAAATACATTTACAAATCTGATGTCCGGGTGTCTCAGATTTGCTTTACAAATTGCCATTAATAGTAAAGCGCTTAGTGACTCTGGTCTGTGAAAGGCGCTATATGACTAAGCAGACAAAAGCATTGAATCTAATACATTTGGTAACAGAATTAAACAGAACCTAGGTCGAAACCGGGGCAAAGTCAAGGACTGAACCAGGTCTAAAACCAGGGCTGAACCGTTGCACACGGTGATGTGGCAAAATAAATATATGCAGATAAAATATTTGCACTAACAGTCTTTGGGAAATTGTGTTTGTCTTCCATCCTTTTCTTTCTCTCATAACAAAAGCGGTCTATGGAAACAGACAATAGTCACTTTTTGGCTCTTTGCGGTAAACAATGTAGTCCCTGCCCTCCAAAATTGCCATCACCATAAACATAGCAATTATTTTATTAGCATGTCAACTCAACCGATCAATTCTACCAGTTTTTGTTTGTGAATCTAGCAAATTTCCGGTGACAAGAACCTATAATTACACTATCAGTACGCTCGACCGCACGCTGTACTTTTCATCCCATCTTGTTCTGCCATTTGACAGCAGTTCGTTTTCTAATCAGCCAGACAAACACGGATGAATGAAACGCAATTACCGGCACCATTTTACTGGATAACTGGCGGTTAAATAGTACAAGGTTATGCATGTTTAGAGTCTTTAAGCTAAAACCAACTGTGGAAAGCCTTCTCATTCTGTGCGCTGCATTTGCATAATCCAGACATTGAAGGCCCCTTGTTAGGGCGCATTAGCCTGTTGTGGAGTGCGTAATGACAGCAGCCGGTCCCCCCTCCTCCGCACACCCCCCCTCCCTCCGCTGTGGGGGGTTTGAACGGGTGGGGAGGAGGGGAACGGGGGCTTTTTGAGAAGAGTGTGGCTCCAAGGTCTCCGGGTGCGCGTCTTTCACACTGGCCTCACAATGCGTTCACGCCGCACGGACGGGCTTGAATGGAGGACGCTTCCCGCATAACTGCACCTGTTGCTGGGAAGGACTTCTCCAGACATACCCAAACACGGCACTTTTTATTATCACCAAAACTCGACTGTGATAACCAGTGCGGGGTGTCACTACAGTCTGTTGATTGCTATTGCTGCAATGATCTGAATAAGGAAGAAAACAACAATTATAGGATCAAAGAAGAGTCACATTTGACCATTTCTCTTCCATTTAGACACGAGCCGCAAACGAGATGTAATGCCATTGTCAGACACTTCCTTAGAAATTTTCAATGTAGAATGAATTTTTTTTTTTTTTTTTACAGACCTAATTCTCAACAGCAGTCATCTCGAAGGACTTCACAAAACTGTCGGCAACAACAGATCATATAAATCAGTTCAAATGCAATAATAACAAACACATATAGGACCAAAGTTACGTGATAAAACAATAGAAAGAGAAATCCACATTTAAAGGTTAGGGTTAAGGTTTGGTTAGTCTGTAATTACATGCATGGTTTCCCGACACGTGTGCACAGTTAGGGTTTCACTCAAACTGAGAAAAAAACTGTTTTTTACATTCCTAAACTTGTATTTTAAGAAGAACAAGAGGAGAGAAGCAGAGGAGACGAGAGGTGAGTGAGCTGCAGACAGTGACAGTGAAAGGCTCATGAGGGAAGAGGCCGGACCTGTTGCTTTTTTCTCAATGAGCGAAACTATCTATTTACTTTCACACAACTCAGGATTTTCCGATTAAAATGCAGGTATCAATAATCGAACATTGAGATTGCGGTCTTGTGATTTTTGCCCCAGCCCTTTAAGGTGGTGACAAATTCATGTTCATGATAATAATATAATAATATGACAATCTAATGGTAGCTCATGGCGGTGTTGGAGCCTGTTCTGGTCTGATGGTCCTCTGCATGGTTGGGCTGGGGCTGGGACTGGGACTGAGTTTGCTTATGTATATGGGATTGTTCACACTAAACGGCACAAAAGTGTGACAAAAGGCCAAAAATTTGATTTAAATAATCAGACGATATTTTATGTTTTTCATGTTTCCAAACACCTCCTCTGTCCATTAGAAGTTGCTAGAACATAACTGTTTTATACATTAGACAAGTTTCCTATAGCGGCCCTGTTTATTTTATGTAACGGACGTGATGATTTGACGGAATGAGCTTTATGGAAGTTTGATAGGTATTTTCAGATGTCCACATTTGATTCAGAGATTCTATTTTTTTACACAAAGTAGATGCAAAGTGATACTTTCATATTGTCAACCAATTAAATGTGAAAACAGACCAGATTTTTTTTTTTTCTCAAGTTTAATTTTTAGAGAAATCACGTCCGTTATACATTTTTCAGGGGTTATTTAATTAATAAATTATTATTTTTATATCAAGTGATTCCCTTCTGTTGTGTTAACCATGTAAATCTTGTGGGATTTCATCTTCTGCTTTTTCAGACTGAGGACATTTTATTTTCTATGTAACTGGCGTCACAGTAGAATGGTCCAATCAGAGGCTGATTTGGTCGTTTAAAATGTTGCTAAACATTTTTATGTCAATCTTTCCTTTTGATTTTTTCAATCTGTCTGTGTTTGAAATCTTTTTTCCAATCTATGAAACTAATTTTAGTTTTTAAGTTATAACCTTTAAAGTCCAGATACTTGTCACTTTACTGTGAACACACTCATATGCATGTATACCTATGCAGGTGTGTGTGTGTATAGTACATGGAATATGATGAATGTATGAATGCAACTATCACTGCTGGAATGAATGAATAAATGACATACAAAAGAGCCGTTGGTGGGTGGTTTACCTGAAGTGTGTGATCTGGTCCTCCAGTAGAACCATCAGGCGGCTCCTCACGGCCTCAAACTGCTCCTTCTCCTCCACGGTCACTGTCCCCATGCCGTCTGGTCTGAGCACAACACACGAGAAATAGCCACTTTAGCTGAATACGTAAGTAGTAGGTAATCTTTATTTATATTATAGCGCCTTCCACAGACAGAGTCACAAAGCGCTGAGGTGAGGCCTGGGTAGTAGTCCTCTCACGCCACACTGTGATGGGACCGGTTTCATCTCCAGTCAGCTCTTGGTCTTCGGTCTAGGCTCCAGCTAAGTCGGCCTGCTCCCTGCGTCCACCGCCTTCTCAACTCTGCTTTGGGGATTTGGGTACTCTTTGGTTAACATGTTTTTTTATTTGGAGCGACTGGATAAATTACACAAACAATGGTGACCTTTGAACATTTACCTTCACCATGTTTTTGAATTGTTGTTATAGGTTTTAGAGTTTGAATTATAAATGTCCATGAGGCTGGAGAACTATTCATGTCAATGCGCCCTCTTGAAATACAGTGGTTGATAAGGGACAAAAAAAGAGTTTGAGCGGGAGTTTGGGACCACTGTCAAAGACCACATATTGTCCTGCAAAGCGACCGTAGTACCGTAAATCACAAAATATGATCTCAATGCTAGATGGGAGTAAAAACTGCACAGAGTACCTTTAAAAACTTTCTCCCAAACCACAACACTGCTACTGGATTGATCCAACAGCACGAATGTTTTGGGCCTAAACACGACACCAGAAGCCAAGGGAAATCAATTTTTATGTGAACTCGATGCTTGGGATGAACTCAATGGAAGCCAAATCAACAAGAAACCACATGATATTCCAACAAAATAACACGAAATAACAAGAAACGGTTTGGATTGACACAAACACTGTATATGCTGGCTCTACAATCTCTCCAGTTGTGTGTCATATCACATAACTTCCACAAAAGCACTACTTCACACGTCGAGAAAAGTGATTTCTGGGACAAAACAGAGAAGAAAGATGAGTGGGACAAAGTACTGCTATTCAGAAGGGACCACGGATAAACAACAATTTTGTAGAGAAGACAACATTACAGCTACAATATGAAACTATTGACAATTTCAAACATCACTGAGGTCTCTAACCAACTTACAAAACGTCGCATCTTCTGGTTTAAAAGCCTTTGTGGCTATCGTTTCAATTCTTGTTTCCAGCCAACTACCAGGCAAGCAACCAAACCCTTCAGAATGACCCCGGGAGTCAACCAATCTAACTCGATCGGCTCGACTTTATCAGCAACGGAAAATTGCGCTTCGTTAATGCCTGCCAAGTATTCATTGCCTTCGCTTGAATAGGCACTCTGGCAAAAAAGGGGAAAACATGCAATCAGAAGCCAGCGTGCCCAGCCTTGACTCCTCGGCAGACTTGAAAGAGAAATCGCAGCCTCTCGAAACGGCGCTCGCGGAGGTGCAGAGCTCTTTTGTTAATGAGATGTACGGAGAAATGTTTTTTTTTTTTTTTTTACTGGTCAGATTGTGACTGCCGAGCTTTTGAGCGGCAAAAAAAAACGCTCGTCAAGGTGGTCTGGTGAAGTCTCCCCTGAGTCGACGAGTGCGAACGCGGGCGGGAAAATGCTGAAAGAGAATATATTGTGAGAAGGGATTGGGTTATATAGGAGGCTACAGGTGGCGGCGCGCTGAAAGGGAAGGCGGTAAAGACTTATTTACATGGAGTGCGAGCGTGCGCTAGTCATGGCTCCAAGCAGAGGTCAGCTTTACGTCGTTGGTAGTTTGGCCTTTGGAGCGTGTGCCGGTATTCACGATGGAGGTGGTGCAGGACAAGTAGAGGCCCTGAAAAGATGGAAGTCTATAAAGCGGGAAAATAGCACACAGGTTTTTATTTGTTTTTTTTCTATGTGTAGCATTAGTTTTTATAGCTTTACTATGCGCAATACTTACAGTTACACAAAAGTGTTGAATGGGCTTCACACACACACTCACACAGAGACACGGACACACACACACACATACACAAACTCACACAGAGACACGGACACACACAAACATACACAGACACTCACATACATATAACAGATACAGACATACACACACACACACAAAAAGACACACATCCACATAGAGCCACGCACACACACATACACAAAGACACACTCACACATACATACACAGACACTCACATACATATAACAGATATAGACACACACACTCGCATACAAAAAGACACACGCACACACACATACACAGAGACACACGGAGACACACATACACACAACCCCACACACACACATACACAAAGAAACACTCTCACACAGAGACACGCACACACACATACACAGAGACACACGGAGACACACAACCCCACACACACGAATACACAAAGAAACACTCACACAGAGACACGCACACACACAAACATACACAGGCACTCACAGGCATAACAGATACAGACACACACACACACACAAAAAGACAAACATGCACAGAGACACACATATACACAGAGACACAGAGACACTCACACACACACACACACACACACACAGACACACAAACAAGCACATACAAAAAGACACACATAGAGACACGCACACACATATACACAGAGACACTCACACACACACACACACACACACACACACACACACAATTAAGTACAATTCTTTGCATCCAGGGCCCGGTTGGCACAGGGCCGTTCTGTGTGGGGTTTGCATGTTATCCCCATGTCTGCACAGGTTTCCTCTGGGTGCTGCAGTTTCTCCCTAACACTAAAAGCATGTACAATAGTTCAGGATGAATGATTGCGTCTACAAATCAGTTCTACATTAAAACGTACTGTCCAATCCAAATAAACACAAAAATAAATGAACAGAATTATAGATGTATAGATAAATATGATACACCTGCAACTGAACAAATCACTAATAATTTCAAACAACTGTAATTTACTTTTGTGTAAAAAGTAAATACGTTTGTTTTTTTGTCAAGGCCAATGGATCCATTATAAAAAACCTCTTGGCATAACTTAACAGAATTTTTACATTTTACAAACGATTTGCCTGAAACCAGGACACTTATGGATAACAGTTTACTCACACATAATATCCACGCAATCTTACCAAATGTGATTGGAATTAATGTTGAAAAAACAATAGAAAATAATTAAGAATATAATTGTTTCTTGTTTTGTTGTTATTTTTGTGTTTTTTGTCTTTATATAGCTTTTAGTTAATGTCTGTATTTTGTCATCTGCTTTCCCTTTGCTTTTCTCTGTTGGGAACTGTCAGTATTTATGTTGACTGTGAGTAATAAAAATATAAAAATAATAAAAAAAGAACATTTTATTGGGAAATAATGTTGTTGAGATCCCAGCTCCGTGGCCGGATCGGTCTGACCACCCATGTCTCCACCCCGTGTTAGCACCGTTTCTAATCCCTTCCTCAAAAGTCTCCGCCCACAACATCTTGTTCAGTTAATCCAGAGGAGCAGAGAGCTGATTGGAAGGGAGGGGCCCACCGGGAGAGGCCTTGTCCCGCTCAAGGGCCTCACAGCAGGGGCCCATGAATAATGAACTCGTTAAAGACAGATCAGTGCATTGAACAGCCCGCTCCGTGTTCAATATGGCATTTATGTAAAAAATGAAAATGTAAAGTTCAGTTTAAATACGAGTGTGATTTTGGGATTTTACAATGAGTTTTACAGATGAAAAGGAAAATGTGAGTGTATCAATAAACACTTTTAAAATCTGTACCAACTCATGTGGACCACCCTGGTGCTCTCCAGGATAAGGCCGATGTTGAAGTGTAAAAGGACGTGGCAGTCACTGAGGATCAAAGGTACTCCCAGTAATGAAGTCATATTATGCATCAGATGCATAAATGATCAGTTTTTTCCTTTTTTTTTTTTTTGACACTCAAAGAGCCTTCACATGGCCACAGCTGCCCTGGGGCAACCACTATGTGCCATCGGTCCCTCCGCTCACCACCAGACTCTTGCTAGGCTGTGTGGGTGAAGTGTCTTGCTTGAAGACAGTTTGGCCGTTTACCACCACAACTGCCCCACTGTGGCACCTGCTGTTCTCAGAGGTCTCCCATCACAGTAAAAACCAGGCCCTGCCTTGCTCAGCTTCAGAGATCTGACAGGTTTCACATGCAGAAATAATTGTCCTTTATTACATTATGGTCGTCTTCATCAGGACCAATGTAACCTATTGACCATGCTCTAATAAAGGATTTTTAAGAATTTTCTTTTGACTTAAAAAAATAGATTAATAATTTTGAAATGATACTATTTCTCAAGGTAAACTGCTTTTCCTCTTAAGCAGTGGGGTCAGAGGCCTTTTTATAAATCACTTAATGCCATTTATATAGTTTTAAACTTTGAAATAGAATTGCCATTGGGGGCATGGGAAACGTCTCCGATGATAAAGAGGCCCTGGTGCTGAGGTCTCTAGGATCTATTCAAATTATTTCTTCAGTCCAAGCACCTTAAGGGCAAGGATTAAAACTAGATAGAGAAAACTCATAACTGATCATAAATCGAATTATGTTATGAAGCTAGTTCCTTGCTCTCAAAACCAAAGATCTCAGCCTAAAGATCAAATAGCGACACACAGGGCTCTTATGCAAAATATGTTGTTTAATAAGATGAAGGCCTTTTGGTCTGATTTGTTCACAAAATGTTACTCTTTCTGTTAGGACAAACCAAACATATATAGTTAGAATAATAGAATAATACATATTAGAAAGAAATGTGACAGAGGCTTCTTCCCTGACAATGTTAAAATCGGTTCTGTTCATCTGTGCAGACAAAGAGACTTCTTCACTATTTTTTAATGTACTGTGATTATTCATGATTTTAAAGCCTTGTATTGTTTCTATCTTGCTTAGTTAGGCATTTTGAGTCACCTTGTGTATGAACTGTGCTAAACAAATAATCTTGCCTTGGCTAAAAGTTAGCTAGGTTCCAGCTTTAACACACTACAGAACTATTTGATTATTAACATTATTTTTCCCATAAGAAAATCATGTTATCAATATTTCTTCAATGTTGTTCAGTGACTGTTGCCGTAAACTGGGGTGAAATTGTATCTATTTTTGAGCAACCGCAAAAGTAAGAATCTGGCCTCCCCAGTGGACCCACGTCACGGGCACCTGTGTCTGCTCCGAGCTGCGGCTAGCTCTCCGTGCTGCGGTTAGCTCTCTCCGGTGGGAGCGCGGGCGGCGGAGAGGCGTCAGCTTGTCATGGTGCAGACACATTGTTGCTGCTAAACGAAGCGAACGTGCTGGAGCCCTGTCAGTGAGGGAGGAGGGGTGTGTTTGTGTGTGTGTGTCTGTGTGTGTGTACTCGCCCTGGATCAAGTGTAAACGATAAGTTAGGGGGCCGCCTGTAGCCTGTAGCGCTCCGGGAGACGACAGCGCGATGTGGCAGGGCACCAGGTTGGGATGACACACACGGTTAAGATACGGACCGGTCAAAGGGGGGGTTGGGGCACAGGTTCATCTCACCACACGACATCTCAAACGCTCTGATGTGACGCAAACTATTACCCTGGTGTGAGGATTTAATCATATACACACCATAGACGGTATATAGATGGACAATGCTAACACACTAGCGCAATGACACGTCTGTCTTTTGCACTATCTGAGTTATTCTATTTGTGCCAAATGTGACATGTAAATTTCTCTATTGTGGGATCAATAAAGTTTATCTTGTTTTATCTTTTACGGTTTGACCAATGCTGTGCTTTTGCCTCTGATGTACTTTATAAGAGGGAACAATTTACACACAGAGAAAGAACAACTCCAAAGTCAGCTTACATTTTCCATGAGGGTTTAGATCAGGCATATCAAAGTCAAATACATCAGAGGGCCAAAAAAACAAATTTGCTGCGAGCCGAGGGCCGGACTGGTTCAATGTTCAATGTTTATTAACTCATTGCCTGCCAGCCTATTTCAGAACAGGTACTCCCATATTGCCAGCAGTTTCTGATGGTTTTTATAGATTTTTCAAGACCCGCAGAATATTGTGTACTATGACTATCTGAAATCCGAAACCAGATTCTGAAAGTGACTGTCTACTTTCATCAGCAAAAATAATTTTGTTTCTAGCTTGTAATCCCCAGTTGAGTAGAGGGAAGTTTTACTGAAATCACCAAAAAGTTGAGAAAAAAGAGGCACAACAAGTGCATCTAGCTGTTTTCAAACCATTCAGAGAGCGCTGCTGCCACCTGCTGGCTCGATTCAATATGCTCTCAATATTATCCCCAAACATATTAGATATAATAGACATCTGGGAACATGAAAATAGTGGAAAACGCAATTGACGTAAGAGTGCGGCAACGGGCCATGTAAAATTCATTCGCGGGCCGGATTTGGCCCGCGGGCCTTGATTTTGACACATGTGGTTTAGATGGTGTCTGCAGAAAGCCGACCAACAGTTGACCAGTTACCCTTTAGCAGCGTTGGCAAAAGTTAATTTTATTTTGGAACCTGTTATGAAGTAAAAAGCTTACTTTTGTTAAACTATGCTTGTGAGTCTGTGTCTGTGCAGGAAGCTCATTTGAGATTTGCATAACTTGGTAACATGTATAGATGCATACATTCTGCTATACATTTCTTGCACTAGAATATACATGCTAAATTAAGAGATTTTATTCGTACATCTTCAATATGCTAAAGATGGGGATTTTAGACTTATTTCAATATTACACTAAAGCTAGAGATTTGATACCTGCTTTTTTGTTTTGCTAATGTTAAGAGATTTGATTTTAGTATAGAGTCATTGTTCACTAATTTTTTGTTATACACTCCTAATGTCCTGGTAATGCAACACTGACATTTCACCACAGTGGGACGAATAAAGGATCTCTTAATATTTGGCTTAATTTCGTAAACAAATGTGATTTTGCTGCATTTTCTCAATTCTCTCAAAATGGTGGCCTGACGCTAGGTGTGAGATGTAAAACAATAGTGCAAAATCCCGCCATAAGGTTATATGCTAACTGTGATAGGAAATACCTGTCCTATGACGTCTTAATACAGACTTGTAAATAGTGGTCCAGATCAGAACAATGATCGCAGGTAGTTGAGAGTCTGTGATCCATGCTCAGGAGGCCTCGGGTGTCAGCGCAGGAGGGGGAGGTAAAAGCTGCTGTCACATCCAGTCTCTCTGTGAGCCGGACGGGAGCAGAGCCGAGCGATGAGGCCTGACAGCTAATGCTCCTTTAACCTCACTATTCAAAACACACAGACTCACACCTGTCACAGGAGTCAGCACAAGAGCCTCAGAGCGGAGGGCGGAGGAACACACAGGGTATCAGTCCGGGAACCTCAGAGTAGGGGCCTCAGAGTAGGGGCCTCAGACCAAGGCCCTCAGAGCTGAGTAGAGCAAAGGACAGAGAAGGGCTGGGCAATAAAACAAACACAATATATATCGCGAAAGACACGTGTTCGACATCAATAGAAAACAGGGTTGATAGAATGTTCGATAGTTCAACTTCACTCCGCTAGAAAAACCAGGAAGAAAACACAGGAAGTAAAGCCGAGTCAGAGTGGCGCAGCATTCTGGGGGATGTAGGCAGAGGCTTCTCGACCTATCACAGCCAAGCATGAACCGCAAAACATTCTGTGAAATGCAAAAACAACAACCGCACTGTGCGTAGCGTCCATAGGTCTATAGATTGTTTTTCAATGCCGTGTCAATGGTTATGCACGTCCGTGAGCGGAATAACATGTGTTAGAGGCCGTGGACACAAAGACCCGATGAACTTTTTCCTCGGGAGGGACGTGCGGCTATCAGAGAGCTGCACGGAGCCGTCACGGGGACACGAGACACTCGAAAACAGCCAAAACAGGAGCTAAACCAGGACTAAACCAGGACTAACAATGAGGGAGACTTGTTTAAAAAAAAAAAACAACAACCAATATATATCGTTATTGACCGATATGAATTAATTATATTGTGATATCGTTTTCAGCCATATCGCCCAGCCCTAGGACTGAGGAACACTTTTTATTTTAAGTTTTTCCTTGCCGATGCAGTAGGGTCTAAGGACAGTGGTGATCCAGGACACTCAGCACTTCCTCAACATTAAAGGATATTCAACAACATTTAGAAGACATTGGTCATTCTGGCTTCATGTGTTTTTTATTTATTATCATTGCATTTCTTGTGTTTGAACTGTTTGATTCTCTGATCTGTGTTGGCGAATTAAACAGTGTTTTAAAGTCCTCCGAGAAAACTACTGTTGTGATTTACTGCTATACGTAAAAGTATAAATTGAATGGAATTGGATGTGCGCTCCCGTGATGTGGAGTACCTGTTGCCGTGCACGTGGGAGGCACAGAAGGCGTAGCTGTAGTGCAGGAGCGTGGGGTCCACCAGGGAGCTGTTCTCGGAGTACTCCATCAGGTCCTGGAGGTAACTGAGGTGTCTGTGGCAGCCTCTCACCCCGTAGCGAGCGCAGTACTCATCCAGAACGAACACCTGGCCAGGACTGAACCAGCCCTGGGCGCACAAACACACACGAACACACACACATATACACACGCTTGTTAGTGCCTATATGCCGAAAGTACTTTTTTCCCCGTTGTTTATAACACAAAATACATGTCAAAATGTTATCAGATATGAATGTGAGTAAGTACATCCATTCGCTCACTCATTACATTCAGACTCAGGAAGGCAAGGCAAGGCAAGGCAAGTTTATTTATATAGCACAATTCATACACAAGGCAATTCAAAGTGCTGAACAAAACAAGAAAGCATTAAAATCATAAATTATCACAGAACATTAAAAAGAAAGATAAAAATATAAAATCCCTCAGTTGTATGCACAGTTAAACAGAACCGTCTTTAACCTGGTTTTAAACATTGTCAGAGAGGAGGCCTGTCTCAAGCGGGAACCGGAGCACTTGGAGGAAACCGATGCACACACGAGGAGAACCTTCAAACTCCACATGGAAAGGTTCCGTCTGGAGGCAGAATGGAACTTTCGTCTTCGACAATAAACAGATTCTTGTGACAAATTTACAAAAGTGGTTACAAAACTTGAGAGACCATGACCCTTAAAACCCAAAAAAACTCTGAGCCCAAATATTGCTTTGCGTAATTATTGATATGATTCATGACCGTCCAACTTTTATTTTTGTGGCTAATTTCACCAAATACCTTTTCTATATTTTGTCGTAGAAAGATACACTTTATTGGCCCTTCAAGTAAAATGAGTCAGCGGTTGGTCAAAACATCCACTTCAGGGAATTACATATGGTGCATGGTGTGGGGTAGGGGAAACCGGAGCACCTGGAGGAAAAACTACCAAGGATAGGAAGAAACTCATTTAAAGGCCTTCTCGCTGTGAGCCACTGCGCCCCAATTCATACAGATAAGTAGAAAATACTATATATTTTTAAGTTTATCATTATTTTCAAGATAGAGATTTCATACTTGTTATTTGATGCTAGAGTTAGAGATTTAGTTTTTTTATTAGTATAGCTATTGTTCACTTATCTTGTGCTGTGTGCTCTTCTTTCTTACTGTTCTATAACTTGATGAAACACTGAAATTTCCCCACCGTGGGACAAATAAAGAATCAAGACAAATAAGACCAGAGAGTTTGGTTCAAAAAGTGGAGAGGGCGGTTCTTTCCTAAAATGTGGTAAGAATCCTCCTATATACCTATAGCTTAAGCCTTAGGACCGCATCTGGGACCAGTGGTTGTACAGTGGTCCTAAACTATAATGGGAATAATCTTTTTTAGTGGTAGATTTTTTTGCACGCATATATATATATATTTTTTTTACAGTGGACTTCTCTCATGTGCTGCTTGTATGCTCCAACAACATCAGTGTATGCACAGCTTTTGACAGCTGCGCTCAGACCTACAACCAACAAGTTTGATATCTCCACAATCGCATTCCCGCAGAAGTGAGTTCAGGTGGTTATAAAAGTGTCTATAGTTGCTTCTTTGCAGAGGTTATTTATTAAAAACGTAACCCCTGCGATAAACGAGAGGCCGCTGTGTTAAATTTAAAACTTCCAAAATCTTGTATCATCATTAACAACCCTTGAAGTCCAACTACATAATTCTGGACCGTAACATTGTTTTAATAAAGGCGACTTTGGTTTACTTTCCCAATCTAAAATTAAAAAAAAAAAAAACACTAATAACAACAGCAAAGGATGTCCAGAAGCCAACTGGTTCAAGGATCATCGTGTTAAAACTCAGGCCACACAAAAACTACGAAATAACATCGCAGATAAACACTCGCATCTGCCGAACTTCCACTCCAACCAAACGCGGTGTTACCTTCTCACAATTATCTGGGGGTCTAAAGAGGTCAACTATTCTCAAGCAGCTGGGAGAGACACGGCGCAAAATGTAAAGGTGTGGAGCTGGCATCATTAGCTCACTCGTCCTGTGTGTAATCACCAAATTAGGCGTGAAACTTGCCACGCTAATTAAGATTCCTGGTGGAACGCACATTAGCAAATTAGCACCTCCGCACAGAGCCGCTGACACACGAGAGGTGGCTTTACCTTCGGAGGCGCAGGGATCATGGAGACGAGAAGGAGGGAAGTTCTGTGCGAGAAGCAACTTTTGAACAAAACGAGTGGGCTGGGCCGTGAAGCGCTTTGTCGGAGTCCTTTGTAGGTGCTAAATGGAAAAGTCAAAGCTGGAATTGAAGGTTGAGACAAGACAAATCAATCACTCACATTTTATTTATAAAGCGCTTTTCATACAAATAAATGCATACAAAGTGCTTTACTTTATTTAGTCTGATTTGCCCATGACCCCTCCACCCAACCACTCAGCAGACCCACCCCAAACCACATACAGTGCCTTGCGAAAGAATTCGGCCCCCTTGAACCTTTCACCATTTAGCCACATTTCAGGCTTCAAACATTAAGATATAAAAATTAAATTTTTTGTCAAGAATCAACAACAAGTGGGACACAATCGTGAAGTGGAACTACATTTATTGGATAATTGAAACTTTTTTAACAAATAAAAAACTGAAAAGTGGGCGTGCAATATTATTCGGCCCCCTTGCGCTAATACTTTGTAGCGCCACCTTTTGCTGAAATTACAGCTGCAAGTCGCTTGGGGTATGTCTCTATCAGTTTTGCAAATCGAGAGACTGGAATTCTGGCCCATTCTTCCTTGTAAAACAGCTCAAGCTCAGTGAGGTTGGATAGAGAGCGTTTGTGAACAGCAGTCTTCAGCTCTTTCCACAGATTCTCGATTGGATTCAAGTCTGGACTTTGACTTGGCCATTCTAACACCTGGATACGTCTATTTGTGAACCATTCCATTGTAGATTTGGCGTTATGTTTTGGATCATTGTCCTGTTGGAAGATAAATCTCCGTCCCAGTCTCAGGTCTTTTGCAGACTCCAACAGGTTTTCTTCCAGAATGGTCCTGTATTTGGCTCCATCCATCTTCCCATCAATTATAGCCATCTTCCCTGTCCCTGCTGAAGAAAAGCAGGCCCAAAGCATGATGCTGCCACCACCATGTTTGACAGTGGGTATGGTGTGTTCAGGGTGATGAGCTGTGTTGCTTTTACGCCAAACATATCGTTTTGCATTGTGGCCAAAAAGTTCGATTTTGGTTTCATCTGACCAGAGCACCTTCTTCCACATGTTTGGTGTGTCTCCCAGGTGGCTTGTGGCAAACTTTAAACGAGACTTTTTATGGATATCTTTGAGAAATGGCTTTTTTCTTGCCACTCTTCCATAAAGGCCAGATTTGTGCAGTGCACGACTGATTGTTGTCCTATGGACAGACTCTCCCACCTCAGCTGTAGTTATCTGCAGTTCATCCAGAGTGATCATGGGCCTCTTGGCTGCATCTCTGATCAGTCTTCTCCTTGTTTGAGATGAAAGTTTGGAGGGACGGCCGGGTCTTGGTAGATTTGCAGTGGTCTGATACTCCTTCCATTTCAATATAATTGCTTGCACAGTGCTCCTTGAGATGTTTAAAGCTTGGAAAATCTTTTTGTATCCAAATCCGGCTTTAAACTTCTCCACAACAGTATCTCGGACCTGCCTGGTGTGTTCCTTTGTCTTCATGGTTCTCTCTGCGCTTTAAACAGAACCCTGAGACTATCAAAGAGCAGGTGCATTTATACGGAGACTTGATTACACACAGGTGCATTCTATTTATCATCATCAGTCATTTAGGACAACATTGGATCATTCAAAGATCCTCACTGAACTTCTGGAGTGAGTTTGCTGCACTGAAAGTAAATATTGCCCCACTTTTCAGTTTTTTATTTGTTAAAAAAGTTTAAATTATCCAATAAATTTCGTTCCACTTCACGGTTGTGTCCCACTTGTTGTTGATTCTTGACAAAAAAAAAAAAATTATATCTTTATGTTTGAAGCCTGAAATGTGGCGAAATGTTGAAAGGTTCAAGGGGGCTGAATACTTTCGCAAGGCACTGTATACAGTCACTTCAGATACAATAAAATAGTTAAAAACATGGAAACTATATGGCTGAGAGTGGGTGCAGAGGTAACCAGCTGAATAAGCGTCATCCAAGGAGCAGTCTGCACGAGGCGCAGAGAGCAGTTTGCAGCCTCAGGGGACGACACAGGACATAGAGGAACGAGGAGGCCCCACACCTCCACCCGGTCCCTAAACCAGACCCCACAGCCCCAGCCGACCACCGCCTCCAGTGTGGAAGGTTCCTCAAGACAAAACACCGGGGATACTAAAAACAGTAAAAAACAAAGTAAAAACTTGAGATGCGAGGCTAAAAGGGAGCACAAAAAATACTAAGAATAGACTAAATAAATAAGTTAAATAGAAGATGTATAGGATATAGAAAATGTAAATTGCTCTGCCTCCGCTTGAGCCTTCTTTGTGATTCAGGCGTTTATATTTTGATACTGTCTTTGCAAATCGAGATGTGAGCCATGTAAGGACTGACCCATCAAGATGTCTTCATTTGCAGAGGAACCTACAGCTTGCCTTAGCAACCGCCTAGCAACACATCTCTGCTCAAGCTAGCTTATGTTCAAATCGGCCACTTCCGCAACAACACTATGGTAACGTCAGAACTCAGCCCACTATTTATTTTGTAACGGCCTTTCTAATGGCAGTTAGGAAGAGGAAAAGCCAGCATTCTAACACACACACAGTACTTCGTCCAGCCCCTTTACAAACTATATTTTTCAAATTGAATGTCTGGATCTTGTTTGTTTTGTTCAGCTGTATGAAAATATACAGTAAGTTTGACAAACACTTACTTACTATCACTGTTGATCTGTAATGTAGAGTGAAGTGTAATAATTCTGTGGTATGGTACTTGAGCGATGTTGTCGTTGCCCTCCTCTCGAGTGCGGGCCTTTTCAGTGCAGCCAGCCTCCTCTTGTGCGCGCATGTGTTCGCCGCGCTCCTCCTCAGCTCTTTCCCGTCTGTGCGTCACGTCTATTAATATCTCGGCGAGGGGCTGCAGACGGGCGCGAAGTGACAAGATGTTCCGCCGCCACAAACAGATGGCTCACTCCGGTCTTGGCGCTGACCGCTCAATTAGCAGCTAGCGCGCCGACTGCCCGGTTAGCTCCATCAGTCCCCACCCACCACGCGCCACCGTGACCCGCGCGAGACGAACGCAGGGTGAGGCCGCCAGGCTTCGGTCACCTGACTCCCCGATCACTAGTCTTAAATTTTATTTTTGGTATTTTTTTCAAACCGGAGACATTTATTTGGCACAAAGCGAAAGTCGACCTCGGCCATCTGAGAGGGTTTACGCCACACGCTTTGCTTTCAGGAAATTAAACGGCAAATATGTTGTTTATAATTTCAGGCGGAAAAGAAAAAAAATATACAGTAAGCCTTTTCTGCTCTTGACAAGTACTTTCAGTCGGGTAATTATTTCACAAGGACAACAAGCATAAGTTGGAGAGGTTTCGAAGGTTTTCTTGTGGGGACAGGCTTTTTGCTTCTTGCAGGAAATTCAGCAAATGTTTAGTTAATGGAAGCATGATCTATGTGGGGAAATTATGAACATATATGGAAAATAGAGATATAAAATACAAACTACTAGTACTCCTTAATACAACTGCTACTTCTTCAGTACTTCTACAACAACTACTGAGCACTACTAACCTCCTTCCATCAACATATCACAGGTTATCAAAGCTCACTACAGCCCAACAGGCACTTCCCTCCATTGTCTACCAAAAGTAATTTAGAAAATAAAGCTATGAAAATGAAATTAGATTATATTCATGTTACTTCTTTCCCATTTCATTTCAAGCTCATCAATTGTAAAGCGAAATAAATGTGTAAATACCTGCTGAAACTATGGCAAATACTGTTGCTTGATTGTATATTTATGTACAGTATATATATTTGCATGAGTATGTATTTACTGTATATTAGGGGCGGCAGTCGCTCAGTTGGTAGAGCATTGGCCTTTGGGCCTGAAGCTTCGAATCCAACATGAGACCTACTTCACAACTCCTTCTGATGATCGCTGTTGTTGTGACCTTGGGCAACTTGTGAACTTAACCCCACATTGCCCAAAGCTCCCGCTGAAAGATCAAGGCTCCTGTGGACTCAGCACCTGCAGCAGGATCAGTGAGGAGTTGGTGCTGTGTACTGGGTGCAGCTCTGACTGCCACCCCCACGACCCAGAAATGGAATAAGGGGAAGACAATGGATGGATGGATGTACAGTAGGGACCATAACAATATATTATAGTATTTCTTTGACCTAAAGAATGTAAATATTGCAAATACTTATGACTGTATAGCTTCTGCTCAAAGGAATAAAATCAATCAATCAGCGTGCACTCGGATCAGATCGAAGCTACAGCTGGAGCTTGATGCACAAATGAGAATTTAGAAAGTTCAGGGTGACAAGTGACACTAAAACCTGACCTTTGAGGAAGTTGAATGTCCCTGTGAGCTGAGGACGAGGCTGCAGTAGCACGAGTGGTCCACCATGATATTAACAACACTGCTTTGTATTACTTAGTGACCTTCACTGAGCCACTTTAAATACACAAGTCACCTTTATAGCACACAGCACTTTAAGCATATTTGCACATCAAAAAGAACATTGCACAGAGTTGGTTTTAAAATATTTATTAAACAGGTCTTTCCTTTTTACCATGTTTTTATCCAGAGGTGCTGGCAGGTAATTGGCTGCAGCTGGACCCTGGAGGAAAAAGGAAAACAGTCATTTATTTTAGCCAATCCCTAAATTATGTGCGATAGGTGCAATATCTGTTGAAGAGTGTTTTAAGTGTGTGTGTGTTGGTGTATTTTAAATGGGTTTGGTGAAGATGTATATGTGGGGTGTGTGGTGTGTACTTACTTTTTTCTGTGTCCGGTAGGCAAAAGGGTCCCACCAGGAACGAGCTCCCCCTTTTATGGTTCCGGGCCACAGGACCACATGGATTTTGTATGGGGGAGTTGGAGGGGGGTATTTTAATAGTTAAAATGTTAATATTACTTGGTGTTGGTTTTAGGGCTTTTAGTATAAATGGTATCTGGGTATTTTAGATGAGTTATGGGTTGGGTTTTGTAAATGGAGTTTTAAGTTGTTTTACTAAAGCTAAGCATATTTTAACACCCCTGCTTTTACAACTTGGTTTTACCCAGCAGTCGGCACCAAATAAAAGGACCTGGGAAACATCAGTCTGGGCGCTGCTGCTGGAGAGGAAGCACTCCATTGGCACTCCTGCACTTTATTGCCTGTGTGCACTTTTGTTTGTATTTTTATTGAAAAGCCAAAAAAATAAGTAAAATATGTGGACCACGGCGACCTCTTTGTGGTTTTGATTATTTTAACTGCACTCCAACCCGCTCACGGCCGACCTGCCTCACATTTGGCGTCAGAAGTGTTTCCCACGCTGCAGTTAAAGGTACAGAATGAACACAAGACAAGGAGGAAGAAAAAACGCCTGACGAGCCTGACGACTGTCCTGGATCAACAATGGCTGACCTACAAGGGGCACAGGCAAGTGGTCCACAAGACAAGATGGAAGAAATAGCTGGGATGATGAAGTCTTTGATGTCATCCCAGTACACTAGAGACAAAATGGTGGAGAAAGAACGGACCCGGCAGGAGCAACGCTGGAACGCTATGCAGGATCAAGTCCAGGAACTTCAGCAGCAGCTAATGCGGATGCAGACAGAGTGTTCTGCACATCCAGAACCGACCTCGCGGTCTGTTCAAGTCGAGATGGACACAAGGCAAAGAACCTTGGAGGCACAATCAAATGAAGATGATGACGACATACCTCGTTACCCCCACAGACCATACCGGGAACCAAAACTTCTCCCACTTGGTCCTGAAGATGACATTGAACACTTCCTCACAACGTTTGAGAGAATGGCCCAGTTGTGCCGATGGCCAGAGGAAGAGTGGGCTCTACGCCTGGTACCACTACTAACAGGCAAAGCCCGAAGAGCCTATGTTTTGATGGACATGATTGACACAGAGGACTATGAAAAAGTTAAGGAGGCCATCTTGGAAAAATATGAAATCACTTCTGAAACATACCGCCGCCGCTTCAGATCCCTGAAGATCGAGCCGAACGAGACGCCCAAGGAGCTGTATGTCCGCCTGAAAGAGCTGTTTATGAGATGGATTCAGCCGGAGAGGACAACAATCAAAGCGATGTGTGAGAAGCTAATCCTGGAACAGTTCCTACGTATGGTCAGTCCGGAGCTGGAGATCTGGATCAAGGAGCACGATCCCAACACAGCAGAGGAAGCTGCACGATTGGCCGAGGTCTTCACATCGGCACGGAAAGGGAGCAGACCCACGTCCTACGCCCAAGAACCTCGCCAGCTCATGCCACGTAAGTCCTTTGGGGATGATGGGGGTGGTCCTTCCCAGAGTAGAGCCAATAGCGGTAGGCTAAATGCACCGATGCACCAGTCACGTTCAGTTAAAGAGCCCTTGAGACCACAAGATTTTAGGTGCTACAATTGTAATGAGCCTGGTCACAGTCAGCGCTTTTGCCCAGTCCTTAAAACCAAGCAATCCCTACTGTGTTCTGTACCTAGGCCAGCAACGGCTCAGACAGAGCAGAGGAGGGGGCGCACAACCCCAGTTCTTGTGAATGGCCACTGTGCAGAGGCACTGTTAGATTCTGGGTGTTTTCAGACTGTAGTACGGTCCTCTTTGGTTCCGCTTGAGCGGCAGTCACCTGAAAAAGCTCGGCTCATCTGTATCCATGGGGACGAGCACAACTACCCTACAGGAGAGGTTTATCTTACGGTGGGGGGGCAAACTTACTTGGTTAATGTGGCGTTAGCTAAAAACTTGCCTTTCGCAGTTATCCTAGGAAACGACATCCCGACTCTCCCTGATCTGATTATTCAAGCAGATAGCGGGCACTCAGAAATGTGTTCAGTGATTGCTTCAAACCCCTGCTTTCAATCCCCCCCAGAACCTGCTAAACCCTGTAACATTCTCACCAGAGCTCAGATAGCCAGGGGAATTTGTGAGGAGCTGCCTTTTTGTGACGAGGAGCTTGCTCAACCTTGCAAAGCTAGAAAGCCCAGAGCCCAAAAGAGAAGGGAAAAGTTTGTTGGCTCACAGAAAGAGAAAGAGGAGCTTTCTAAACCCCTGAGTCCGGTGGAATTTTGCATCCCATCAGACATTGGGGCTCTGCAAAAGGAGGACTCTACACTAAAGCCCTGGTTTGACAAAGTGGAAGAACGGGAGGGAGTGAAAACAGGAAAAGGTAGCCAGTTAGATGAAGTCAGCTATGTAATAAAAAATGATTTACTTTACCAGATCAAAGACAAGAGTGAAGCTTTAGCCTTGCCTGACCAATTTCGAATCAAAGTGATGGAGCTGGGTCATTCAGTCCCATGGGCAGGTCACATGGCGTTTCAAAAGACACTAAGACGAATTGGCAACCGCTTTGCATGGCCTGGAATGTTTTCTCAAGTTTCCAAATTTTGCAGTTCCTGTGAGATTTGCCAGCTAACTTCAAAAAGAGGAGTAGCTCAGGCCCAGCTCCAGCCACTTCCGATCATTGAAACTCCTTTTGAAAGAATAGGTATGGACATTGTAGGTCCCCTGGAAAGGAGCTCGGCAGGAAACCGGTACATTTTGGTCATATCAGACTATGCCACACGTTACCCTGAGGCCTTTGCTCTCAAAGCAATTAAAGCTAAACAAGTTGCTAACTGTCTTTTGCAACTCTTCTCAAGAGTAGGAATAGCTAAAGAAATACTCACAGATTGTGGCACAAATTTCCTGTCAAAGCTCCTCTCGCAGGTTTACCAGTTGCTTGGGGTAAAGGGAATTCGGACCACTCCGTATCATCCCCAAACGGACGGTTTGGTGGAGCGATACAACCAGACATTAAAATCTATGCTGCGCAAGTTTGTCTCCTCTACAGGCAAGGACTGGGACCAGTGGCTTCCATATCTGCTCTTTGCTTACCGGGAGATCCCACAATCGTCGACAGGCTTCTCACCTTTCGAGTTGCTGTATGGACGCCAGGTGAGAGGACCCCTGGACTTGCTGAAAGAGCACTGGGAGCGCAAAGAGCCTGAAGGAGACAATGTGGCAGCCTACGTACTCAAGATGAGGGAGAGGCTTGAGTCGATGGCAGCTCTGGCACAAGAGAATCTCAAGGCAGCACAAACCTCCCAGAAAGCCTGGTACGACCGGAAGGCAAGGGACCGAGCCTTTACACCAGGTCAAAAGGTACTGTTACTTTTACCTACCAGTGAAAACAAACTGCTCGCTAAATGGCATGGACCTTATGAAATAACAAAACGGATCAGTAATGTCACATACGAACTGTTTATGCCAGAGAGACTTAAAAAGAAACAGAAATTTCACATTAATCTTCTGAAAGAATTCATTGTCCGCCAGGAGCCTTCTCAGCAGTTTTTGGTGCGTGCTGTGAAAGATGAGGAGATTACAGAAAAGTTCTTCCCTGTCCCTCCCAAAGAGCCAGCTGCCATTGACCTTTCTCACCTCTCTCCCCCTCAGCAGGACGAGATAAAACCTTTCTTGAACCCAGGTCTGTTCCAGGAGACGCCTGGCTTTACGTCACTGGTCCAACATCAGATCCACCTCAAGCAGGAAGCTCCAAAGAGACAGAGGAGCTACAGGATCCCAGAGCGGTTGGTGCCAGTGCTAAAGAAAGAAATTGAACTCATGCTTGATCTGGGAATTATTGAAGTGTCAAATAGTGAATGGTGTAGCCCTGTTGTGCTTGTGCCAAAAAAGGATGGATCTCTGCGTTTTTGTATCGATTTCAGATACCTGAACGCCATCTCGAGCTTTGACCCCTACCCAATGCCCCGCATCGATGAACTTCTGGAGCGCGTGGGCAGAGCAGCCTACATCACCACGCTGGACCTTTCCAGAGGCTACTGGCAGTTGGCACTGGCACCAGAGGCAAGAGAGCTGACGGCCTTCAAAACACCGTTCGGCCTCTATCAGTTCAGAGTCATGCCCTTTGGACTGCAGGGAGCCCCAGCCACATTTCAAAGGCTGATGGACCATGTGCTCCGGGATGTGTCAAAATTTTCAGCCGCATACTTAGATGATGTGGTGATCTACAGTGAATCCTGGGAGGAACATCTCTGCCACCTCCAGGAAGTCCTGCAGAGAATCCAGGCTGCCGGACTGACCATCAACCCCAAAAAGTGTGCAGTGGCCCATAGGGAAGTGGAGTATCTAGGATACACCATTGGATATGGACGGATTACCCCTCAAGTGCAGAAGATGGAGGCCATCCAATCCTTCCCGGTGCCCACGACAAAAAGAAAGGTCAGGGGGTTCATAGGACTGGTTGGATGGTACAGGAAGTTCATTCCCCAGTTTGCGGAGAGAACGGCTATCCTCAATGACCTGACAAAGAACTCTGCCCCAAACAAGGTTCACTGGACTGAGGCTTGCGAAGAAGCCTTTTCTGACCTGAAGGAGGCTATTTGCACCCGTCCAGTCCTCCAAAGCCCTAATTTTGATAAGGCCTTTTGTCCTCCAAACAGATGCTTCTGGGGTGGGACTAGGAGCAGTCCTCCTCCAGGAGAAGGATGGGGAACGAAGGCCTGTTGTCTTCCTGAGTCGGCGGCTGCTGGACCGGGAGACTCGCTACTCGGCAGTGGAGAAGGAATGTTTGGCGATGAAGTGGGCGATTGACTCCCTGCGCTACTACCTGCTTGGAAGGCACTTCATCCTGGAAACAGATCACCGGGCACTTCAGTGGCTACACCGCATGAGAGAGGCAAATACCCGCATCGCTGGATGGTACCTGGCCCTCCAACCCTATAACTTCACGGTCCAATACAGGCCAGGCAAGACAAACATTGTAGCTGATTTCCTGTCTAGACGTGAAGAAGAATAGGCTTTGCCTTCGAGAGGAGGGGGGAAATGTAACAAACTGACTTTGTTACTTAGTGCACCTTCACTGAGCCACTTTAAATACACAAGTCACCTTTATAGCACACAGCACGTTAAGCATATTTGCACATCAAAAAGAACATTGCACAGAGTTGGTTTTAAAATATTTATTAAACAGGTCTTTCCTTTTTACCATGTTTTTATCCAGAGGTGCTGGCAGGTAATTGGCTGCAGCTGGACCCTGGAGGAAAAAGGAAAACAGTCATTTATTTTAGCCAATCCCTAAATTATGTGCGATAGGTGCAATATCTGTTGAAGAGTGTTTTAAGTGTGTGTGTGTTGGTGTATTTTAAATGGGTTTGGTGAAGATGTATATGTGGGGTGTGTGGTGTGTACTTACTTTTTTCTGTGTCCGGTAGGCAAAAGGGTCCCACCAGGAACGAGCTCCCCCTTTTATGGTTCCGGGCCACAGGACCACATGGATTTTGTATGGGGGAGTTGGAGGGGGTATTTTAATAGTTAAAATGTTTAATATTACTTGGTGTTGGTTTTAGGGCTTTTAGTATAAATGGTATCTGGGTATTTTAGATGAGTTATGGGTTGGGTTTTGTAAATGGAGTTTTAAGTTGTTTTACTAAAGCTAAGCATATTTTAACACCCCTGCTTTTACAACTTGGTTTTACCCAGCAGTCGGCACCAAATAAAAGGACCTGGGAAACATCAGTCTGGGCGCTGCTGCTGGAGAGGAAGCACTCCATTGGCACTCCTGCACTTTATTGCCTGTGTGCACTTTTGTTTGTATTTTTATTGAAAAGCCAAAAAAATAAGTAAAATATGTGGACCACGGCGACCTCTTTGTGGTTTTGATTATTTTAACTGCACTCCAACCCGCTCACGGCCGACCTGCCTCACAGTCCACCACCATGTAACTTAAGCTAGCAATACCATATCCAGATAATATAAAACATCCATGCGTTTGTAGGAATTAGGAGAATGATCAAGCTTGTGGAGCTTTCTTTGTCTGCAAGGAAAATCTCCTTTAAACATGTGGTCAAAAACAAAGTGAAATGGTATAGTTTAATCATATTATTCTTAAAGATTAGCCCAGGATGTTATTGTTTTTTTGAGATAACTTTTGTATTCAGAGCAAAAAGTAATCCATCAATTTGCTTCTGTAAATCTCAAAAAGCAACATTGAAAGACATTGTAATTAAAAACATGTCAAAATGCACATCCTTTATGTGAACATCTTTCAGTCTTTTCACGTCAAACTCTAAGCCATCACATGAAGTCAAAGAAAATCTTGCTTTTTAGAATCCCGCAAGTGAAGTGTTCTTTTGTCAGCAAGTTCAAAACAATCACTGTATTAATCAAACACAGACAACAAACAACACTATTATTGATGTTTGCCGCGCTCCGCAGAGGTCACTTACAACTTTCTCCACTGCTGCTAATTCCTGGCCGGCTAATTAAAGCTGTCAGTCAGTCCGTTAGTGCAGTGGCGGCTTTCGGAGCTGTCGTGCGGACGCATACGTGGAGATAATTATGTCGGAATAGTGCAGCGCAAATGAAAGTTAATTTAAGAAACGGGAGGCAGAGGAGCAGCTGCGTCTTTAAACAACAATGAAGAAGAAATGATTGTGGAAAATAATGACAGGAGAATGGAAGACGAAGGAAAAAAACACATTATTTTCGCCAAGCAACATAGGAGCTAATACTAGGAGGCGGAACATTCCAGGAAAAGTACAACGACATCACAAAGTGGACGTTTGAGGCTGGGCTTGTGGCATATTGTCCAATGTTATATAAATCAATGGCCTGTGCTCAGCGGAAGTGATGAATTTTGCCCACTTTTGGTTCTGACCAATCAGAGTAGCACAGATCCGAGCGGAGACACAAGAGCATAAGAGCGCAGAAGTGGGGATTTTTAGAAAACTGATGGAAAAAAGTTCAGGTTGACAAGGGACCTTTGTGAAAGCAGAAAGTTCCCTGTCAGCTGAGGAATAGCAGTCTTCATTATTAATATGTGTCAATCTCTCCATTTTCTGAATTTCTTTGATCGCTTCAATCCAGTTTTTTCCAGTCGTTCTTTGCCGATGCAGTTTCTTGCTGATCTGGGACATTTAAAGAAGCTATACCCGATTTTTTTTCTAAGTAGTTCATAAAAATGCTTTTTACTACATACAAGTTGTATCATAATACATAATTGAATTGAAAACTTGAGGTCATTGATTCCACTGTGTATGAAATTCAGGCAGTGAAAAGTGCTGAGTAGAGTCTGAGCGGGACGTTCTCCTCTAACCTTGCCTGCAAGCTGAATTCTCGCGGTATTTGTGAGTTCACAAACACTCGAGAATACATCTTGTACCGCTCCCGCTTACACTTTTCGAGTCGAACCACTGGGTGTGCGAGCCAATCACGCGCCAGTCTGGGGGTTTAGGGCGGGATATCCGGGTTTGACGAAAGCAAGAAGTGCCGGGCCGAAGCAAAACAAACATGGGACGGACGCAAAGTCAGTTTTAGCAGAATCTCCAATTTCTTTTTTGAAAGATGAACAGCGAGAGGCGCTTTGTACATTTCTGGACGGCAACCTTGGTAGGCGGGCACACAGCGTCACTTCGCCCAATCAGCTTGAAGTATTCTGCTGCTTACCCCTCCTTTCCCCGAAAGGATTCTCCGGGAGAAATCCCAGATTGATATCGCGGAGAACGCGTTAGAGTTCTACACAATCATCAATCTGGCTTTTGCCAGGTTAGTTCTCCTCCACTCACAGAACGAGCAGCGACCAGCCTGCGTCCTCTAGCCCCTACAGCGCTGCTTCCACCAGGGCTTCGACTTCAAAATTCGAATATAATTCTAAAATAAAAAATATATACATATTTGAACAAATATTAGACAACCCTTTTAATTAGAAATGTATTTAATGACTGCAAATAAAATAGTTGGCTCCCAAAGGTTTCACCGGGACGTGCTAGGCAGGTAACAGCTAAGCTAGCTAGCTGTTTCATGGTCACTTCCGGGTTTTTCGCGATCGCTTTTTGTCACTTTAAAACAGTATTTTTATCATGAAAACGTTGACAGCAAATTCTGAAATCGTCCGTGCATGTGTGTTAAGGATGTATATGTATACTGTATTGTCTGATTAACGTTTAATGGTGTTGATTGATAGATATGTATTTGTTTATTGAGCGTGGCTAGCTCCGCTAGCTTCTCTACACAGACAAGTGTGCAGATAAACTGCACAATGTAGTGACAGGCGCTGATAGCTTGTTGTACTTGCAGAGTAATGACAGTATTTTACACACCTGAATTACAAACAGAGATTGCATTGTCAAAGGGCAGAGGTCATTATTGATTTGAGAGTTCTGTTATCAAGAAAAAATGATCGGAAGAATTGCATTCAAGTCAATGGAGTGCTGCTGAGGAGCTGTATAATAAATTATAATTAAATATTAGAATATATTCTAATGTTTAACTTAATACATCCGGACGCGAAACTAATGGTAATCTTTTACTTATATATTGTGTTAGCAGTGCGTTGCTTTAGTGCCATTTAATCACTGATTGTTGTACAGCTTACAAGTTGCGCTAATGCTAATGTTAGCATACGTATCATATCGCAAATAAAACTAGGTGGCTCCGTGTTATGAGAGCGTAGGGGAAATGAGAAGCCTGTGAGCGAGTTGGGGGGCGGTGCTAAACATTCAAACATTGTAGAAACGGGTATAGCGTCTTTAATGGTATGGTATGTTATGTACTTTATATGAACAGGGACAGTGTACAATTAAACATTAACACAAAGGAGAGATGTATTGTACCAGGTTATAGCAAAGATGCTGATTTCCACCTGTAGTCCCTGGGCAGGCTGACGTTTAAGGACATTTATTGACATTTATGTGGTTTTCCCGCTACCTATGGACCAGAAATTCCCATGTGTTATGGTATTATTATCATTTTTTTATTTTTTTTGTTAATATGGACATAACAATAACATTGGACAAACCAGATGCATTGCTGTCAGTGCCAGTTTTCAACACTAGTCCACAGAGATCTAGTGTTGAATTTCCTGTTTTCAAACTGTATTTTTCCTTGGTCTCTTGTTGGAGAATCTTTCACTTTATAAATACATTGATTGAGTTGAATTTGGGAGGATTGGTTGTTGTACTAAGAGTAGGGGCCCAAGTTAGCACTGTACTTGGCATAGTTGAAGTAGCCAGTGCAGGCATCTTGTTGAGGTGACCGGTCCATATGTGGGTCAGGGCAGAGTCGTGGCCGTAGTGTGGATTATCTTTAATAACTGGTCGAGTGCACATTCGGCATGATCTCATGACCTCTCAGTATCCGCTTCATTGGCTCCCTGTTTAAAGTGTGTGTGGTGTGAGCAGGGGGGGGGGGGGGGGGGGTCTATCTGTATGTGGATATGGGGGGGTCCTGGGACGACGACAGCCTGCCACTGATCGAACTTCAACTCATGCTGAAGTTGACCACTACAGCTGGCCCCATCGATTAGTGGTGCGCTCATTGTTACCAGTTTGTGAGATGTGCATTTCTGACAAGGAAAAGCGCTCTCTTTTTGTAGCTGATAATAGAGTTGAAAGAGTCGATTCAGAAGCTGGAAAATACACAGAAAACACTCAATACAAGGAGACGAAGGAGGGTGTTGGAGTCACAGAGGTGCCCCAGTTCAAAGCCTCTGTATGTTTACCACAAGGCTCCTTAGGACTGGACTCACTGCAGGACAGGACTCAGTAAAGGAGGACTAGACTCATTGCAGGACAGGACTCAGTAAAGGAGGACTGGACTCACTGCTGGAGGACTGGACTGCAGGTCAGTGGCTGAGACTATGAAAGCAGGTTTCTTTGTGGAAAGCTAGAGCTATAATTATCTTTATAATGAGCGGGGCAAGACACCTAACCCCACTTTGCCTGAAGCCCCCGCTGAAAGATCAAGGCTCCTGTGGACTCACCACCTGCAGGAGGATCAGTGAGGGGCTGGTGCTATGTACTGGGTGCAGCTCTGACTGCCACCCCCCGACCCAGAAATGGATTAAGGGGAAGAAAATGGATGGATGGATGGCATTATCTTTATACAACATGAGTTTGAATATCATTTTTGGGTTTTTATTCTGGACAAAGTTAAGTTACTGTTCGGATTAAATCAAAACTGCACCAAAAATGAACAGGCCTGAATTCATAGACTGTATAACTTTATCTAAATAAATGGGTTAACATTTTCGAATGGAAAAAATAACATGGTTGTTTTCTTCAGACAAAAAAATGAGGTACAACATGTTAGCCATATTAACAGATCACATCAATGCTGCAAGCGAATCATAATAATTGAAAATCAAGGGCCACTACAGAGGGTCCCGAGGGCCTTGTGCTTGACCCATGTGCTTCAGGGTGAGCCCACGCTGGCCTTTTGTGGTTTAAAATCTGGATGTGTAAAAGGAAAGAACTCTGAACAAGGAGCAACGTCCACTTTGACTCATTTTTATCAATATAGAAACGTCGTCAAATTTAGTTATATTCAAGAGATTCCTGAAGACACACCCTCACCCCGAGACATACAGTATGAAGAAATAAGCACTATGCACATGTCTGCAGGTTTTCCTCCTGGTGCTCCAGTCTCCCATACCACCAAAAACATGTGCGTCAGGTCTGAATTCATGTGTAAGTGAACGGTCTGTCATCGCCGTGAATGGAGATAATAGGAATCACGGACAAAACAAAAGTGTAAAGTGCTTGGTGTGACCTTGGTCTGTGAAATGTGTCATAATAAAGATGAATTACTTACACCATCAGTGAGGTGCGTACGTTAACATACACTGTCCCGACCACATAAACACCAACAGATCACACCTGGTTTTTGGTCCAAGAGCTGCAGCAATCCAGTTAGTCAGTCATTGAGTTATGGATTGGTCATGTACTGATTTTTTTACATCCTTAAATACATATGAAGACAAATGTATGTAGTAACTGACAAAACCATAAGAAGATGTAGACGCAATCATAGAAACACCACAAACCTAACTGTAATTGTAACGCTACAGCTCTACATGGCTCAATGTCGTTATCAACATGGATAATGAAGCTAAACGACTATGTGCTCTGCAGGATTTCTTGGTGATTTCTATCTCTACACGAGCATAAATAACAGCAGACCATTGAATACTTGATCACTGCTCGAATACATGTTTTGAGCATGTATTTGTCTTAGGCTACATCCACTTGTAGTTTCAGAATTGTTTTCTGTGAACACGGAGTCACCTCAGTAAATGTTTGCGTTCACCTAAATTAAGTCAATATTCCTGAACACACTGAGACCTTTTGGTGGCGCTGTGAGCCACATTAATCAATCCAGTGTATGGATTGCATTTAGACCCAAATTTGACTCTGTGTGAACAGGTCCTTTGTCTACATCCACACTAAGTCACAACACTAGTAGTTTCCATCCACATGAATGAAGTCAATGCAATGAACCTATGCCAGGCCTGTTGGTGGCGCTGTGACACAATGGGATCAAGGCCGGTCTTCCGTGAAGGGACTTGATGGCCGTGCTCGGTTGCGCAGAAATGTGTAAATAGACAAAAGGATATTTTGCTTTGTAAGTCAGGGGTCTCAAACCGGTTCCAGAAAGGGCCATGTGGCGTCAGGTTTTACTTCCAACAGTTCCAAACTGAGCAGGAGCACAGATGACTCCACCCATTTCCTCAGGTGAGTCCAGTTTTAAGATGAAGATTTGAGGAAATGGGTGGAGTCATCTGTGCTCCTGCTCAGTTTGGAACTGGTGGAAGTAAAACCTGCAGCCACACTGGCCCTTTCTGGAACCGGTTTGAGACCTCTGGTGTAAGTGGTTTGAGCTTGGCAATCTTTCAATTCAATTTCCAATTCAATTTATTTTTGTATAGCCCGTAATCATAACAGTAGTTACCTCAGAGGACTTTATAAAACCGCACAGTAGTACAAAAAAAAAAAATAGAACACATAGGTATTGGTCCATGGGGTAGAGACCAATGTCCATGAATGTTGATAAATGTCCCGGATCATCACCACAGTCCTTTTTGTTAGACCCTCCTGCATCGGCAAGGAAAAGCTCTTTCCACTCTTCAAAAATGTGTTTTCAGACCCATTAAACGCCGGCTTCAAATGAACGACAGAGTGGATTGATGAAGTATTCGTTGACTGAGCCTTAGACTAAAAAGAAAAACCCCAGATCGGCCCTGACATAAAACCCCAGATCACAATGAGAAGCAACAATCATTTACAACTCTTATTACCATTCCAAAAAATGTTCGGTTTGTACCATTTTGGAACATATCCTATTTGTCTAATTAAACTCCATTTAAACAGACCACTAATCACCTTCGCTTTGATGTAGAGTTCATCCCGGCGAATACAAAAATGACCCTCAGTGTGTCACGAATCCAAAGCACCTCTCAACAGATGCGGCCCTTTCTCCAGAACGTGTGGATGAAAAGGGGGCTCAGGTTGGAGCACAAAGCCCACCAAAAGGCCCCGACAATGGGCCACGGGGAGAGGGGCGTGGGCCACTCTAATTGCAGAGTTGGATGGAGAGACAGGTAGGAGAAGAAAGACGCACAGATGTCACTCGCAGGACGTCTCGGGAGCGTCATGTTTCACACCAGCTTGGCTCCGTGAATGGGAGCGTGGATTTCAATGGTGATTTTGTCGTTTCTCAAGATGTATAGAATAAAAAAAAACTTCCAACACAGATCGGACTTGTAATCTTATCACAATCTTGTATTTGATAGTGTAAAATGTGCCATTATAGAGGTGGATTCTAGCAGTGATGATCCAGGGAATTTATGGCTTCAAAGTGTTAATATTGCATTTCTTGTTTTTAAACGGTTTGATTTTCTGATCTGTTGTTGGCAAATCAACAACTTTACAATACTGATACGGTTGTGATTTAAGGTTATACAAAAAAAGTTGCATTGCATTGAATAATAACACACTTTCAACTTTTAAAATCTCGACATAGATCAGTAAGTAAACAAAAAGGAAAATTACAACAAAGAAGCACATTTTTCAACTTGTGCTGTGACTTTGCAGAATCCTACGAGAACAACAGAGTTTTATATTTCAACAAAGCAAAGAACAGACGTGAATATAGAAAAGTCAAGTTGAGACAAAGTACGTTGTGGTTTTAAATTGTACAAATGGAATGAACTTGAAATGAGGACAACATTTTTTTCAGAGAATGATTCCAGTTTCTGTGAAAGCCGAACGAAAATACAGATAAACTCAAGGAAATGTACAATGTCATTGGCTCAAAGCATTGAAGTGCACTTGTCCCAACATTCATTTGTTTTAACAGTTATTATAAAATGGCTGACGGCGAGGGACGGCACGAAACACACACATATGTACAGACACCCTCTCAAACACACACGTACGAATACTCACACTCGCACACAAACACACTCTCTTTTTTGAAAATGGCACAGACAATTTCTACTGGTCTGAACGGTGACTAATTAAACCTGGTTTAAAATTCCCAGTGGTTTGTCCCATACAAAGTTCTGATCATAGATTGCTTAGAGAAGGAAAAAACCTGTTCGCTCAATGAACCCCAATGGGGAAGTGCTCGTGGAAGAAGTTTTGCACAAACCTCTATTTACTTACATTGAAAAGTAAACTCCTCCAGCTCAGTCTCTATAAACCTGGTGTTTATATTTTGATATTGTCTTTGTCAAACCAGATGTCAGTCATATAATAATGTATCAATCAGATTAGTTCATAATAGAATCAAAACACAAAAAGAAATGTAGAAATTGCAACTGCTAATTTGGAGCCTAAAGGGATAACTTATTTCAAGATATGTGTGTATGCATTTCCTCTCCAGAGTCGGGGTAAGTTGTTCACAATTTTAGCTTTTACTATTATCATTCAACACTTAATATAATACATAATATTTACACTAGATATGTACAAAATACAGATATAAATTTTCAGTAATTTACATTATTTTGACAAAATTCAGTAATTTGAGTCGCAGATTGGAGTACTCCGTTAATGCTGGGTCCTGACACCGCTCCAGTGTTTTAAAGCATGTCTCTTATTGTCAAAAATCCTTTTCCTTGAACCTTCTCTGTAGAACAACATTTCTGAGTGCCTGTTTATCTGTGTGACCAAGACGAATGAGACGAATAATAAGTTAGGTGTTGCGACATCTATGGCCAAAATCCTAGTCACGATTGTTCGGCTCAAATATTAAATCCTTATAAAAACCTGTGCGTCAAATCCAAATATTTACGGCGGAGCTGTGGATCAATAGTTGTAACCCAAAAAAAGCCTGCCCCTCCCAGTCCACTCGAGTCCGGCCCCCTGCTCTCGTCTTCCATTGAACTGTCCCAGCAGTGGTCTGTGTGGGTCATGTTTCTATATGGAAAGTATTGATTAGAGTCCCCTCAATCAGTGTGAGATTAGAGTCCCCTCAATCAGTGTGAGACAGCCCCCAGGCCCCCAGCAGACTTTAACCAGGCTGCCCCAAGCCCCCCTCAGCCAGCGCACACTTTTATGGAGCTTCAAAAGAAAAGGCAGAGACTGTAAAGTGTGGAGTAAACGCAGCAGAGTTGATGTGCATTTGAAGGTACCTCCTCGCTACTGTACAAAGATTGAGAGTTAGAATTATTAACATACTGATGTATTTTTTTTATTTTTGAGTATTCTAAACCACTTTTTGAAAACAGAGGTTTCTCACCACACTTTATACACTTTTCTAAGCACCTGAACGAAGGTCCGAGTGCTGCTGTATCTGTCAAAAGCCGTGCATCCACTGTGAAAATACAGCTGCCACCAAAAGTGTTTAATTGACTTGAGATGAAGGGTAACTGTCATGTTATACTAGCAATAATCTGATGGTATACGATGTACAAAATTGCACACACAAAAGTCTGCGAAACAGCGAGACTGTGAAAGATCAATCATATTACATAACTGGGGAACCTCATTTTTCAGACAAGCAAAAAAGTAATAAAGTCTATCTAACTTGTTCCTCACTCTCAAAACCCTTCTATAACTAGTTTGCGTGTTTTTGAGCCGTGTCACATCTTTAGAACAGATTTTCGGACAAAACAGTCAGTAACAGAAAGGACCCTCGTTCAATTCAATTTCAAATCAGTGTGTTCTTGCATAGCCCTTAATCACAAAAGTAGGTATCTCAGAGTACTTTACACAACCGTTGAATTCTCCAACACAGATCAGAGAATCAAAACGTTCAAACAAAAAATTAAAAAATAGAAAACACGTCGGTATCAGTCCATAAGGAGCAGAAGACCAATGTCCATTAGTGTTGATACATTTCCCGTAAAGGTTAAATGTCGAGTGTCCTGGATCATCACCATTGTCGGCCAATCAGCTCGCAACCCAAACAGTCAAGTAGTAAACAAACACCGAACTCCCTAAAGCTGGATATCATATATGGGAGAAAACCTGGTGGCATTTGAGCATTTATGGATTTTGACTTAAGTTTTTGAAGTGATGTGTTGGCGTTTAGCATCAGTACGGATCCATACAAAAAAAAGCTGGAACTCCATTCATTGCCGACATGGAAGTTAACAGCTAAGGTAAGTAGCATGCTCCGGGTCTGACTAGAAAGAATCCTGGTATTTCGTCTCCGACAGAGGGAAATATTCACTATTTGGTACTAAATGGGACTCTTAACACACACATCTAAATAAGGGTTAAAGTTTGGGGGATAACACATAGCAAGACATAGCAATTTATTGTCTGTTCAAATCCCGGTCAGAACAGGGCCTTTCTGAGTGGAGTTTGCAGTGTAAATGTAGTAATGGATATGGTCAGAGTTCGGGTTAAGCTTGCCATCTTTGGGACCAAATACCAAGATTTTAGTGAGCCCTAGATAATATTAAATGCACCCTGAAAGCTTCTTATGCCATTTCGGTTACATGTACCGTACAATATGAGAATCTGAGGCTTGGATTCAACTGTGCTCTACTCAAGTACTATGTTTATATTCTTTTAAAATGAAACAGGTGCAGCGAATACACAGGGGCTCTCAGACACCCAAGAAATATGGTAATGATGAATGCAATGAGCTGAGCCAAAAATGTTAATCCTGGACCGACTATTTTTAAACTTGCGGATAAAGGCCGACATACCAGGCAGGAGAAGGAGTCGTTCATCCTGTGCAGGAGCGTGTTCTTCTGTAAGATGGTGAACAGGGCGGCGTGGTCGAAGCGGGACGGGGCAGCGGATATGAGGCCTTCTACTCCCTGGCGCTGGGACGGGTCCAAACCTGACACAAAACATGCAAAAACGTGCATAAAACACAACATAAAGAACTGATAGAACTGTGTCCAAATCCCTTCCTGTGTCCTGAGGGATGCTCAATCACAATAACACATACAAGAAAGACATAGCAATTTATTGTCTGTTCAAATCCCGGTCAGAACAGGGCCTTTCTGAGTGAAGTTTGCCTGTTCTCCCTGTGTCTGCGTAGGTTTCCTCCGGGTACTCCGGCTTTCCCTACCACTAAAAATATGTACAATAGGTCTGGCATGCGCCTGCTGTTCGGCGACCTCGCTCCCATCTCTGTGTTGAGTGAGAGGACAAGTGCCCAAAAAATAACAATTTTAAACCGCTTTGAGACTCTGGTCTGTGAAAGGCGGTATATAAATAAAGATTACTTACTTACTTACTTAGATTAAAACCCCCCTCACTACTGCTGCAGCTGTTAAAAGCCGAGCATGCACAGTAAAATACAGCGGCAGAGGAACACACCGCACTGAGGGGCAGGAGCGGGATTGAGGGTAACGGGGTAATTTGTCCTCTGAAGTAATCACTGCGGTGCACGCAAGCCACTAAACGTTTTGTTCTGATTTTAAATAAAAGGATGTTGTATATGATGATGTTGGAGTAAACACCCGGTGCATGAGAAGACAGCTGTCTAAATTTTACAATCTAAAACAGAGCGAGGCCACGACAGGTGAACTTTGTGATAGTGAGGGACCAATGTATCCTGGCCTTAGCCATCCGTACACTCCGGTCAAAAATCATTTCCCTGCACGTAACGTCTGGGTCTGGACCACTGATTCGACCACTGATCCGAATCAGTGGTCGGATGGAATTTATCCGACCACTGATGTCAAGAGTTTGCACCGAACGGGCTGGTTGTGGTTTGGCAATGGTGAAGAATGCGATAGTCAAGTAATCCGGTCTGGTTCTATCAAGAAATTGAAGCCGGAGCAAGAGGAATGTAGAGCAAATGTAATTGCTGGCAAAGACTGTGGCGCTACTCCCCACGGGCTCAGTTAGCGGCAAAGAAGATGGCTAGGCTAAATGCTAAATGCTAACGACTCACTCGGTGCATGACATACGTGACGATAAACTCAGATCCAATCAATTCAATCTGCAAAAGGAGTTAACCCCTCCCACCTGTTAACGGCTCAATGGAGCGCCTCCAGACCTTAGTACGAATTTAATTGTGTACTATGGTGTGGTACGACCAGGCTAGGACCAATGTATTATCTGTACTGTGTCATGATGTTCATGTAATCAAAATGTCTATAGCTTTCTAATATTTTACACTAATAGAGGACATTATCACATGCTTTAATCTTGATCGATTATTTAAAGATAGTGCCATTTTCTTTTCCAATGCAGAACAAAACATCCACTAATCACTTTCTTTTAGGCTCAGAATTATTTATCATAACCTCACAAAAGATCCCTGAACGTGGTTTCTTTCTGTAACATATGATTTTGATGGCTGCGAATACATTTGTTGCCTCGTGCCTCATGTTGTTGTGCAGTGATTTGCATTTTACACATTGATTTGGCTTGGGCCAGGCGCAAGCAATGACCAAATCTGTTTTGTCAGCTTCTCCTCGCAAACAAATAGAAAGCACTTGTTTTCTGCTCCGGATTGACACGTTCAAGTGTCTGAACAGATTTGTGTGCGTCAGGTTGAATGCAGCCGATTTAGAGGTGCAATATAAATGTGTTGGCGCCTCTTTACCAGCGCGGCGGTGAAGTCGAGCGGAAACACACAGCCTCTTGCTCTCGTGGTTAATAGTTCCCACCTCGCTTGGCTGCGGCTTTTCTGTGAAGCTGCAAGTACTACAGAGCGGCGGAGGACCCAAAATGGCCGACGAGTGAATACTGCCAGAATCCTTAAAAGGCGACTTAATTGATTCTGTTCTGTGTTATATGATGAACCTAAGACACCAGTGGCTCATTTATCAAATATAAGGTTCATAGAAATAGTTTATATTGAGTGAAAACGATACTGTAACGTTTGAAGACTGCGTAGGGCTGTACAACGCCGCGGTACTAAGGCACTGTACTACGGTGAGCACTGGTCCTGACGGAAACCTTAGTGGGATCAGGAGGGGTAAAATGCAGAGGACAAATATCCCTGCAGAGGAGGTTTAACCGTTCTCCTCCAGAAAATCTTACTGGTAAGTTATTAAGCAAATAAGTAAGTATAGGTAAGTTCGTACTGGGGCCTCTAACCCAATGTTTGACGCATCCTGAAGCCTCTAATACTCTATCCAGACACTGATCTGTAACTAGGCTTGGTCTGAAAGCGGCATGTTCTTATTACAGGCAAGCCATTGATATCCCTCACTTATCCAGAGTGTGCTATAGATTCAGAAGAAAAGGTTTCAATAGTAAGTTCTCTCCTTTAAACGGTTTATCTGCAGAAAAGAAATGTGAATTAAACATCTTCTCGACATAACAGTTATTCAGCCGGACAGTATTGCAACCGGTTTAGAGCTGAACACCCATTGAAAGCTGTCAAAAGTGCCCTCATTGGGGGCGATCTGTCTTGGTAACCATCTCCGCACGCAGGAAGAGGCCTCCCGCACTGTACGTTTGACACTCCAGCCCTTTTTGCAGCTGATCACGCCGCCACTGCGAGGTCAACGAAGAAAGGAACAGCCGAAAAGCGGGAACGAAATAAAAGGCCGAAGTGGCACGGGTCTTCGCTTGAGCAAACCTGGGTTCATTTCAAGCCCTTTCAGCTCCTCCTGTTAATGGCCCCACCAAATGAAAAGCCTAACACTCTCCACTCTGCGCACATTGTGGAGCTACATTTGGCGCTGGGAAGTTGGACCAGGGTGACACATGGTCCAACAAAAGGCGAAGAATACCGGCTCGGCTTTCCCTCGCTTTCGGCGCCTGCGGCTTCGGACCCGAGACGAGCATTAGCCATCGCTTTTTATCAACGCTGCCATTTATTTTTTTTGTTACCCCACCAAGAGCCCGCCGGGATACTCTCAGACGTCGGTGTAGTCTGGCCCCCCCTCCCTCTCGCTCCCAGATCTTTTCTTTGTCCAGACAGCAAAAGTGAAATCTTTACAATCAACTTCCAATCGACCTTGCATCTCGCCTCAGAGTTTCCATTCTTATCGGTGCCCTGCTTTTTTTTTTTCCTCTCCTGGACGCCACGGTCTCATTCCGATGTAGGTCAGCTTGCAATCGTTACCAACCAAACTTTTTCATAATGATATTTGTTGACCAATCCAAGATGAGTGGAAAGCAGAGGAGACAAAGGGGTGGAGACTGGTTCTGATAATAAGGGGAGGGGGCCTAGGGCTGTATTGATTGGGAGACGCACAAAGAAAGGATGCGAGTGCAACTTTGAGGCTTAATGCGCTGGACTGGGGGTGTGTGGAGAGCTGGCTGCCGGCACAGATGGCAAAAGAATCCGTAGATCACGTTCACTTCCATTTCTGACATTCGGAAAGGAGTCGTATTAGTCATTTTCTAAATTCATCGACCCAGCTGTGGATTTGTTTTGAAGAGGTTATGTCAAGAGGCCATGCTCCCGTTCGCAGATAAAGGCTGAAAGCTGAACTCCAGGGCTCCGCTCTTGAGATGAGAAAAAGCTATTGAAAATTACAGCGAGACTTTTGTGGAACGAGGACATTCAGAGTGTTTACGTTTGTGATTGCCTTCATTCAGCTAAAATCTAATAGCGTTTGAGGATATTACAAACAAAGGCGTTTAGGAGACCAAAGGCATGTAAGAATTGCTTTTGATATTATTTGAAAATAAAATCAAAACGGAGCGCTCCAATTACAGTACTTGATGATCGCATAATATCCCTTGCTCTGACATGCATACACCATATTTATTCATTTATTTATTCACCCAGATGTCAATTTAACAAACTGTATGATTTGCAGAAAACATTGCATTATCAATCAATCAAGATGTTTCAATTTATTTTTATCTTAATCACAACAGCGGCGACTTTACAAAGTTGTCGATTCACCAACAACAGATCATTGGTCCACAAGGAGTGGGAGGACCAATGTCCCTAAATGTTGATAAATGTTAATAAATGTCCCAAATCGTCACGGTCCTTAGACCCTCCTGCATCGGCAAGGAACCACTCAAACAGAACAACAATAGGAAAAACTGTAGCAGCTCTTTGTTTTAAGGCTGTAAAACCCCTCGCCACACACTTTATACACTTTTCTAACCCCCTGAACTCAAGACTGCAGCTGTCAAAAGCCGTGCATACACTGTCAAATACAGCTGACACTGCGCTGAGGGGCAGGAGCAGGACTGAGAGCTACAGGAAGACAGTGGTCGTCCTCTGAACTAATCACTGCGGTGCACACAAGACACACAATATTTCTTCTGTCTTTAAATGAAGATAACTGTTGTGTTACACTTGTGCAGACGTGGGAACAGTGCGGCCTGGGGGCCATGTTTCTATGAGGCCCTCGGCCCTTTTTCCATCAGCAAACTTTTATTGTGTCCGCCTATTTAAATGGATAGGAATCAATACCCAATGCAACTTCAGTTCTACAATGGCATGTTATACCTCGTAGTAATTAATACAAAACATTCATCCATCCACAATAATTAGCCTTCTTTAGCTTTAGTGCAGATTTGGTTTAATTCAAGCAAACATTTTAAGCTTAAAACAAAAAAATACAACACAATATAAAATGTACCTACAATATACTATTGGTTAAGCCATCGCAATATACACAAAGTGAACATTGGATATCTTCAAGTTTCCATCTAATTCTGTCAATTGTTTTTCAAATATATACATTATCATCTGAAGTAGCTTACACGCAATTATGTTTTAAATTAAATAAAATGGTAACCGCATGAAAACGCACACAAAAATATCTGCGAAACAGCGAGGTGGAAAAAGGTGAAGTGGGTTATGGCGAAGGACCACTGTATAATACAGGCTGAACGTCTCTCTACAGTTCACGCTGCGGCCGTCGTGTTCAATAAGAGACCCAAAAACCCTACGAAATTAAATCAATAACAATTACTCTTTCTATTATGTTTACTCCGCAGGTGTTGAATGTTGTAATTAAAATCGAGGAAGGTACAGCTATGTGCAATGTCTTTTGTGAAGTTGAATGAAAAGCCATTTTTTCAGAGAGCGAAAGACGAGAAATGACTGCACAAACTAACTGCTCAACATTGTTTGCAGCAGCAGAAAATGTAAGGAATTTGACTGTTACAAGGACTTTACTGAAAGCAATCTACTGAAAATGGCAGCAGACTTGATATGGCTAAGATTACAGTGGTGGTAATGAAATGGTGTCGAGCTGTCAAAACAACATCACGGCAAAAGTACGGCTGTTTTTTTAATGCGAGAGATGCGTCAATAATAGTCAAACATTCAACTGATTTATTATCCATTAACATTAACGAGTGATAAAAATGTATAGTACTTATATGGCGCTTTTCTTGACTCTCAAAGAGGCTTCACTAAAGACTCATTCTACAGACTTACTATAGCATTTCCTGTGCTCCGTTTGATTCTCTAATCTGTTGTTGGTAGATCGACAACTTGTGAATGCTGTTGTGATTGATAGGATTATATACATTTAACATGAATTCAATTGACTTAAACTGCTTTGATGAGTCGTCAAAGTACAACAACAACGGACAGTATGGTATTGCTCATGATTGAATTTTAGTTTCACTTTAGGTCCGCCGGCTGTCTATTGGTAAAAAAAGATTAAACACTACCTTCCCCTTAACTCACCATCCTTTTAATTAGACATTTACCGATACTAGAAACCTCACTCTGGTTTCCCCTACCACTAAAAACATGTACAATAAATCCGACATGATCTATTATATCTATGCTTCATTGTGGAAAAACCGGAGCACCTGGAGGAATCCTACGCAGATATTGGGAGAACACTCTTACTCCACTCAGAAAGTCCCTGTTCCAACCGGGATTCAAACCCAGGATCTTCATGACAAGAAGCGAGAGTACTAACCCCTCAGACTTGTTTTTTACATCATCAGGGCTGACTCCATACAAGTTTAGTTGCTATAGGACGCAAGTCTATTGTCGCTGAGACTCACTACAGAACTTTAAATCACTTCTCAAAACCCACCTGCCTTTCCTTTATTTAGTTTTTTTATTTTAAGTTTGAGTGTTCAAAAAAGCGCTATATAAGTTTGATGTATTATTATCATTATTTGTGGAACATGGGTTTCCTCCTCAAAGCTGATTGTGTTTTTTTACAGAAGTTTGATCATTATGAGTCGACAGTGCGTTAAAACAAATCAAGTTATGCCCAGTTAAAACGGTCCATCGGCTTTGGTTCCGTCAGCTGTTGGTTAAGTTTGGCCGATATGTGGACAAATGTACTTTCTTTTCAAATGTAGCTGGTGGGGTTTATACATTTGCGCTTACTTGTCCAATCCACTTTATCTCTATAGCACATTTTATAAAACACATTTCCAAAGTGCTGTACAGACAAAAGTCCAGCAAGTATAGTAAAAAGATCTATAAGAGACCGTGACAGCACAGACTGAAAAATGTGACATCACCAAACACATTGTAATATCGATATGAAGATTGGCCTTCTCTGCATGTCGCTCCTTCTCTTGCGTACGGTGCTTGAAAACCACTGATTAGAGGCATTATACCGGTAAACACGGCCCCCTCCTGCACCTAAAGTCTGAATCCGAGCTCAATCTGTTCATATCTGGCTCATGTGTGCTTCATTGGCATCGTCACGGCGACAGTCACATCCTTCTGACAGGGCGCGCTGAAGACGATGGCAGGTTATCGACACGGACGGCCACGCTCTGCCTGTCCGAGCGGAGACGACAGGTCAGGACGCAAATACACCGGGACAGAGCCATCCAACGAGAGACCCACTGAACGGGGAACAGAGCATTTATGCAACACCGAAGGAGGTGCAATGCTGTAGGGCTGCCCGTCTGTCGTCGTTTAGATAAAGTAACCGGTCGATGGCTGCTTATTTGACCAATTATTGACTGTTCGATTGCAAGAATTACTGTGTGAAAACGGCAAAAAGGTGATGTGGAAGATAGGGAAAGATGGAGGAAAGATAAGGTGCAAGATAAGGTTGCCATTTATTAATATTTAGACTGATCAAACTCCCAATTTCATCAATTTTTGTATCCATACTGCTGTACAACCAGTCACCGCAGACTTACACTTTATTTGCTTTGTCCTTGTATATATTGTATATTCCCAGATGTTTAGTTTTTCTCACAATATTATCGTATTATATAATGTTTATTTTCAGTCTTAATTTAATGCTGTTTTTATTTGTTTTATGTGAAATATGCAAGCTACTGTGACAACGCAATTTCCCTTGTCTGTCTAAGTCTAAGCCTTAAGTATTAATTGTTAATTATTTCTGTGATTTTTATTCCTAGATAGTTTTGTGAGTGGTTAGGGCCAGGTACCTATCATATTTATAACATCTGCCACATCCCCTTTATAGTAAATCATTTTAATTTGATTTTGGTACAATTTAATTCAGTATGGCCCTTAAATCAAAACAGCGGTTGTCTTGGAGGACTTAACAAAGTTCTTGATTTGCCAACATCGGAGAATCAAACAGTTTGAAACAGAAAAAGCAAAAATAACAAACACATACAGTAGGAGCCTGTGGTCTAGAGAGTGGGATGACCAATGTCTGTAAATATTAATAAATGTGTATAAATGTCCATAATAGTCCTAGATCTTCACTGTCTTTAGACTCTCCTACACCAGCAAGGAATGACGCATAAAAAAACCCAGTGGGGGGAATTTTTAAAAACTATTTATTGTTTAATATTGATCAAACAGCACTGAGGGAAGTTGTCTTAACTTGGTGCAGAGTGACTTTGAGAGGTAAAGGAAGCAGACAGACTGTCAAACTCTGTACAAGCCCATCCACAAACACAACTGACAGCTGTAAACATGTGCGGACACCTCAGGTCCGAGTCGAGACCTGGACTGAGACCTGGACCGCCACTAGACCAACAGCACCGGAGGACATCCGTCGCCTCCACGTCCTCCTCGTCCTCCTCTTTCAACTTTGATTACTGTTTGGCTGTATGGTCCATCATGATAGGGATCCCTGCTTCCTACTATACAACAAAGTCTGCAAACATCATTCACACTGTTTAAAATCATCTAATTGACAGGTGCATTGTTCACATTTCCACAGATAAAAATCAAGATCAATCTTTTTTTATTATTGTTCATCCGTTATCCCATTGTATCATGGTGTGATAATGGGTCCCCTGAATGATGGGAACCTGGACCTATGAACTGGTCGCCCCCCCCCCTGTCTGGATTAGTGGTCTGCACCGCTCTCTCCCTGCTTGGGAACTTCTTCAGTCCAGGATATACAGACTCCTCAGTCCTGGATCTACAGCCTGTTCGTCCGTGGGAGTAGTAGTAGCAGTCGTGTAGTTGTAGAGGTTCGGTAGGGGTAGAGGTAATGGTAGTAGTTGAAGCAGCAGTAGCCGTAGTAACAGTAGTAGTAATAGTAGCAGCAGAAGTAGTAGTAACAAGAGTAGTAGTAGTAGATTCAGATTCATTTATTTGCCATTTGCAGTAAAACCACATTGGAAAAACTGTGCAAGACTACCCCAGTGTGCACCAGTAGTGGAAGCAGCAAAAGCAGTAGTAGTAGTAGTAGTAGCAGCAGTAGTAATAGTAGTAGTAGTAGCAGCAGCAAAAGTAGTAGTAGTAGTAGTAATAGTAGTTGTAGCAGCAGCAATAGTAGTAGCAGTGGACTTTTATTTAACCTGGAAAATCCCATAGAGATTTATTTTCCATGGGGGTCCCGGCCAAGAGCCTTTCACTACACTACCAATACATTCTGCTACTAGAAATAATAACAGAAGTGGTAGGCGTATCTAGGGGTACTCATCATCCAGTCAACTAAGAAGTTCCATCTTTCCCTCTGCCCTTTTTGACTGCATCGATTGCTTTGATGAAAATGTCTGCCATCCGACGCGAGCCGAGGCGCGCTGCGTGGCCGTGAGCGACGAGTCTACCTATTGTGGTTAAGTGTTAAGTGACAATCTCTGGCGTGACATCTGTGTGAAAAGACAAAACAAAAACATCTTGATTCCCTCTAAAAGCCGCTGGATGTGCCGGTCCGCTTTGTGATCGGAGTCGCTTTAGAAACGCTCTGAGCCGGAGACAAAGGTCCGACCGAATGCTCTCCTTGTCTCACCGGTTTCCAGCGCTTTATTAACCTTCAAAACGTGACAAGAACAAGTCATTGAAACACTTCACGCTATTTACTAAGATGACGACTGTAGTCAATCAATGAATCAATCAACTTTTCTCTGTAGAGCGCCTTCCCTACACAAAGCAACACAAAGCGACTTACAGTATATCACATAAGGCAAAAATCATAAACATTCAAATCTACATAAACGGTACAAAATATGATTAAAAATGAGCACATTAAGATCACAAGAAATATTAAAAGCATCCAAAATAAAATCAATAAACATAATACATTAAAAGAGTACAGATAAAATCCTTCAGTTGTATATACAGCTAAACAGACCTGTTTATGACCTGGATCATCTTCAACAAAGTAACTGCTTTCATTTTTATACAATAGGACCAGGAGTCAACAACCATGGGAGCTACCAGTGGCTCACCACATCCCCTCTGGTAGCTCCCCAAAGGATTTAGACATTAACAAATCTAATAATGTGCTGAATGTTATATATTTCCAAATGTGTTATTCACTTTCTCACAACTATTGTAAACGTAAACTTACTTTGTGCAGTAGTAACAAATATGTGATAAATGACTATTGATAGTAACCAAATCTCAGGCTTTCACCAATTTATCAACTAATTTTTAAGGGAGTAGCTCTCTGCCATTTTTGTTGCAAGAAAGTGGCTCTCCGGGGAGAAAAGGTTGGCTGCAATAGACGGTATATGTGAAGGTGACGCCTGCAAAGTGCGAGCTTTAATGCGGAAAATGCAGATTTGAACATAAGCTAGCTGTAGCTAATTTCCTTATATACTGACATAACTTTGCATCATACCAGGAGCAGCCATCTTATTAAGACCTTTGCTATGGCAAGCAGGCGTTTCCCCCACGAATGAAGATTGGTAAAATCCTTATATGGCTCATATGTGGATTTACAAAGACAATAATATATATATATATACACATAACATATAAATACCAGAATAACAGAGAACGCTGAAACACAGAATTTTTTATCCTGAAATGGTGAGTGTGACACAAACGGGGCGAGAGGAGTATACTTTTCAGCGTAAGTCAGCAGCAGCCAGTTGAAGCAAAACTTTGTCCATGAGCACTTCCCTAATGGGCTTCATTGAGCTAGTGGGTTAGCGCTGTCCATCCATACACAGTCTATGCTTACGCCCCGTAAAGTGAACTTAATTCTGTGAAAAATGACAAAACAAAAACTGCTATGACCGTTTTGTGATTGACATCTCTTTAGAAAAGCCCCTGAGCTGGAGAAAAAGACCCGACCAAATCAATGGTTTCAAGCGCATTATTAACCTTCAAACATGACACAAGAACAAACGCTCTTTACCGCGAGTCAATATGGCCTCTGTGTTAATTTCCACCATGGCACTGCTTTCATTTGTATACACAGTTACACACGCAGCCGGCAGCAATAAAACCTGCTCCCTTTGCATGTTTATTCCTGTCATTTTTGTTAGCAAAGAGCACGGCGCAACGCAAGTTCAAACCGTATCACGAGCGGCGACACTTAGCATCCAGTTAAGAGCTATTTCAGGGACGAGTCGTGTTTCCTGCGGCAAAACAGCGTGTCAGCACCTCTCTGCTATTAGCGCTTCAGTCTGGGCCATTAGCGGCTAACGAGCGGCTAATGAGAACGGGCCGCGGCAAATGGCACAAATGTGGAGGTAATCGGCTCCCGGAGAGGGGTACTTGACGACGCAGCGGAGGAGCGCCGGTCCTTCACGCCGATAATGAAGGAGAGTTTTAAAAATGGTAGGCGAGGTGAGGCTGAACAGGAAGCCGGGAGAGGCGGAAAGGCGCTAAAGTGAAGATGAGTTTGATCAGAGGCAGAAGTGACAGAATTATAGACCTGTAGGAATAGAAACAAGGAAAAGTATGCATGCGTGATGTTGGGAAATAACAGTGATTTTGGTTCATTGCATTTATAATGAAATTTGGACTTGCATTAACCTCGTTTAATAACTTTTTTTTTTAAAGCAAGGGACAAGACATTTTCATATTAACAAGATGGTGGTATTCAAGATTTGATTGAAAGTCTTAAATCAGCGAATGTACATAGGGTAATTGTATTTCCTGGTTGGAAACGAGTAGGTTTAATGTAGCATAAACACAACACATTGGTTGTGAATTCACAAAGATAGAAATATAAGAAAATACTGGTAGAAACTCTTACCTGACACTCGTAATCAAAAGGCCAATCCTGTTCTTGTGTCAAGTCACAATCCTCTGTTACTTTAAACGGTATTTTAACTGCATTTTAACAACATTTCAACAGTTTTCTAGCGGTAATTTAACAGTGTTTCAACTTTATTTTTACACTATTTTAAACTGTATTTTTAACTGTACTTTATCAGTATTCTTGTATTTTAACAGTATTTTAACTTGTAATATAATGGTATTTTCACTTATATTTTAACAGTATTTTTACTTGTACTTAACAGTATTTTTAACGATATTTCAACTGTATTTTAACAGAATTTTTAATTGTACTTTATCAGTATTTCAACTTATATTTTAACAGTATTTTAACTTGTATTTTAACTGTAATTTTAACAGTATTTTAACAGTATTTTTAACAATATGTTAACAGTATTTCAACAGCATTTTCAAATGTATTTTATCAGTTTTTTTATCAGTATTTTAACTGTATTTTAACTTGATAATTTTTACTTGAGATATAAGGCGACCTTGAGTATCTAAAAAGTTTGAGACTGGCTGGGACAGGTGCTTCACTTACTGATGGGGGACGTGGTCTTCTGGTTGATCCCTCTGCAGTTCAGGCTCTTGTTTTGGAGCGGGGGCACAGGTTTGTAGGACTGTCCCGTGGCTCGATACATGGCCTGGACCCACAGCACCCGGTCCTGCTCGTCGTCACAGGCGAACATCACCAGCTCGCCCTCCCGCACCGCGTTGAAGAACACCCGGCCTCCCTGCAGACCTGCGCCGGAAACAAAACCATACTTGGTCAATGAGGACAAGTATTAGCAATCTTTATTCATATACTGTAGCGCCTTTCACAGACCAGAGTCACAAAGCACTTTACAATTGTGGGCATTTGTCTCTCACCCCACACAGAGAGAAGGGAGTGAGATACAGTACAGGAGGCGCATGCCAGACTAATTGTGCGTGTTTTTAGTGGTAGGGGAAACCGGAGCACCTGGAGGAAACCTACACAGACACAGGGAGAAGAAGAAGTGACACACCACTCAGAAAGACCCTGTTCCGACCGGGATTCAAACCCAGGACCATCTTAATGAGAAGGGAGTGCTATCCACTCAGCTACCGTGCAGAGTCAGAGAAGACACTAAAATCATCATCATCTGCACAGAAAAGTGGCTCTCTTTGGTCGGCTGAAGTAAAAACTGATTTTATAATTCGAAAAATATACAAACATTAACAAGTTCAAAGTACAGGAGCTCAATGTTGGCAAAAATCTACTTTATAAAATCATAATTGTTTTGCTATGTTTTTTTATATGAAGTAGGGGCATCAAAATAGTAGAAAGGGCCGGCGTGGTTGCAAGTTTTCATTCCAACCAAGCAGGAATAATAATAGACTCGACCCATTTCCTCAGGTCTCCAGTTTAAAGTAACTTGAGAAAATGGGTGGAGTCTGGTGTGCTCCTGCTTGGTTGGAATGAAAACCTGCATCAACACATGCCATTTGAGGAACGGTTATGACCCCTGGTTTAGAGATTATTTAGAGAGATCTGTTCAGCTACAATCAAGACACATTTCAGTCCTGGTAATTAGAGTCAGTATTCTAGTCTAGTGTTGACCGAGCGTCACTTCAAACACTTACCTTTTCTGTTGACGTTTCTACTTGCCATAAATGATGTCGAAACTGCTCAGGAGCTCAGGAGCTTATGAGAAATGTATTGTCAGTGAGGTATAAGTGTGAGGTTTTGTTTATGTTATTGTAGTGTATCGGTATTGTATCGTTTTGTGTGTGTGCATGTAACCAGGGACTGCCGACAGATAATAGCGCTGTAGCTATAATCTGGGGGAGACCATACCTGTCTTTGAGCTTAATGTTACTGTCCCTTTAGAATGAAGACTGAGCTGACAATGAGCAACAAATACTACAGTTACAGTACTTTCTGGACTTTCGACAGCACCAGCCAAATTTCAAAAGAACGTAATTTTTTTCCACATATAGGCCGCAGGTTTTCATGTCCAGCTGATAGACTACTGTTTAAACTGGAGACAAGGTGACTTTTAACTCAAACAAAGTACTCTGGTAAATCCAGTCTATTTGGAGAATATAGTCCCTACTAAAATGTTTGTAATAATAAAAAGTCCATATACTCTGATTTAACAATAGTTCCCTGATTTCACTGAGCTCTTTCTCTTTCTGAGCTCTGGAGGTCAACAGCTGGAGGTAGAGTTGTGTCCAAAAAATTTAAAATGACATTACCCGTATCTCTAAATAGGCCCCAGATTTCTAAGAACTTGAAACAGGTAGCGGCTTATAGTCCACCATGTAATGTGTTTTTCTCATGAGATTTCCAGAGTATTTGAGTATCCAGTTTCAACACAAAAATTGCTATTATAAAAGTGTTTCAACTATAGTAGTAGATGATTACTTTTTGTTTTGTTTTTGGGTACAGATTTTAGTTTTTGGTCCTGCCCTGGTCCTGTGTGTGTGTGTGTGTGTGCATGTGTCTTTTCTTTTGTTCCAATGATTTCAAAATTTAAAAAGTTACCGGGCTGAGGGTCGCAGTAGTCCACGGTGTAGCCCTCCAGCTGCATCAGCTCCTGCGGTTCAGCCTTCTTCTCTCTGTAGCTGCACATGGCGAAGGTGTACTGGCTGACCTGACGGGAGAAAACAAACGATCCAGGTTTAAGGCTATGGAGCTCAACCAAACTGTGTGTAAATCATAGACTGTAAAAGAGAATGGACAGAGTCACGCCTATCTCCGCTGTTCTAACTAATGGGCCAAAAAATTTGCTCTACTGGAGCTATCCAAAATGGCCGCGAGTGGTCCCGCCCACAAGAAAATTGTGAAAAAACGCATCTGCGCATGCGTCAGCCGGTGCAACTCCATTCATTTGAACGAGAGACTTCCAAAATTCACAGCGAGTAAACTAGAGTGGTCCAAAAAAATCCACCCCCCTCAGCATTGACACACATGTGGAACGGAGCTTTGGGCCAAGAACCAACTTTTGGACCATCCTGTAAAGACGTTTTTGAGCGGTCACCTAATGCTATATGTTAGCATTGGCTAATTCTACTTCTGGGTCCACCCCCATCGACCCGGGGTGGTATTGCAAGCATGTCAGCGCACGTCATTTTGGCCACATTTGAGCCGGGACCAGCCTCCACTGGTGTAAATGCATGTTTAAACTAGTGATAGAACTGTTTTGAGAGCGATAAAAACTTTCTACTTTTATTGGAAGATTTTTCCCAGCACCATTTTTATTTTTCATTATTGTTATATTTGCTTCTCATATTGGAGTACGTAATTTTGCAGTCAACTATGTCATTAAATCCATGCTCACAAAACGGTTTTGTTCTGTGTGTGTTTTGTATGTACAGATTTTTCAGAGAGAAACCCAAAAAAGAGAGTACCCTCACTCCGCCAATCAGCTCACAGGATGTAAAGGATAAAGTTTATTATTTCAAGACAAAGACATCGTGTTGTGGGCTCATTTGTTATTTCAAAGTTACTTACGGACGACACATTCTGTTGAGGTAACCAACTAGTCCCAAAAAAAGTTTGGTCGTCCATCTTTAAGCTTCTAGTACCATCAAATATAAAGAAATAAACAACTACACACACTATACAAAGTTCCATGTAAGAATATAGGGCCTCTACCAAGTGTGTTGCCATACAGTTGAGAAATGATAATAATTTTAAAAAGTTTTGACAGTAAAATTCTCTCTAAAAGAAGCAAAATTGGCTCTGAACTCACCACGGTCACAGTAAATAATTAGAAAGTTTGAAGAGGGGAGAAGTGTATTGGGACCACTGACATTGAACTAGTTTTTGGCAATTACAAGACGGCAAAAGTCGATAGAGAAATGTGGATACAATTTTCTTACGCTTACCATATCACAATGACAAAGGGAAAATACAAAGGCAAAAAATAATTCAATAATGAAGCTAGAGTGAAGGTTCAGACTGGAAGACTGACAACTTTGCGTGTGCACAAATTATAACTTTATTTCATGTTCAGGGTTCAATATTGAGTAAGTAAGTGCACCTACATTACTTGCAATGAATGACTTACTTAATATCTCTAAAGAGCATTTTTACAGATCAAAGTCTCCAATCAACACCATCCATTCACTCACTCAATACATTCAGGACCTATTGTTCATGTATTTTAGTGGTGAGAACGTGCAAACTCCACTCAGAAAGGCCGAGATTCAAACCCAGGACCTTCTTTGCTATTCATTCAGCCAATAGAAATCATTCTTGTATACCCATGTCTTTAGAGTCTCAATTAAAGACTAATTGATGGAGTAGAGAGTAATATGCATTTTCCAACCATTAAATAACATATTTTGTTTTAAGCAAGAGGGAGAGCGGTGAGTAGTGGGTTGGGTTTGCGAGTCATGTGTCGTCTGGATCCCGGGGCAAAAAGCTCGACTTGAAGGGAAAGAAGAGACGCTACTTACTTTATAATATTAATAATAATGCATTGGTTTTATATAGTGCTTTTTTGATACTTAAAGACGCTTCATATGTCATTATTTACTCACGGTGGTGATAAATTACTACTGTAGTGACGAGGCAACCACTAAATGCCGTCGGCCCCTCCGACCACCACCAACCGTTCACAAACACCAGACCCATGCTAGGGTGTTGATGAAGTGTCTTGCCTAAGGACACAACTGCAGTTTGGCAGTTGTTTTCGCCCCACTGTGGCACCTGGTGTTCCCAGAGGTTAATTGTCTCACTACAGAAGACATCAGTGGGAGTCTGTGGAGAAAGTCTTGTGATGGGCTCGAACCCACAACCTTCAGGCTCCAAGGCCAATGTTCTACCAACAGAGCCACTGTCGCCCTTTAAAGGAAAAATCCTTTATCGTCACGGGACAATATGTAATATGATAATAAAGGGTTTTTACTTCAAAGTCAGTTGTGGCTCCAAACTCTTTTGTCCGTTGAGTCTCTCTGGACTGAAAAAATACCAGTACATTCGAAAGCAAATGATTAGTAAAGCGCTAATGTCAAACCAAAATCACTTATACTTCACATTTACAGATCGAGTCAAATGGACGCACCTGCACAAGAACAAAATATCTTCGTTTCCAACGTTTCCAAACCCGCTGACCGAGCGCATAGAGGTATCTGTGAAGGAAAATCACAGTCAGGACCTGTTTAAGCAACAACAGTGAACTTTCCACATCGTTTCATTGCATTTTACTTCAAGACCGATTTAGTTGAACTCTGTTATGTTCAGGACATTTCTAGGTTTGCTCTGTTTTCTTTTGAAACTGAACAGAACAAATAATTCCAGACAAACACATTATGCGTTTGTCTATTTCAGTGTAATTGAGCAAATTGGAAAAACAAGTTAGTGTTTTTTGAGAGTTGCCATGGAGATTTTTGGAAACACCTAAAAATGAACTGTTCCTCCACATTCAAACATTTAATAAGCGGCTTTTTACTAATGAGCGATTGTTAAAACAGCTGCTAAGATGTAGTTTCAGACTGTCCTCCCATTATAGCACGACATAAAGAATGAACAAAACTTTTTGGCTTCGACCTGAACCTGTAGACTGGTCGCCTTCCTTCCCCACCTGGGAGTCCTGGATCTGCAACCCTAGTCCTGGATCTACAGCCTCAGTCCTGGATCTACAGCCTCAGTCCTGGATCTACAGCCTCAGTCCTGGATCTACAGCCTCAGTCCTGCATCTACAGCCTCGGTCCTGGATCTACAGCCTCAGTCCTGGAACTACAGCCTCGGTCCTGGATCTACAGCCTCAGTCCTGGATCTACAGCCTCAGTCCTGGATCTACAGCCTCGGTCCTGGATCTACAGCCTCAGTCCTGGAACTACAGCCTCGGTCCTGGATCTACAGCCTCGGTCCTGGATCTACAGCCTCGGTCCTGGATCTACAGCCTCGGTCCTGGATCTACAGCCTCGGTCCTGGATCTACAGCCTCAGTCCTTGATCTACAGCCTCAGTCCTGGATCCACAGCCTCAGTCCTGGATCCACAGCCTGAGTCCTGGGTCTACAGTCCGAGTCCTGGGTCTACAGTCCGAGTCCTGGGTCTACAGCCAAACCTGTTGTGAGAGTGGATCGCTCTCTCAATACAGGCCTACCTGAAGTCCCACTTTTTTGTTGTCGTTCCTTGCTCTGTAAAGTCCTTGAGACAAGATGACTGATAGGGCAATACAAAAACAGATTGAACTGATAATCTTGCAATAATCAGAAATAACTGTCACTAAAAGACAAATCTATTATAAAGTTTGGATGATCAGTGAGCTGTCAGTAATATAAAGTAAAACATTATTCAACAGACAAAAACTTACAGTATAATAATGAAGAAAATTAACTTGATCTAATTGTAGCGGGTTTTACAATATAAATAATTATATTACCGACACATTATTTGGCCATGACATTTAAAACATTTTTTTATTTAATATATAGCTTGATAATAGGTTAGTTGCAGTGTGCTCTCCAGTTGTATTATACAGAATACGCATGGCTTTTGACAGCCGCAGCAGCCGTGAGTTCGGGTGGTTAGAAAGAGTATAAAGTGTGTGGTGAGGGGTTTTACAGCCTTAAACCATACACAGCTGCTAATTCATGGATTTTGGTCATTGCGGGTTATTTTTAGAACGTAACCCATGCAATAAGCGAGGGACCACTGTATCGGTGGTGCTGAAGTTGGCTAGATGACACTGTGAAAGTGCCTCAATGGCCACGTAAAATGACACAGCTGTCTGCATTTGTCCCGTGGGCCTGAGTTTGGACATGGCAGGTTTAAGAGGTCACTACACAAATCCAATCTCAATTCAACAAAAAAAAAAAAAAATCCTGCCTCTTCTCCCTTGACCCACTGTTGCATTGACAGCCAACCTTGAATCTTGCCCCTCTCAAATGCTCCCAAGTAAAAAAGCACAAAGCGGATGGTCAGTGCGGATGAATGGGAGCTTGGAGAATGACCAGCGTCGGCCTTTCCCAATCAATGCGTGCTCCGGGCGGCTGCAGAAGCGTGGGACACACACAAGTGCAAGTGAAGAAAATCAATGTTCCTCAGCCCTATTGCCCGGACGCACACAGGACGGGCCCAGTCAAGGCTGTCAGGGAGAGGGGAGGAGCGGGGACCGGTGTGCACGGCCTTATCATGGAGGAAAACAGCTCTCAGCTTGGTATGGGCAATCTAAATGTATATATAGTAACAGTTTTCTTATTTTTAATGACAAAATTCAGATTTGAATGTTTGGTTGTATGTGTTTTGCCTCTCACCATTTTCTTTTTTTGATTAACCCTGACTCAAACATCAAAAGGACAGCATTGATAAAGTTTTTGCACAACTCACAAGTTTGCATATTATCATTTAGTACTAGTTTCTTTTGCAAATACACGGGGAAGATGCCTGAAGTCTCAAATTTAAAATAGTTTAACTTACAAAAGGCAGTTACTTTGGTTGAAAAATTTTGACAGTTGGAAAAATTTTCTGTGAAATTTTAATCATACATTTTCACAAAGTTCACAAGTATGTGGTTTTCTATCAGCATTTATTTAATTCCTAAAAAGAGTGTTCAATCATTTTAGAATCTGTAATATGAATATTTTGCTATGAGTCAATGCGGGAATTTGAGCAGAGATTAAAGGCGCTATACCCGTTTCTGCAATGTTTGAATGTTTAGCACCGCCCCCCAACTCGCTCAATGGCTTCTCATTTCCCCTACGCTCTCATAACACAGAGCCACCTAGTTTTATTTGCGATCTGATACATATGTTAACATTAGCATTAGCGCAACTTCTTGTAAGCTGTGCAACAATCACCGATGAAATGGTACTAAAGCAACGCACTGCTAACACAATATATAAGTAAAAGAATACCGCTAGTTTCGCATCCGAATGTATTAATTTAAAACCTTAGAATATATTCTAATATTTAATTATAATTTGTTATAGAGCTCCTCAAAGCAGCAGCAGCAATTCTTCCGATCATGTTTTCTTGATAACAGAACTCTCAAACCAATAATGACCGAAGCCCCAATGCAACCTCTGTTTGTAATTCAGGTGTGTAAAATACTGCCATTACTTTGCAAGTACAACAAGCTATCAGCACCTGTCACTACATTGTGCAGTTTTTCTGCACACTTGTCTGTGTAGAGAAGCCAACGGAGCTAGCGGAGCTAGCCACGCTCAATAAACAACTACATATCTATCAATCAACACCATTAAACGTCAATCGGACAATACAGTACACATATACATCCTTAACACACATGCACGGATGATTTCAGAATTTGATGTTAAAGTTTTCATGACAAAAATACTGTTTCAATGTGAGAAAAAGCGATTGCGAAAAACCCGGAAGTTACCATGAAACAACTAGCTAGCTTAGCTGTTACCTGCCTAGCACGTCCCGGTGAAACCTTTGGGAGCTATTTTATTTGCAGTCATTAAATACATTTCGAATTACAAGGGTTGTCTAATATTTGTTCACATTTTTTTATTCAATTATTTTGTTCATCATTTTTTATTTTAGAATTATATTCGAATTTTGAAGTCGAAGCCCTGGTGTTAAGCAGCGCTGTAGAGACTAGAGGACGCAGGCTGGTCTCTGCTCGTTCTGTGAGCGGAGGAGAAAGAGCGGCCCGCTCAGACTCTACTCAGCACTTTTCACTGCTTGTAATTCTTACACAGCTGAATCAATGACCTCAAGTTTTCAATTAAATGATGTATTATGATACAACTTGTATGTAGTAAAAAGCATTTTTATGAACTACTTAGAAAAAAAATCGGGTATAGCTTCTTTAAGAGAATTTAAGCAGGCTCTCTCCCTCACTGTCAACAGGACGTATTACATGGCACTTTACCAGTATCCATGCCGTATAAACAAGATTATGCCGGTAAGAAAATATGGAAAATTCTGCATTTTCAAAAACCTACCAGTTCTTACCATTACCTGTACATTATAGATTTGCACTAATAATAATGATAATGACAATAATTATTAATAATAAGAATAATAATGCATTTGTTTTAAAAAGCACTTTTCAGGGCACTCAAAGATGCTACACATGTCAATCTTTCACCACATAAACAGTGGTGATAAACTACAACTGTAGCCCCAGCTGCCCTGGGGCACACTGACAGAAGTGAGGCAACAAGTATGTGCCACCAGCCCCTCCGACCACCACCAACCATTCACACACGAGACTCATTCAAATGTGGGTGAAGTGACACAATGACATTTTGGCACTGTGGCATCTGCTGTTCCCAGAGGTCTCCCATCACAGTACTAACCAAGCTCTGCCCTGCACAGCTTCAGAGGCACTGTGTTAAGCCTTAAGAGTCAAAACAGAAACGTGTGAATGAGGAGGTTAAATCTAGTTCCCCTGGCAGGTGGGTCAAATCTGCTTTTGCGTCTGCTCAGTTTTTGGTTCATAATAACATTTCAAATAAAGTGCTCGATATAATAACACGTAAAGCTCTGTCTTAGATACAGTCTCTCCTCCATGGCCTTGGACCAATTCTGATCCGAACCGAAGATGAGTCTCGTATGAACAAACAGGGACTCTGAAGAGCACAGGGACGGCCCTTCTGCTGGTGCGAGAGTCAGGACTAAACGTGGGGAGGCCGCATTTCAGATTTATGCAGCTGAAATCTAGAGCAGTCTTCCTGAAAATGGGAGACGGACTTCTACTCTGAAAATGTTCTAATCCAAAAAAAAACTGTTCTGTTTAGCTGTGCAGACAACTGAAAATGTTTTACCTTCACTCTTGTTAATGCTCTGTGATTATTTATGTGAGACAGGCCTCCTCTCTGACAATGTTTAAAACCAGGTTAAAGACAGTTCTGTTTAGCTGTGCATACAACTGAGGGATTTTATATTTTTAGCTTTCTTTTTAATGTTCTGTGATTATTTATGATTTTAATGCTTTCTTGTTTTGTTCAGCACTTTGAATTGCCTTGTGTATGAATTGTGCTATATAAATAAACTTGCCTTGCCATTGATTGAGAATATATTTTTAACCTATACCATGTTTGCAAACTTCCTGTCTTTGTACACAATCTGAGTGATACTATCTATGCAAAATGTGACAGAGCAGAGAGACCAGAGAGAGACCAGAGAGAGAGAGAGACCAGAGAGAGAGAGACCCGATAGAGACCAGAGAGAGAGACCAAAGAGAGACCCAGAGAGAGAGACCAGCAAGAGAGACCAGCGAGAGAGACCAGAGAGAAAGACCAGCAAGATAGAGACCAGAGAGAGAGAGACCAGCGACAGAGAGACCATGGAGTACATTTCTCCCATTGTGAGATCAATAAAGTTTTTTCCTATCTTATCTAACCATCTTGTTTTGTTCAGTTTGAGTTGTCTTGTGTTTGAACGGTGCTTTACACCTGCCTTGCTTTATCGTTCCCATGATAACACATTTTCTCTGCAAAGATTCGGTTTGGAACCTCCACATTCGATGACCCCAGAGCAGCTTTTACCCGTCTTTGCTCGTATTTACCAGTCCCCACAGTGTTATGCTAACTCCACTTGTGCTAAAATGGGCCGTGTGGGTCTGTCACAGATGGTGGTGGCACCTGGAGCAGGTAAATGGCAGAATGTGACTTTCTTTCTTGTTACATAGATATCTTCATACAGTTAATGTCTGCTGCCACTAGACCTGTGCAAGTGATGTCCAACACTGACCCCTAGTGGAGGAGAGAACAGCCGCTCATCACAACACAATATGATGGAGACTCAGACATCACGGTACAGTGGATGCATTTGAGAAGAGACTGGATGTGCAGCTGGAAGAGCCTTAAAAACACTTTCTGAGAGTGAAACTTTATCATTTTATACTTTGTTATTATGCCTTGTTCTATTCACTACTTTTGACTTGTTTGCACGTCTGTGACTCACTTACATGGCAATAAGAATGATTCGGATTCCGACCTGCATCATTCCACTCCAATAGACAGCTAAAACCATACTTGAAATATCTTTGAATTCATATAGTCAATGAATCATTAATTTACATGATGCACTTCGCTATTATCTATGAACCATAATCTGCAAACAATTAATATAGTGTATTATTGACGTGTCTGGGGTCAGATTCCCATCCAGGAGATTTAAGTGAAATTTAGGTCCTCCACATTTCAATGTCTTCTCCGTCAAAATAGTGGGGGCCTGTTACGGTGAGGCTGAGGACATGGCTCAAAGGTAATCAGGTGTGAAATCATTATGCAAATAGTAAATACTTGTGTGTAGTCTATATTGTGTCTCTTTGTGATTAAGGGGGTTACATTTGACTTGTATTTAAAATGCTAGCTGCAGTAGTCTATTCTATGCATGTATCCAGTAAACCTGCTGTCACTTTCTCTCTGTCCAGGGACTACGAATGAAAATTGGCTCCTACCTCTGTCCAGTCTGTACAATAAATGTTTTGTGCAATGTCCTTGTCAACTAAATGAATAAATACACATCTATTCTTTGCTCTGGGAAACAAAACCATGGTTCCCAACCGTGCTGTCAGTCACCAGCCAAGAAAACCAGCCTTTGGCGCCATCTCCTGGTGGATACGATGAACTGACTGAAAACCAGACGACTCAAACATAAGATTTGTCTTAAAATAAAACTCATGTTTATCCTGAAGAGTATATTTTTAGATTCAAAATAATGAGTGTCCTGATCAATATCTCAATCAATATAGGAAATAGACCAATAATCCAGAATAACTAATCAATAATCAATAATCAAATACATTTGCAATAAACTCCTTACACAATAAAAGTCATTTCGATTCAAACAAACAAAGAAAAAGTGATATAATTATATCTTGTCCTAAATTAGTTTTGATCTCCTCGTTCACCAAAAGAGGGCGCTGTCGGTCCATAAACAGACATGGTCCTCTCACAAGATTCACTACTAGCTCCTTGAACACCAAACAGAACAAGAAAACCACAATGTAAGATGTCTTTTGATTAACTGATCTGTTGTTTTCAGTCTCATACTTTTGAAAGGGCACAGCAACAAAGAGAAGATATGTTTTTCACCAGATTAAAGCGAGAAAGCTAGTTTCCATCTGCAGTACCTGTTTACATGGAAAAAAATACAGTAACATCTAAAATCTAAATAGAACAGTGATACATCTTCATGCTCCGTCTAAAATGTGGGATTAAAATCTGATCAAATCCAAGTAAAAAACTATTTGGTTTAGCTGCGCATACAACTGAAAGATTTTACCTTCACTCTTGTTAATGCATTGAGGCTATTTAAATCATTAGTAAAATCTGCTATTTGTTCACTTAAAAATTAATCACAAAAATGAATGACACACTTTGGTTTCATGGTTTGTGGCTTTTCTCCCAGTGTCATGTGGTCTGTTTCATGGAGTGATGATGATGAGACTTTTGAATCCAGCCTCTTTCATATGCACCTGCGGACTGGTCTCCCCCGGCCCGGACTTGTGAGCTGCACCCCCCTCCCTGCCTGGTAGCCGTCTCTGTCCTGGATCTACAGCCTCAGTCCTGGACCTACAGCCTCAGTCCTGGATCTACAGCCTCAGTCTTGGATCTACAGCCTCAGTCTTGGATCTACAGCCTCAGTCCTGGATCTACAGCCTCAGTCTTGGATCTACAGCCTCAGTCCTGGATCTACAGCCTCAGTCCTGGATCTGCAGCCTCAGTCCTGGATCTACAGCCTCAGTCTTGGATCTATTGTTTGTTCGTCTGTGGGAGCAGACGGACAGACGGGGAGTAAGGCCTCCCCAAGGGTTTTCTAGTTCTTGTTCTTTGCAAATGCAGGAGGGCCTATATGGATAATGAGCCGGGACATTTCTGGACATTTATTAACATTTATCAACATTGGTTAATCTGCTATGTGTTTGTAACTATTGCATTTCCTATGTTTCAACGACAACATTGTAAAGTCCTCAGAGACTACTGCTGTTGTGATTCAGTGCAATACAAAAATGAATTAAATTGAATTCCTTCCATTCAATGTAAAAATACTGCTTCCACTGACCCACTGTGCTTCATGTTGGGAGGCTTGTCCATTCGAACGGCCAGTTTGATCTTCAGCTCTGTGTCCTGACTGTTTTTTGGGACAACCATCCGGTGAAACTCTGCCTGTTTGGGTCCGTTTGTGGTGGGGTTCAGCACCACCTGTGGAGAGGCGTCAGAGAGAAGGGAGCATCTCAGACAGGAACACATTCACTTTCACACATACATACACTCTTATGTAGCCTCAGAGTTTTCCAGCACAATACAACTGAACATTTGTCTTTGCCCCCAAACATTTATTGTCTGTTTCAGAGTAGTTGACAGATAGTAAGTCGCTTTTCAGAATACAGATAGACAGACACATGACTAATTAGACATAAACAGACAGACTACATGATGCTGGTCCTCGAATGGCTTGTGTGACTGCAGGCTTGAGAAAACCTGGAGCCACACCAACACTTTTGAACCTGCCTGAAGACAAGCAACATATAACAAGAAAGCACCCTGCTATGACTTGGGCAAAGAAGCAATAATTCTGTTTTTTGACTCAAATTTGTCACCAGTCAACTGTCTAAATTGCACGCCATGCTGTCCTTTTCATCACTTGAATTGCAAAATGGTTAGTGTGACAAAAACCGTTACCGAGCTTCCACGAGTTTGCCCTACTCGGCCCTGCTCTACTCAGCTCTACCTGGTTGTGTTTCCATTACGCTTTAGTATCTGCTACAGTAGCAAAGCAACCGACCAACTACTACTCAAGGAAATTCCTTGGCAACCATGGCTTCCTGCAGCACTCTTGACTCACCTCTGTCAGTTAGAAAACTTTAGTATCAGCTCGGCCTGGATATAGAACCAGGGCCAAGAGGGACTAAAAAAGGTCCTGGTACTGGTTAAACAGGGCCGGTGGAACCACTAACAAACAGGGAATAAAGTGGAGTAGAACTGGTGGAAACTAAGGTTTAAGGCAATAGGGTGAGAATAGAATTGGAGCAAAACTTCGTCCATGAGCACTTCCTCATCGAGTTAGCGGTGTCCATCTGTGTGCAGTCTATGGTGAGGAGAAGGGTGTAGGCAGGCGGAGCACTGACCCGCCCGAGCTCCTTGTCCTCCAGCGCCAGGACCCCGGTGCTCTCCGTAAACAGCTTCACTTTGACTGAAGGCAGCGGATGAGTGGTTACAAAGTCCCCCTGTGTCCCCCACCTGCAAACACACACACACGCACACACGCACACACACAAGCATATGTAAACAGATGACCCACACTATACTTTTTAGCTGTGTTGAGAAGAACTAGGCTTAGGAGCAATTTTGCAGAAGCAGAATTGTCATTTTAAGAATAATATATATTTGATATCTTTTTTGCCTTATATTGTATTTTGGCCTCTGTCACATTTTTACATCAGCTTTTTCCGACAGACAAGAGAAAAAGAGAGGACCTCCCTCAGCCAATCAGCTCTCACCCAAAGAGTCAGATATTGCACTGAAACCGTTTTAGTCGCTCGATTTCACAGTGTCAATTGTTTATCGGATTGACACTCAGAGGTCTTTTTGACGGATATGCAAAAGACAGTTTCCCAATAAGGAATGAAGACAGCATGTGGCGGCCTCATTTGTTCACAGCATTTTACATTTAAAAGAATATAAACCACACCAGCTAAACTTAAAAAAAAAAAAGAAAAATTTTGTCCAGATATAGGCCGCACTTGAATATAAGCTGCGGGATTTCACGTCGTAATGTAACACTTCAGCTGATGGAGCAAAACAAAACATCGACAACTGTTTAAACACGACACAACAATGTGTGTAACTGCTCTTTGCTGTTTCTATTTGTTGCGTTGAAAAAATGGCTCTGGTGTGTACTATCGTCTGTCTAGTGCACAATGGGGTAGTCTTGCACAGTTTTTCCAATGTGGTTTTACTGCAAATGGCAAATACATTCTTGAATCTTGCACATGATTTAATGACGAGATGTTTAATGCACGGTTGACTTGTTACAAAGCTTTGAAAATAACACAAAGTCTGGGGAGGCAAACGTTCACTGCTAGCTTCCGCATCTATTTTGACACAAAAGGTGCATCCTAAAGCTACTAAACCTGGATGGAGAGGGGAAAAAAATAGTCCAACTGAATTCAGACAAGCCTGATCACATACAGTCCCATGTATTTTGCTAATTTTCTCGGGTCGTCTCTCCCTACTGTTCACATAAACATAGGAGATTCTCTAACCACAATAAAAATACATACATTGGCTGCATAACTATTTACATGCAGCTTAGAGAACTTGAAAAACTAGTTGAATTGATAGATAGATACTTTATTGATCCCTGTAGGAGAAATTCAGGTGTCCAGTAGCAGCAAAAATAGAAAATAAAATTGATCATTCTAAAAAGTTAAAAATAGTAATAATCAGCAACAGCCCTTCAGGTCACAGAAGCAGAGGTGGAGTAGCCTCTGGGTGGAGTAGGACGGGTCACAGCAGCAGAGATGGAGTAGCCTCTGGGTGGAGTAGGACGGGTCACAGCAGCAGAGGTGGAGTAGCCTCTGGGTGGAGCAGGACGGGTCACAGCAGCAGAGATGGAGTAGCCTCTGGGTGGAGCAGGACGGGTCACAGCAGCAGAGGTGGAGTAGCCTCTGGGTGGAGCAGGACGGGTCACAGCAGCAGAGATGGAGTAGCCGCTTGGTGGATATTACTAGTGTCCCTGATAGAGATTCAGTCACGTTGAAATATCAAGGATATGATTGATAAAAAAACTACTCCACCTCAGTCACTAAACACGTCAATATAAAATAATTCAATTAAAAAAAGATCCAAACACCAGCTGCGTGATCCTGAAGACGCTTGATTCCGTAGTTGCACTGCAGGCCTCATGGGGTCTGTTTGTAATGAGGCTGGCCTTTCACACGCTCCACCTTCACACCATCAGTCTGTTTTATGAGGCGTGAATGGTTAAAACACGTCCAATTATCTTCTCAGCCGTTCACCTGCCGACACCAGCTCCAGGTTCCCTCCGACCTTCGCTGCAATTATCCCGCACCGTGACTCTTCACTTCGGGAGCGCGGTTACAGATTGCAAGGACTGCTGCTGATTAAGGAGCACTGGAGGACATTAATTAACTTCAGATTTGCTTTGAAACAATCAAGCAATTAAGAAGGATACGAGGGTACAAGGTGTGGGTCTGCTGCTGTGGTAGGTGCTGAAAACCTTTTTTTCCTCCCGTTCGGTCTAGTCCTTTTGAGCTCTATATAGCACTCAATGTAGCCCTGTCTGTTTTGATGTATCAACTGTAGGTATTGCTGTGAGTGCCAGTAATCAATCTTAACAATTGGCGAAAATGACAACGTCTGGGATCGGGTCTTTAGTTCAGACAGAAGACATGTTTTATTGTCGATGGTAGACAGCACGGACAAAAATGTTACAGAATGCACGTGATATTATACAGCATGGAGGAATGGGGACCGTCCAATCAGCTTTCGGCACGATGCCAGTAGCTTGGTCTTAAGAAAACCAAAACAAGTAGCGGAAAAAAGTATTGCCTCGTGCATATTGTTAGACTGATGAGTTAGAACTTTAACTACAGTTGCTTCAAAGTGTCAGGAAATATCCAAACAATCTCCAATAAAATAAAAAAATCACACAGTACATTATACTTGCCCCTTTTTGTTCCAAATGTTAAAATTGTTAAACTTCTTTATTGTGTGTAAGACAGAGATTTAATACTTGTTTCTTGGATGCTAGAGTTAGAGATTTTTTTAAATTATAATTAGTATAGTTATCGTTCACTTATCTTGTTCTGTGTGCTCCTCATTCCAACAATTCTGTAACTTGTAATGCTACACTGAAATTTCCCCGCTGTGGGACGAATAAGTGTGCAAGGAGTCCAACAAGGAATCAAGCATTTCACGTGAACTAAACTGCAATTTTAGCTATAAATCTTAAGCCCCATTCCCATATCGTCTTCAATTAAACACAATTGCATTCGCTTGACAGAACTGGTCACAATAGCAGCCATCGTCAATTTTCCCCTTCCTTCACCCACTCTCTCCAGCAGCCCAGCGGCGGCAGATATTTCTGTAAATAAAAGCGATCATCATGTAAAGTCTGTCATCTCCGGACCATTAGCATGTCGGCCGAGGCGGGTGGTGTCACCGGGGGCAACGGGAGAGACGCACCTTGGGGGTTGTTACTGTGGAAAAAAATGAGGAGGCGTGGCGACGAGGAACCCGAGAAGTGACTTGTTGCTCACAGAACGGTTGGTTGTCGTGTGGTGGGGGAGAGACATTCTTAATTGATGTTATGAGGAAAGTAAAGTCTAGTTATTTTAGTAGTAAGCTGCCCTGGCTTAGCTGTTGCGGACGGTGCCTTCATGGAAACACGACCATCTCCAGATCTTGATGTCCAACTGGAACGGGGCTGGAGGGATGTATCTATTGCACATGTTTTTAGTGGTTTCAACCAGTTTAAAGCAGAGCAGGTCAGCGAGGAGCACATGCAAACTCCACTCAGAAAGGCCCTGTAGCATGTCCAAGATTCGAACCCAGGACCTTCTTACTGAAATGCGAGGGTGCCAACCACTCAGCCACCGGGATAAAAAGAAATTACCGCCTCAGATGTGTAATGTGTTGAGAAGGATATTGCATATTATATATATCTCCTCAACCTGGTCCAGACCCCTGACTTGTTCCGATCTAGTTTATAATCAGTTAAAGCTGGGGTACCTCACTTTTGAACCGCAAACAATGCAATACAATCTAACCTAGCGCTTGAGATTTTTGGTTCAATCGCTAGTTTCCACATGCATTTGTTTTTACAGTAGTAAGCTAACACGTGCAGTAGAATCATCACTGAGAATATTTGAGTATTTCAGATGTATCTACATATTCATACTTTGATTCATACACCAAATATTCAGAGTTAACTTTACATGTATACATACACTTATATATTCCTTATGTATATTAGTAGAATAGGTTAATACTTTATATGGCTGTACTTTTTATACATATTTAGGATAAAGATTTAATTTATTTTTCAAGTGTAGAGTGATATTACTTATTCACGTATTGTGTTTTTCCTAAAGCACTCTAACCTGTGATGCACCACTGACATTTCCCCACTGTGGCATGAATACAGTGTCTCCATATGAAATACCAAACAAATTAATGAGACCTGAAATAAGCTTGTTCAGGTTCATGTTGCTCGGAAAAAGTGTCAGAATTCAATGAGTGTTATTGCGCCTGTAGGTCCAGACCACATCTTGTCGCGCTCTCAGTCCTTTCTCGTCTCAAGCAGGGTCTCGAGTGCCTCCAGTCTCTCACTCTGCGCTTGTGCTGTACAGGTGTTTCTTTGAAATTGTGGAGCTGACAAAGAGTTACATGCGGCCAATTACATCCATTATATTTTCTTGTTCGATACTGATTCCTACAATTCACGGGACTTGCTGGCCTATTAAGTGCACCTGTATATACACCGCACCAGCGACCTCTGAAAAGAAAGTTAATTTTATCCACGAAGAGGCCGCAGTTGTGTATGAACCTCAAGTTTTCATGTTGAAATGTGAGTTCTAACCAACAGCAGATGGAGCGAAAAAAGAGCATGAAAATCCAGGACACTTCTTATACAGCAACCTGGCTCCTCCAAAAACATTTCTCTACATCTTTTTCTTGTATTATATTTCTGTTACTAGTTATAGTCTAGTATAGTCAAAACCTCTTTTTAAAGCGGTGGAAAAAGGCTGCAAGTCCAAAGTAGCTCTGAAACAGTTGTTTTGTGCTTTATAATTTTTTATTTTTCTTGCTTTTTTCTGCCTGAGATGTTGGTGCAGTGTTCATGGATTTACACTAGGTCCAGTGTAAAACAGCGAATCAGGTGAAAATCCAATGGAGGAATGATAACTTTTTGAAAAATGCTAGAGAAGCATTTAGCATTTTACTTTGGACCAGAGCATAGAAAATGGTCCAAACCAAGCGGCTACTCCACCTCTGCTGCTGTGACCCGTCCTGCTCCACCCAGAGGCTACTCCACCTCTGCTGCTGTGACCCGTCCTGCTCCACCCAGAGGCTACTCCACCTCTGCTGCTGTGACCCGTCCTGCTCCACCCAGAGGCTACTCCACCTCTGCTGCTGTGACCCGTCCTGCTCCACCCAGAGGCTACTCTATCTTTGCTGGTGGGACCTGAAGGCCTGTGGCTGATTAATACTATAATTAGCTTTTTAGAGTGATCAATTTTATTTTTGCTGCTACTAGACAACTGAATTTCTCCTACGGGGATCAATAAAGTATTTATCTATAGTACTCCTCCAAGTTTCAGCGCTCCATATTTTGTCCGTTTCACATCCAATTTCTGTTGCCTAAAAGGGTTAACCTAGCTGTGTTTATTAAACATTATTTATTAAACAAACATCTGTATATATTGCAATCATGTTCAATACTGAGAAAACTGACTCTACCCATAGTATATTTAACATTTTTATTCATATATCTAGATACATTTAATGCTCTTTTGGTGTATTACAGGCCTATACTTCAGCCCCTAAAGCCAAAATTAAGAAGCATTTACAGCTAGTTATCCATGTATAATTTGTGTGCTCCTTGTGTGCTTACTACTGTCCTGTAAAGGCACTGCAACACAGAAATTCCCTCCAGATTTCATCCAGTTTTTCTCACCAACACATTCTCACAGGTTACAAGGCTGAAGGAATCCCAGACCCATGAAATGTTATGAGTTAGTAAACCATCTGCTTCATGTATCCCAATCCAAAGTGCACTCACTGTGGTCTGGAGGCTTCGGCCTGGTCCGTCTGCAGCTTCTCTCCTCCCTCCACCTCCATCGTGCAGTAAACAATTCTGTTTGGAGCCATCGACTTCAGGCCCTGCACTTCTATGATCACTATCTGTGGGCAACAGCAGCAACAACAAGGATCAAACAAGTTTAGATATCGCATCAAGGTGGAATGCCAACAGAAATACATTTATTCATTCGACAAGTGGTCCTTTGTTTATTGCAGGGGTTACGTTCAAAAATAAACCCAAAGTAAGCTAAATCCGCAAAATAGCAGCTCTATGCTTTAACCCTTTAACATTCACTCCTTGAAGAAAGCAATGTCACTTTTTCTTTTTGGGATAATTCTAAGATGTAGGAGCACAAACAATACAAACAAAAAACAATGTTAACTTTTTTTTTTTTTACCCCTATTTTTTTTAATTATTGGCCTTTACCAAATGGTTGAGATGCAGTTTGATGGTAAAAGTGCCTCAAACCAAGTTAGATGGTTAGGATAGGTATATTTCAGTTCCAAACTTGCTTAAAGTAGATATATTGACCCAAAAGGTGATATACCAAATGGATATGGCTGTAAACCCTCACACACACTTTATACACTTTTCTAACCACCTGAACTCACGACTGCTGGAGTGCAATTGCAGAGATATGAAACCTATTCTTTGTAGGTCTGAACGCTGCTGCAGCTGTCAAAAGCCGTGCATAACTGTGAAATACAGCTGCAGAGGACACCGCACTGAGGACTACGGAAAGACTGCGATAGTCGTCTGAACTACTCACAGAAGTGCATACGAGCCACTTCTGTTTTCTTCTGACTTTCTCACTAGCGGTTGTACTAGCAGTTGTTATGAATTGTTATATATGATGCTCTGGAGTACACGCGTCACATATACTGCAGGACAAAATATACACGGGACAAATACGTGACGCATGGGAGTCTAGTTGTAGATTAAAAAAAACAGCGAGGCAACGAAAGGTGAGCTGTGAGATAGCGAGGGACCATTGAACATGATTCTTTCCAGGAGCTAAGTTAAAATGACTCTTACTGATGAAACTTAGAGCAGGAGCCATTTGAGCCGTGTTAACCATAAATCAGGCCAATTAAGTTCAAATGCAAGTTCTAATCATGTAAAGTTGAAAGTAGTGTAAATGCAGTTGTTTTAATAGACATGCATAAATAAATTGACCAATTGAGAATAAAATCAGCCCCCGATTATTGCCTGTATATAAAACTGGTTCCAGAAAGAGCAACCAAACTCCACTCCATTCACTTCCTCAGGTCTACAGATTAACACTGGAATCACTTGTACGTCATTAGAAGCGAGAGCGAGTTGGAGGCAAACTTCGTCCATGAGCACTTCCCTATCAGGCATCATTGAGCTTGGGGGTTAGCATTGTCTAAATTGTCTATACGACTAATTGTAATACAGTCTATGCCTCCAGCTCAGTAGGGATTCTTGCCCAGTAGTTTTCCACAAATGACACTATATTATTTTTTATTTTTTCATATAATACAATTTTTTTTCCAATGTTCTTCCATTCACCTCGATGTTAAAAGACAGCACCACGTCTGACTTGGACAGGATGTCGCCCTCGTCGCCCATGTCCAGGAACGAGTTGTTGAGGGAGGAGCGCTTGAGTTTCTGCTTGAAGTCCGGTCCCCCTTTAGAGACCGGGAGACTCTCCAGATTGGCCATGAGCAGATTCACCGAGGACCTGAGCTCCTCCACGTACAGGGCCTCCATGTCGGGGGACAGCAGCTTGGGGTACCTCCGCTCCTGCACACACACACACACACACAGACATACACACACACACACGCACACACACACACACAGACACACACACACACACACACACAAACAGACAGAGACACGCACACACAGACATACACATACACACACACAGGCAGAGACAGACACAGACACACGCACACACATAGAGACAGAAAAACACAGACACAAACACACACACACACAAACAGGCAGAGACGCAAACACAACAACACACACAGAGACACATAAACACACACATACAAAGAGACAGACACACACAGACACATAGACACAGAGACACACACACACACAAACAGACAGACAGACATAAACAGACAGAAACGCACACACAACACACACACACACATAAACAGACAGACGCACACACAACAACACACACACAGAGACACAGACAGGGACGCACACTCAGACAGAGACGCACACAAGCACACACAGAGAGACGGAGACACAGAGAGACACACAAACAGTGAACATACATTTATGTAAATCGCAACAGTCTAAAGCAGAGAGCTCACAATGAACCAATTATCAACATTTGTGATCAGATGCAGAGAAAACATTTGCATCAAAAATTACAAATATTACAGACAAACAAACATTTCAGTCATAAAAATAATATATATTACAGATGGAAGGACTCCTACTGGAAAATTACGAGTTTGTGAGTAGCAATTAAAAACAATAAGTGTTTTGTAAATGCAATGTACAGGGAGAAAGAATTACCAAAATCACCCAAAAATATAGGGATTTTAATTTGTAAGAATTTCATAAACTCTGGATTAATGGCTCAACTTTAGAGAAAGAAAATAGTCTGAAAGTGTTGCTGACGATTGCAAGTGACAAAGCAATCTTTTTTGTATGGCGCATTTCACAGACTGAGTAAAAATTGTTGTTGGCCGATGGCTCCTGCTAGACCTATTGTGCATGATATTAGTGGAAGGGGCAACCGGAGCACACGGAGGAAACCTACACAGACACAGGAAGAACAATACCCAGCAAAATACACCAAACAAAAACACATATTTTCCCTAAAATCCTAAATTTATATTTTTGTCTCATTAAAACTAATGGGACTGAATCTTGATTACACACAGCACTGCCAGAAGCGTGTGTAAGTGGCTAAATGTGCTTAATTAGTTTGAGTATATTTTGCATTCTAAAAGATCCTCCATGTCTCTTGTTGTCATTACGACGCTAATGCAGTCCCTGAGCTTTCTCGTGAATAACATTTATTGTAATACCGCCGCCACTACACACACAAATGGAGAAGTGAGATATGAGGCAGTCATTGTTAGCCAGGGCTCTCAAAGTCAATGTGTCTGGGGGCCGTATGAGGTGTGAAGCTAGGCCACATTAAGAGGTATTTATTTAATCAGGTGTTTGTGTAATCGGGGCAAATGCAGAGTTAGAATCAAACCACTAAAATCATACACACTATTTCACTTTGCACTCGCAGTTAAAGTAGCAATATGTACGATTTTTATGTCAAGTCACCAATAAATGGCCATAATCAGTCAAAAGGCATTAATAAACCATGCTCTTCTCGAATACTTCTTTAATTGATAAATCTTGTTAATGTTTTCATTTCGTTGCCCCGCCCTCCACCGCTTTACCAATCAGGAAGTCTGAGATCTGGGTTGCCAGAACTCACTGCGTCGAGCTAATCTCACTGGTAAAGTAACATGAGGCTGCAGAACTAAAAAAGGTTATGATTCTCAAATCATTAACGACAAAACAGGGAGTAAAACGAGTATTTCTATCGGGGCCTTTGTGAAAAAGGTGTTGGTTATAGATTTGTTGGTTACAAAATATCTTGTCTATTCAGATACTATGGTCCCAGCTGGATTCGTCTACATATCTGGCAACCTGAGTCAGGAGAGTGGGAGCGGTTGCAGTACTACTTTTGGCCAGATTTTTTACATACTGCTTCTTTAAATATACCGCTACATTTCAAAATGTGCATCTTCTCATTCTTTAACATCAACAGTAGAGAAAGTATAAATGTTTGGGCTTGAAACAGACAAAAACTGGAAAAAGTCAAGCGTTTGTGGAAAGTTTCATGGTTAATAGTTTGTATCCATGACATTTTAAAATCATTGTGTTTGGACCAAATAATTACTTGTATTGAATATGATTTTCATAATTTGTATATATTTCCAAGAATAAAATGAGTCCAGCTGCTGACTGACTGAAAACAAAACTGGATGAAACGCAATGAGGCTTTGTATTGAAGACCGGGTTTAACACCGTTTACTTTGAATTATTGCTTATAGCATTCAGGCTTCAGTGTTTATGGTAAAAGAAATGATGCGGTTGATTTCTTAATTAAAAAAATGAGCTTTAAAACGATGTTAAAAAACCGCCATATTTGCACTGATTCATTGGGGGGAGATTAAAGTCGGATGTTCACTGTTATTCTGTGATTAAAAAGAGAAAACGTGTCCAATCCTTAAAGCTGCACTAACTGACTTTATTTTCGTATTCATTACAAAAGTGCTATCCATGTCCATGCAGTGCATTGGGATATACGTCCTTTTGAAGAAAAAGTAGCGCAGATTTGTGCTGGCGTGACATTATATTTTAGATCGAGTTTTGATGAAACAAGGAAGAGAATGTGTTTCGGGTCGCAGATTGTGACCAATCACAACGGACCACTAGCCCCCACTTTCGTGAGAAATCTACAGGTCCCTCGTTAGCACAGACGGCTGAGTTAGCACAACAAGCCGAGGAGCTAACCTGAAGCTTCGTGTCTTCGTCACCGGTTACTGCTTACACAGCGAAACAGCCATCCAAAAGAAAGTCCCGTTCCTCCGCGCTTCCCGGTTCTATCGTTCTATGGTCACGGCATCCACGTGAAAATCCATATCCATGTATTATCCATATTGGAAGACGCTAGCTCCGTCCCAACAGTGGGTGTGTGTGGGGGGCGATAGCTTCGTGGGTGCGGGGAGGGGAGCAGAAAGAGCGAGGCCAGCGAGTCCGCGGCTTCAAAATCCCAAAGTCAGTTAGTGCAGCTTTAATGCGGTGAAAGCAACATGATGCTTCAATGTTAGTCTTTGTAAACGGCAAAAAGTGATTGTAAAATGTCACATGAGGGTCCTTTGAAGTCTACTCACCTTACTGTAAATGACAGCATCAAGCAGCGACTTTGTTCCTTCAACCCTGCAGTCTATAGAGCCAACGTACTGTACTTTATGGACTATTAAGCGCACCTGTATATAAGCCGCACCAGCATCATTTAAACAGCCTAACCGCGTACTCATTCACCAGTCTATTTTGACATCGCTACTGTGTCCTATAGCTCCTAAAACTCTGTGATCGAAGTTTATGGATTTTTATTATTGACACATATTGGCCGCATCGCGATATACAGTATAAGACGCAGGGTTCAAACAACTAGTAATGAAGAGATGCATGGCTTGTTTTAATGTGATTAGGGCTGTTGTCAGAGCAGAGTTTATGGACTTATTAATTGTTTTTAATTAAAACTGGCAGATTTGTATATTTTAATCTTCGATCTGTGCAGCACTTTGGAAACGTGTTTTATAAAATCTGCTATCTAAATAAAGTGGATTGGATAGGATTATTATTTTGTTTCAGTAGCTGTAGGACACACAACGAGTATTATCTGTTTATTGTCAAGCTAGTTTGTTAAATGAGGCCTGACGTGGAAGCTAACTGTTACTGTATGGTAAGCATGCTAACCTGAGTGAATATTTGTATCCTCAGATTTTATAGTCAACAGTGCGTTTTTTTTCTTGAATTTAGTTTGTCAAGATTTTTTTCACTAGTTTTAAGATAATAATACTTTATAATACTTATTAGAGAAAAAAGTGTGTTTTTGACGCTTGAAATATTAGTTTTTATACTAGAATCAAGTCAATTGGGGCAAGTATCATTTTCTTATTTTCAGAAATCCTGTCAGTCATATTTTCTTGTTCTTTTGGCAGATATTTTTTCTTATTTCAAGCAGTATTTTACTTATTTTCATATATTTTGTTTTGTTTTTTTCAAGAGATTTTCTCCAGTGTAAGTTACATTGCAACCTTAAATATGACCTTTCTGTGAACAAGTAGAGTGTGGTTTGTATACAGGTGAAACATCTGTGCGTCCACTCTTGGGTTGTGGTCCTGGTCTTACCCTGTTGATCTTCTCCGCCAGCTGCAGCCTCCCGTCCAGCTCTCGCCGGATCTGCGCCGCCTGCTCGTCCACGTTATCCAACTGAGAAAGACAGCAGCGGTCAGTCGATACTGCTCTTCATCCAGACACATCAGGTACGTCTCCTCCTGGTCCGGTCAATGCTAAGTACTGACCAATCAGAGGCTAACAACTGGGATCACACCATAGTTTATACCAGTGTCACAATACAGTAATCAAGCAAAAATACAAACACACTTGGATCTACAGAGTCTGACTATCACATCTCAAATTGATTAAAAATGGATTTAAAGTAGAAATATTTCACATAATACTTAAAAATATAATTGAGGCTATTTATTTACTCATATAATGTTTTAGAATCTGAAATAATATCTTCAGTAGGAAATAAAATATATGAATAAACAAGTATGAAGCCTTATCCCCGTGCTACCACCAGAGGGAGAGGTAGATTTTTTCTTTTTCTTTTTCAATTTCAAGATGCTATTGTAAAAGAATATAATTTTATATAAGTATTGACCAAAACTAATATATGGACGACGCTTTTGTTGTAAAAGGCAAAACACTGACGTGATTTGGTAAACAATTTGTTCCAACAATCATGACCAATAATGACCAACTACCAACGTAAGAAACAATTCAAAATCAAATGAATACAAACCATGCTGGGATTTAATTCATAAATAAAAACTGACGCACTTTGGTCGAAGGTGTCAAACCTGTCATGCACTAATTATTAATCACCCGCTCTAATTGGTTTGTTGTTTTGTAGGCAAGATATAGTCACAGTCAATTACAGATCATGCTCATCATAAACAATGCAATTCTTTCACTAATGCAATTAATAATAAGCTTTCAACTGAGACAGATACAGTATCTCATCCAAGAAATAGAATGAGCTCAGACCACAAAACGCATTGACTTTACAAGCCTTATTTAATGCATCAAATTGCATTATTCATTGATGGCATTGCATTGTGGTAGAAAAACTACTGCTGGAGCCACCGCTTCTAATGTGTACCATAATTCTTGGGGTGTTCGATAAAATGCTGGAACTTCCTTTCTTGCGGACATAGAAGCTAACAGCTAAGGTAAGCAGTTTAATCTAGGTCTTTCAAGAATCTTGGTATTTAGTCTCTGGCAGAAGAAATCTTTTTGGTGACTTTTAAAACACATTAGAAAAAAGAGTTAAGGTTTTGAGCAGGCACCAAAACTGTAATTGGGATAAGGTCAGGGTTTTAGGGATAGGTTTGCCTCCTGCCGGACCAAATACCAAGACTTTAGTGAGCCTTACAGATTAATAAGGACTTCCTCAGACCTTTTTGTGTAATTTATATCTTACAACATGAAACCTGGCTTGCATTCAACTGCGTTCCATTCCTGTACAAAGTTTCTTTTCTTTTCAAGTGTGACTGGTGTGGGGAATACACAGGTGCGCTCAAACACCGAGATGTACGGTAATCTGTTTATTATACCTCGAGCAACTCTGCACAAAAAGCTGATATTCACAGCTGTCAGCGGTGAGAGTTGCAGAGAAAGAGACAGCCCGACGAGCCAACTGGAACGCACCCTTCTGATTGACTGCTAATTGTTGATTCCGTTTGACAAATGCGACGTCTCCATTTCAGATAAAGACATGCGGAACATCCTGGAAGAGACAGGGGCTGACGGCGAGATAAGGAACGGCTGCAGATTAAAAATGTAGCTGTATTTAACATGTCAAAGTGGGCCGTGCTCTATAGATGGACTGTTTGGATCCAATTAATTTCTATTTAAAGAGGATGGGAGGTTTTCATTCATTGGGGTTGTCACACAGTCTCCACATGTCATTAGAGACCGGACGAGACAGATTTCCTGAAGTGATGGGGTCAGGGATAAAGACAGCTTTTGCACTTGTCGGACTGCTCTATAGTTGGGGAAATAGCTGAACTTTAAGAAAAGATCCTCAGGTGACTTGGAAAGTTTCTCGTACAAAATTGAGCAGTCTCGGTGGCTGTGTGAAGGGATCTGAAAGTAATATTATTTGGACCAAGCTCCCTCCATGTAATTTAAAAAAAGTGTTGCACCGTTATTGCACCCAAGGTCAGTCCTAATACAAGATCTGTGTTTCATACATCACTGAATACAGGTAAAACTCGGAAACTTTGAATATTGTTCAAACATTTCTATCCTCTTAACACCCACCGGCGTGCCGGCGTGCCGTTTTGATGTTTTTAAATGTTCTGCTGGCAATAGCAGATGTATTTTGAACACCAAACCCCAAAAGCTGTATATCATTTTAAAGCTTATTTTCTTATCTACATTTATTAACTACAACAGACTTTGCATTCAAAAGATATAACACATAATGTGGGCACAAAATAAATAAATTCCGAAATAGTTTTTTACCTTTGGGCTTGTGCTGTACAAATAAATCAGCTCTACTCCCAGCTTGCAATACATCATTCTCTCTGGAACAGTCCAAAGGAAAATTATATCCACTTGTATTACCCAAAGTAAAATCCATTCTGCAGAAATAATCCAAAAATGTGCATTTATCTTTAGAGAAAAAAAAGAGCACAGATGTTGCTCTTTCACTTTTAACGGACTTTTAGCTTTGTTTTTCACCCAAACATCTGGTATCTACGTGTTCCTTAGCTCCTTATCTTTCAAATGAGACTACTCCCAAAAAGCTAGACACATTTTTGGGTCTGCAAGAGGTCCCGTGAGTACAGCTAGCGCTTCTGTTTGCGCATGGATCACTGATCTTTGTTGTTGTCCCTTCTTGTTTGCTTCTATTTCCGGGATTTTTGATTGACATGTCCGTGTAGCCAATGAGGAAAGCTCTCGAGCAAGGGGTGGGACAATGGTGTCCTGTCTTATGTTGTGCCTGTAGAATTGTGCGTAATGGCAGCCAAAAGACGCTCTCGAAGCTGCAATGAATTTACACTCATAAAAAAATAACTTTGACATTTAAAAAAAAAAACACACATAGATTAGTAACTTATAAGTACCAATAATAAAAAATATTGTTTTTATGATGATTAAATGTCAGTGAAGATATTTAGATAATGTGCACTACTTGATGAAAAGGAGAAACTGCATAAAAACTATAAAACTTAGAAGTCTGAAACTTTAGACAGTTGTTGTCAACAACACAATGACCACAGGGTTTGAATATTGTGAACTTACAATGAAGTATGCCTTTTTTAGGGCCTTTAGAAATTGAAAATGTTAGGCGAGGCTAAAAATATGTTTTTTTTCCCCCAAACTTTAAAGGATGCAGAGGAAAATAGGAATGACAAACATTATTGTAGTGTTTTTTTTACATAAACTAGAAGGCTCAAGCTTTAAAATGATGCATCACACAAGCATGTGAGATGTAAGATGTGTTTTTAAATAAGCAAAGACATTTGGGTATGCCCAACTTTTGTGCATAAGCCAAAATGAGGCGGGTGTTAAGAGGTCAATAAGCTATTCACTGCAACAACAAAAACGATAAAAAAAAGGGAAAAAAATGCTTGAATTGAGTGGTTTTTGTCTTGATTTGAGCACATTCTGACTGTGTTAAAACATGATTTGCCAATGGGACAAAGCCGTTTAGTCTTATTTCAAGGACTGTTGCTTTATTTGATTTCTTTTATCTTCATAAAACAAGATAATTGTGCTCGTCTTGTCCAAATAATAATAATGCATTATTTTTATACAGAGCTTTTTTGGACACCCAAAGACACTTGTCATACATGTCATTATTCTTCATCTCCATACCCAGTGGTGATAAACTAATACTGTAGCCACAGCTGCCCTGGGGCACATTGACAGAAGCGAAGCAACCAGATTGTACAATCTGCTCCTCCGACCACCACCAACCATTCACACACTCACACACACACGACTCATTTTTGGCAATGTGGATTAAGTGTTTTGCTCAAGGACGACAATTTAGCACTTTACACCTACAGCCGCCCCACTGTGGTACCTTAGTACTGTGAGGTCTCCCATCACAGTACTAACCAGGCCCTACCCTGCCCAGCTTCAGAGGTCAGATGAGACTTGGCTGCAAGTATGGCCACGGTATAGGCAGTCCACGTGTGCTCAAATAATGATACATTTTGTCAAATTTGAGCAATTTTTGTCTTTATGTGCCTGAATGTAACTATCTACTTAACCTGCCAGATATGTAAATAATATTACAGATGGAGAGAATAAAGCTTCTCTTATCTTATTTTTATCACTTTTAGCAGTGTTATAACAATGCAAATACAGGCTTGAAATAGTCCCTCACTATACTGCGGCCCACCTCTCGCATCCTCACATATATATATTTTTTTACGCCACTCTTATTGCTCGTAACCATAAACATAGTTCCAACATAGTCCAGCAGCGCGTGTCTTTTACAATCGCTGACTTGTAAATTCTATAAATGTCTTGTGGGATCAGACGCCTTACACTTCAGACTGAATAATGTTCTGAAGTGGAACCGAAGACGTGCAGTGACGTGGCTCGCTGAGTCGGCTGTTTTACATATAAGTGATGAACTTCTGAAGTCACAGTGACAGATAAAAGCGGACGTGTCAGGAAGAGAACCGCCCGCAGCCACAAACGCCGCTGAGATAAGAGGAGGGCTGATAAGACCCTACAAAGTCACTCCTCATCAAGAGCCCGAGACCAGCGAGAACTTCAGAGTTAGTGTTGGATGGACCACTGCCGAGAGGAATCAAAATAGATCCAGGCAGAACCGGACTGCTAAAAGTAGAGATTGCTTTAAAGGTGTATAATGTGGGTGTTATGAGGGTTGCCCCCTGCTGGTCATGATGGAGAAATTATATTGGCGTAATTACCGGACTCTAAGCCGTTACTTTTTGGATCTTTTATGACACTTTTGATGCAATTGAAGATGGATAAAGATAAATAAAGGTCTATCCCTCCATCTATGTATCAATATATCTATGTATCTGATTATGTTAACGCTTTCCACTTTTGAAGGTAGGACCGAAGCTAACACATAAATTGGAGCTGAGAGGAGTGTCCGTGTTTTTTCTGTATAAAATCACATCCACGCTGAGAAAATAATGTGGTCTTTTGCCAACAATAAAATGTCTTCTGTTGTGACATGATGGCTTTTAGTTGTTAAAATAGATTATATTGGCGTAATTATCAGACTCAAAGCCGCTACTTTTTGGATCTTTTATATCACTTTTGATGCAATTGAAGATCCGTGGATAGACCTTTATATATCTTTATCAATCTATCTATACATCTATCTGATTATGTTAAAACTTTCCACTTGATTTTTTGGATATCTGAAGGTAGCCCTGAAGTTAACATATCAATTGGTGCCATGGCAGATGCTGAGAGGAGCGTCCTTGTTTTGTCTGAATAAAATCAGTTCCACGCTGAGAAAACGCTGTCTTTTGCCAACAATTAAATATCTGCTGCTTTGACACGACCCCAGTCCTCTGCATCTTGTGTCATTTTCTTCAGATTGGTAAAGGAATCAAGGAAGCCAACAGTTAAGGTATGCAAGCTAACGTGAGCAAATGTTTTTATCCTCAGCTTTAATTTTTTTTTATTTACCAACTTAGTCCAAAACAAGTCCAGTACAATTTAATCCTGTTGTGTCCAATTAAAACAGTCATCTAAGGCTTTATTTTCTATATTCAAGAATGGTTAGGACTAGTACCTAAACCTCACCAAGGCCACCCCTCCTATTGTGTGTGAACTCATTACAAAGCGATATTCACATGTTTACTTGGCCTCATCAGTTTGGTCTCTCTCTAAATGAATCCTCCTCACTTCAGGGAGTTTGAATTAATAATCAAAACAATTGTACACCAGAGAAATGGGTTTTATTCAGTTTGTGACCTGTGCCGACCTGGTTCTCCCTTTTGTCTTTCCATGTGTGCGCGAGTGTGAAATGTGTCTGTGCATGCGTGTGTGTGTGTATATGTCAGCGTGTCTGCATGTGTGTTTGTGCGAGGGAGTGTATGTCTGCACGTTTGTGTGGGTATGTCTGCAAGTGTGTGTGTCAGCATGTGTGTCTGTGTGTGTGTGTAGGTCTGCATGTGTGTTTGTGTGTAGGTCTGTGTGTGTGTGTGTGTCTGCATGTGTGTGTATGTCTGCATGTGTGTGTGGGTAGGCCTGCGTGTGTATGTCTGTCTGCATGTGGGTGTGTGTTTGCGCGGGCGTGTGTATGTCTTTATGCATGTGTGTGTATATGTCTGCACGTGCGTGTGTATGTCTGTATGCGTGTGTGTGCCTGCATGTGTGTGTGCGTGTGCTTATCCGTCTGAGTGTGTGTCTCTGCTTGTGCGTGTATGTCTGCATGTGGGTGTGTGTCTGCGCGCGCGTGCGTTCCTGCATGTGTGTGTCTGTGTGTGTATGTCTGCATGTGTGTCTACGTGTGTGTGTACGTGTGGTTGTAGTGCGTGTCCTTGAGTGCTCCTTCACACACTGATCAGTGACTTCATCAGTGTCTGAGTCTCGGGTCACAACTCATTACGTGTCCGAGTGCGCAGAGAGAAAACCTGCCTCTGTTTACACCAAGGACTCCCAAAACTGTCACTAAGCAATGAGATCGCAGAATGCATGGGCTGTTGGAGGCGAGTCTAGGGTTATCGAGGTGGTCTGGGGCATCGCTGTACTCCTGAGTTACCTAAATCAAGTGCTTGCACCGGCAAAAAGGAAAACTCAGAGAAAACGCTGTATTAAAAGGCAAAAATCCCAAAAAATGTTAGCAAAAAAGTTTTTCTATTTTTGGTGGAGGGACAGCATGATAACAGCCTGTATTCATGTCCAAATCAGGGGACTCCAACTTCAATTGGAGAGCTACTTTTATACAACAGAAGAGGCTAATCCTTTTTGCAGTTGTGATAAACATCAACAAAACAAACTCAACAAATATAAAATACACCATAATACTGTACATCCCAATATTTACTTATACTTATAATAGTCATGTACGGACTCAAAATGTATTCCCTCAAGCTTATGTGTAAAATCCTTTGGGGAGCTAGGGGCTGGCGAGCTACTGGTATCTCCCGAGATACAGGTTGGAGACCCCTGGAGTAAACTTTGGTTGAAACTTGTTGGACTAAAGTAGAATTTGAACAGCATATTTTGTACTGTAACACTGCTAAATATTATGATCTGAAGAACTGAACGTATTGTTTTTACCCACATTGTTACTACGGTAAACCGGGTAACAGGTCTTCATTTCTCAACACCATAAAGCGCACCTGTATATATTCAATTCAACTGTATTGAAACAATACAGTTGATCAGAGTGCTGAACAAAAGTCTAAAAACACAATATAATATAAAAACATACAAGAACAAGAATTGCACAGAAAGTCAACCCTCTGAGTTAAAAGCCAAAGTAGTCCTAGGAAGTGACTTAAAAACAAAAATATAATACATCTGGATCGAACTTGAATAAAAGTCACAGGATTTCATGTTGTCATTACAACATGAAATCCTGTGACTTAACCAACGGCTAATGGAGCCGAACAAAACCAATAGAACTGGTCTATTTTGACAATAAACATGTGTCCTATAGCTACTAAAATAATAAATCCATAAAATCTACTCTGACAACAGCACGAATCACTTTAAAACAACTCCTGTGTATTTCCCTTCATTTCCTCTACTCTCTGCTGTAAACATAAAACAGAGCTCTTAAGCCGTGTCTAAAGTATTTTCTGTGCACCAGGGGATACACTCAACTAGAGCTGCAACTAACGATTATTTTGTAATCGATTAATCTATCGATTATTTTTACGATTAATCGAGTAATCGCTTGGCTGTGAATTGTGTAGAAAAAAATTATTTTTTCATCACAAAAAGCTAAAGTGGCAACACTCGAGGACGTATTGATGGCGTAAACTTAAAGTAAATGTTTGTAACAGGCTCTTTGTGCTAATTCTGCAATCTGATTGGATAAGACGGACAGATTATTATAGAAATTATAAAAACAAAGTCGGTTTTAATCAAAAAATACTACATTTTCATGTAATTTTTGCTCTGTTTGAGTCCGTGTGAACCTGACAATTAATCGATTACTAAAATAGTTGTCGACTATTTCAATAATCGATTGGTCGTTGATTGATCGATTAGTTGTTTCAGCCCTACACTCAACCACAATAAAAAACATACATACATTGGCCACATCACTATATCCATCCATCCATCCATTTTCTTCCGCTTTATCCGTTGCCGGGTCGCGGGGGCAGCAGTCTAAGCAGAGACGCCCAGACTTCCCTATCCACACACACTTCCTCCAGCTCGTCCGGGGGGACCCCAAGGCGTTCCCAGGCCAGCTGAGAGACATAGTCCCTCCAGCGTGTCCTAGGTCTTCCGCGGGGCCTCCTCCCGGTGGGACGTGCCCGGAACACCTCCCCAGGGAGGCGTCCAGGAGGCATCCGGAACAGATGCCCGAGCCACCTCAAATTGTTCCTCTCGACGTGGAGAAGCAGCGGCTCTACTCCGAGCTCCTCCCGTGTGACTGAGCTCCTCACCCTATCTCTAAGGGAGCGCCCAGCCACTCTGCGGAGGAAGCCCATTTCGACCGCTTGTATCCGCGATCTCGTTCTTTCGGTCATTACCCAAAGCTCATGACCATAGGTGAGGGAGGGAACGAAGATTGACCGGTAAATCGAGAGCTTTGCCTTTCGGCTCAGCTCCCTCTTTACCACAACGGTCCGATACAGCGACCGCATCACTGCGCACGCTGCACCGATCCGCCTGTCAATCTCACGCTCCATTCTTCCCTCACTCGTGAACAAGACCCCGAGATACTTTAACTCCTCCACTTGAGGAAGGACCTCTCCACCCACCTGCAGAGGGCAAGGCACCTTTTTCCGGTCGAGCACCATGGCCTCGGATTTGGAGGTGCTGATTCTCATCCCAGCCGCGTCACACTCGGCTGCAAACCGCCCCAGTGCATGCTGCAGGTCCTGGTTCGTTGGAGCCAACAGGACAACATCGTCCGCAAACAGCAGAGATGAAATCCTGTGGTCTCCGAACCGGACCCCCTCTGACCCCTGGCTGCGCCTAGAAATTCTGTCCATAAATGCAGTGAACAGAACCGGTGACAAAGGGCAGCCCTGTCGGAGGCCAACATTCATCGGGAACAGGTCTGACTTACTGCCGGCAATGCGAACACAGCTCTGGCTCCGGTCATACAGGGATCGGATGGCCCTCAGCAGAGGACCTCCGACCCCGTACTCACGGAGAACCCCCCAAAGGACACCCCGGGGAACACAGTCGAACGCCTTCTCCAAATCCACAAAGCACATGTGGACAGGTTGGGCGAACTCCCATGAACCCTCGAGTATCCGATGGAGAGTATAAAGCTGGTCCAGTGTTCCGCGACCGGGACGAAAACCACACTGCTCCTCCTAGATCCGAGATTCGACCATCGGCCGTAGCCTCCTCTCCAGTACCTTGGAGTAGACCTTACCGGGGAGGCTGAGGAGTGTGATCCCACGATAATTGGAACACACCCTCCGGTCCCCCTTCTTGTAGAGAGGGACCACCACCCCGGTCTGCCACTCCATTGGCACCGCCCCCGATCGCCACGCGATGTTGCAGAGACGTGTCAGCCAAGACAGTCCTACAACATCCAGAGACTTTAGATAATCAGGGCGGATCTCATCCACACCCGGAGCCTTGCCACCATGGAGGCTGCCAACCACCTTGGTGACCTCAGCCAGGGAGATGGATGTATCCGCCCCAACATCCTCAGCCTCTGTAACAGAGGACGTAACGGGGGGATTGAGGAGAACCTCAAAGTATTCCTTCCACCGCCCGACAATATCCCCAGTCGAGGTCAGCAGCTCTCCACCCGTACCGTGCATGGTGTTGGCAAAGAACTGCTTCCCCCTCCTGAGGCGCCGGATAGTTTGCCAGAATCTCTTCGAGGCCGACCGATAGTCATGCTCCATGGACTCTCCGAACTCCTCCCAGTCCCGGGTTTTTGCCTCTGCAACAGCCCGGGTACCGCGGCAGACAAGACGCGTTTGTGTAATTAAGCATTGTTTAATACATAAAAAATATACGATGTTGTGAGTGCATATACTCAAAAAGCATTGAAATGTTTATATTACAAAAGGCTGTAACTTAAAAGTGATACGAGATAATTCTGTAATTTACATGCAAGTCTTTAAGGAAGCCACGCTTGGCCTGCCGGCTCCCCCTGCCTCCCTCTCTCTATGTCTCCTCCCCAGCCCCCTCACTCTAGTCCTCTCCCCTGCCCCCTCTCTCTAGTCTCACCTCCCCTGCCCTCTCTCTCTCCTCTCCCCCCTTTTCCCCCTCTCTCTCGCCTCATCCTCTCCTCCTCCCCTTCCCTCTCTCTCTCCTCTCCCCTGCCCTCTCTCTTCTTCCTCTCAGCCTGCCCTCTCCCGCCTCTCCCCCTGCCCCCTTCTATGTCTAACACCAGACAAGTCTTTCTCCAACACTTACTGTCCCGGTGATGGCGGGAGGCAACGATAATAACATCTGTGGGAGGCACTATTTGCGAGATTTTACCGGAGACTAAGCAGGGGCGGGAGTCGCGGTGCGGCGCACCCGACGTGACTTCCAGCTTGTTTCTCCGCAAATACTAACTGTCTTCCAACCTCCCCATGACAGCCCTGACCCTGAGAAACATGTTCCCCCAAAACCGCAGAGGATTATAAGAATAAAAAAAGTTCAGGATGACGAGGGACACTAAAATCCCCACAGAATCCTACCCTTTTGAAAGCTGTAGGTTCTCTGTCATCTGATGTTGAGCTGTTTTTATATGCCATTGAGCCTATGGGGAAAATGTCTGGGTAGCCCATGTGAATTTTAAGTCTGGTCTGCAGTACCGCGAGAATCCCCGAGCACATGAGTTATTCAGCTACAAGATAGTAATAAACCCTAACCAGTTCTTAAAATAGATCCATTGATGTACGTCCGTCGCGCCGCCTCAACCAAGAACTACAATAATGCCCCAACTTCGAGCGCTCGGGACATATTATATCGCGCGATCACAACGAATCGATAACCAAATTTGTTGCCAAACAAAGCTTTTTATAAAAAATTTTTTATCAATTCCTTTGTTCCACAAGGCCCTAACACGGATCTGGATTACACATGCAATAATGGCCACACAATTATGCCTGCTCGCCGATAGACCCATTCAATAAATCATTAAATCGCACGATAAATAAAATTTGCTCAATAACTTTTCAGGCCGCGATAAATACCCATTTGCAGCTTGTTTGTTTCCCCCGTCTTCTCTCGTCAGAGATCCGCAACGTGGTCACGGCAAATTAAGGTCCTAGCAAGCAGACAGAAATTACTCACAAATACAAAAAATAAAATACACCAAACAGACCTAAACCATGACTTAAACCAGATACGCCAATGGGGGACACAGTTAGTTGTGAACAAATGCCGGCAGCTGAGTTCTTCAATCAGGCTTGATAAGAGACTATACTAGCGCAGCAAGCGTTAGCGATTTCGCCGATGCAGAAGATACCGTACAGTACCAATAAAATAAACTTAGGCTCACACTCCGTGAACACATACAGCTGTTATATAAAGTCTCTAGAAGGTCTCTGCTGAACACAGAGATGCTGCTTACTTGCATTCTAGGAGAGAACATATACACAAAAAATCCGCTAGCTTATCTGATATAGCATCAAAGCAAAGCCCCAGCCCGCCCCGCAACTTTTTCTTTCCGTGGCGATAAAACCCCCCGGCAGCAGGACTTCTGTATACGCGCCACATGGGTGAAACCCACATGTCAGTCACTTGTCATTCGCCGTGTGTGTGGGGGGAGGCGGGACTACTCCAGAGAGATCCTGACTAAGCCACACACAGAAGTTCACACATGTTGGTATTTCTTTCCTCGTAATCTGCCATAAAGTCAGAGAAAATTATTGACTTTGAGGCATCTGATTCATATTATTCTTTACAAAGGATTCCTGGCAGTTTTATTTCCTGGTCATTTTATGATAAGAAGACATTTATTTAATTGTTTTTTGGTTGTTTGTTAATTTATTGTGTTCTAGCGTTAAATAATCGTTAAAAAGAAAAGTTAATTTCTCTTTTGAAAAGGTTGTACCTGCGATTATCATAGAAATCGATGCAAATTATCCTCAGAACCGACAATATAAAATCTCTTATCGCAATAATTTCTGATACAATTAATCGTCCCGCAAAATTTGTTATCGTGACAGGCCTACACACAATATCCATTACATTGGTTTTGAAAGTTTGGTGGGTCCCCTAGCTTTAAATAGAAGGACACAACTGATCAATTCTTTAAACCAGTACCATCATCTAAACTGAAGAAAAAAACTGGTGGAGATTCTAAGTCCACAAGAAAAGGCTGCTAGATTAATTGTAATTGAAACGTTACTAGTTGTAATTAGAAAAACAAACAAAGGCTGAAAATTATTCAAGCTCTTTACCAAACTATAGAAAATTAGCTTGAATTTCAGCCCACACTTCAAAATCCAAGTAAGACACTAATAGTGCTTGTGAGCCTGGTGTCCCACTGCACTTGTGATCATTGCGTCGGAATAGTACGCTCAGCGGCAGAGAGGAGAGAAGGAGATTATGCAGTTGCAGCTCAAGACAAGTCCAACTTCTCCTTTAAACATTTAAATCAATGTCTTTCCTCTCAATGGTTTCTGACGTTTGTCCTTTGCTATTGGCTGATTAGAATTATGAGCCCTGCACATTGAGCCAAGCCCGAGGCGCCCGACAGCCCACTGACCGGGCTTTCAGGCTGATGACCGAATAATTAACTCTGACACGGGCCTGGCAACATTTTATTTATTCATTTTCAGAGCGTAGATTAACATTTACGAACGCACCAAATGACTATAGCGTTCTATCACGGTGTAAGTGTTTATGCATGCAGCGTTCAGACCCGGATCATGCAATTGTGACCTGCATTCAAAGCGAAGGTCAATGGTGACGCGCTTAGCGCGTCAAAATGCAACCGACATCTTGGCACAACACCACGGACTGCGCCAGTAGAAGTACGCACGTACAGCCGGAAAGTAAAAGGGGAGGATCCAGGAGCGGAAACTGGACGCCCATCAGGGGAGATGCCTTTGCTCAAACCTTTCCTCGGGACGTTCGTTGCAGCAAATCCAATGAGAGAGCCCGCACAGTGTCACGTGGGACATTGTTGGAGTCTGAGCGAGCAGACGAAAAATACTGTAAACCGCCAAAACAGGAGCAACACACCAGTACTAAACCAGGACTAAACCAGGGTTGACAATGGGGTGACCTGTGTGCTTCATGAACATATGCGTTGTCATTCTTCCCGTAACTATAAGCAACTGCTTCGAGTGTGTTCGCCAATGCGGAAGCACCGTTAAATAAAAAAAACGTATTGCGCACGCTCCGTGAACACATACAACTGTATATAAAAAGTCCGTGGAAGGTCTCAGAACACAAGAGAACCCTGCAGAGCTGCAATATTGGAGAAAATCTTTACACGAGAAGGCCGCTAGCATAGCTTCTGTTTAGCATCAGAGCCGGCCGGGTAAACAACCCGCCCACCTTCCGCGCTGGCCAGGACGTTCTAGGTGAAGTCCTCTGCGGACAGAAAACTAGAGAATGCTCGTCAGGTGAGCGAGGCTTCAGCGTATGAGCTATTGCTCCTTTCAGTGCCGATACAGCCTTGGTCTTTCAGCAGGCCTTCAGAGGCAAAGTTGGGTTAAAGAGTAACTCAACTCAAACACTTCAGGCTCAAAGCCAATGCGCGACCAACGAGCCATGTCCACCCCCTACACCAATGACTCATTACTTAAAGCTTGTATCATATAATTTCCAACACGTCTGTGACTGAAATTACTCACATATTTTAACTTTAATGCAACAGTTAATTTTAAATTAGAATGTTTCATGCAAAGACCCTTTTTTCAGACCTTTAGACCTTTTTAATTTCATCTTCCAAGTGCCTGAAATTGTTTTTGAATTGTCAAAAATGTCAGCAAATAAATTGAATCAAAACAGAACTGAACATAATGCAATTTGCGGATGAGAATTCTCGCAACTAAATTAATAGTCCTTTTACAGCACTGATCATTGCCCCCCCCCCCCCCCCCCCAAATAGTCTTGAGATTATTATTTTTGGTGATTATATGTGTGTGCGTTTTTATTAGTTTAGGCCTTTTGGGAAATGGTCTGAATCCACTCATGCAGAAGTGCATTGGTAGAAAACAATGATGCATAAAATTAAGAGAAAAAAGTCTTCTCTATGCACAAAAACCTTGTGCAGTCCTTGTCCTCACTGAGAATAAAGAGGGCATCGAGTCCACCAGTGAAACATTATCAGTCGGGCACTGTGAAAAGGGACAACAGAAGCGGTATCAGGTGAAAGATGTTTCAATGAGACGCAGGTATATTGGTGATAACACCTTCCCAAAAGGTCCAACTCACAGACGGGGAATAACCATTGAGACATGAACAGGGTAATGAAGTTGTAAACTGGAAAACGATAAATGATAAGCAGGTCTTTTGTCCATGAAATAAGTATGCGGGCTAGCTCATATGTGGTTGGGACAATACTAACGAAATTAAGAATCAAATCTTTTTAACATTGAGCAAGTGAAAAAGGTCAAAAAGTGTGATAACAAGGAAGGATAAATGTCATTGAGTTATCTTCTTTGGTTTTGCCTACTTTAGTTTTAGCGAAATCGTACCATGCAAGCCTTAAACTAGGTAAAGCAAGACCTCCTGAATAAAAAAAAAAAAAAATAAAAAATAAGCACCAAAAGTTGATAATTTGTTCTTAACTGTAAATGGACAAAAAAAAAAGGAAAAACCGGTGCTTAGTTCACACGCAATACTTTAAAAGCTAACAGAAACAATCCCGTCGGATTACCATTAGAGGGGAACAGTCCATAAAGAACAGTGCATTAAACACAAAAGGAATCAAAAATGATTTATATCTAATGTCTGTGGATCAAACCACAACTTTATATGTTTACCTAAAGTTTAGTAGGAACAGCCGAGTTTCCAGTTTGTAGCCATGGATTGCCATTTTGTTCGCACACTATAACTCAAAAAAACTTCCAGTTTCAAAACCATTACTAGGAATAAGTTTACCTCACAAACAGAAGAGCCATACACATCTCACACAGCACAACGATAAGAAACATACCTTCACCACCACCAATAATCTTGCAGTTTGAATTAAGAACAAAACATTTATATCGGTTTAATATTTAATAATTTTATAACACTCCTGCTGTTTTTTAGCATAAAATAGTATAGAATAGTGTATCCTAGTATAGTACAATATGGTATAGTATAGCAAATAAGTATTTGTTATGGCGCCCACAATGGTTATTTTACTTACCATTACAAACAAATCAAATTAAGTTTAAACATTTCATCTTCATTAATTACCAATTCGCAATGTTTATTTATAATCTATTTGTATTGAACTGGATAAAATTTTGTATCTAGTTTTTGAAATAATTTACATCTATATTACTCAGGACTGGAAAATTGGACAAAACCATGACATAACATAAAGGGGTTTCCAATCTGAGGATAAATCAAGTTGTTTACCAAGTTTACCTAATTTTTCAACTTTTTATGATATATACACACAAGATTCAATTGTCTTTTATATGAAAATATTGTCCTTAGCTTGCTCTGAGTAACAAGATAAAACGTCCAACGGATTTAGCACCAAGCGAATGGGAGGGAGCGTCCGACCCAGTGACAAATATCAAAATTCAAACAATTTTGAAACTAAAAACGAAAAGAATACTTGAATATTAGGCTGAAATGTAACAGTGTGGTGTATCACACATTTAAAATGGATTTAAAAACTGTAGGATCTGTAGTCCCGGTTTGCTTTGCGCAAGTTAGCTGCCTGTTTATCAAACGTGAAGGTCAAACTCTCGGTACCGCGGAGGTATAAAGGCGCATAAAACCCGGTTTGGGCGCTTACCTGCGGGGTGACGCGGTGTCCGGAGTCCGCTCCAGTCAGTTTCTGTGTGACTCCGCTATAATTTTTTTTATAGTACATTTTGTCGCAGTAGGGATCGCGGGAAGGTGTTAGCATCCAGCGAAGCCCCAGCCGATCAGGGTCTCCTCACTGCCACCGTCGCTCAAAGGTGACGTCACAAGAGGGCATGTGAGGCGCCTAGAACTGAATATGTGAGAACCAGCTTCATCTGAATTTAGAATATTGAATACATGGAAATACCTCCATGTGAAATTAAAAAAGATTTAACCATTTAATAAGTCTCCCAGGTTGGTTGAGTGACTTTAAAAAGTGTTTTAATGCCACTTAAGATACAAAGAGGGCAAGCTGGATCAGAACAATAATAGTAATAATTGTAATAAAATATAAAAAATAAATAATAATAATAAGTCAGATGCAGTCCCTCCTCCTACATTATTTTAAAACTGTAAACATTTTCTGTTTTACTCCACAATACATCTATGTTTTTCCATTGATATTATTTAAATAGAAATCTCAAGGCCTTTTCAATGAACATTATTTTTTACATGGCACACATTCTAAGGAAAGGTATTGGACATGTACACAACTGTAAAAGAATTTTATACAAGTCTATACACATCATGACCAAATCACTACATCACCACTACTCTACACTGGTCCCTCACTACTCAGCACTCTATTTTGTTATTTTATTTATTTTTGTTTTATTATTAGTTATGCTTTTTAAAGTTACTTTTATTTATGTTTGATTTCTTATTTTTTTACTTTTTTATTTATATTAATATGTTTTTTTTTCCTTTTAATTTAATATTTTTTGATAATTTCTTTTATTTTAATTCTTTCATTTTTTTTTTTTTTGTTTTATGGATTTTATATTTTTTTTTTGTTCATTTTCTATTTTTTTTTTTATTTTCTTTCTATTCTTATTTTTTTATTCTTTTCTGTTCTTTTATATTTTATTTTTTTTTAGTAATTTTTTATTCTTTTATTTTTTATATTTTTTTTTTTTATTATTTTAGATTTTTGTTCTGGTTGGGCTTTATTTTTTTATTAAATTTTATTTTTTTTTTCTTTTCACTGAGCACTTATGCTTATCCCTTTGTGATACATTGCTGAGGCAGCTGAAGGCAATGCGTCTCAATGCATATTAAGTTTGAGACGCTATAAATCGTATCTCTCTAAATCAAGTCTCTCTAAATCAAAAATGGTCATCGATCGAATTGTTTTTAAAACCCACTCCACAACGGTCCCCAATGTCAAAGAACAATTAGCCCTCTGTCAACCAAGAGGATCTCCATCAGCGAGGTTGTCAGGATCTTCAAGGTATGATTATAAACCTGTCCACAGTAATTTAGAGGTGGTTCAGTTACCTTTCATACTGAGACAAGTCTAAACCCTCTGATATAAAAGAAATATTGAAAGATTTTATTTTGCATCAGATTTTGCTCTGAACACCGACTATTAAGGAGGAAAATGATTGTCTATTGTCAACAACAGAACTATAGCTAAATAAATACATGTTATAAAACTTTACAGATTCAAGATTTTGTAATTTCATTTTTATCCATTAGAAGTTTGAAAGCCAAGGCAAATAGTATTAGATTGTGATAAAAAATTGTATATATCACCTTATATGCCAACCAAATAAATACAATATCATTTAGGACAATTCAATAAACAAACTAGTTTCCAAATATCATGCAACAAAACTGTCGGACAGAGTGACTTTTTGTCAGTTATTTTTACCCTGGTTTTATTTTGAATACTGTGTTCTTTACAGTTATAATCTTATAGATTGTAGGTTTCAATGTGTGTCATTAAAACAACCCCCTTGCTCCTCTCATCCTTGCTGTCATTCCAATGCGTCTTCCTTCACTGGTTTGATTTGGAATAATCTGTTAAGAATCCTGGATTTTTAACATTTTCAGTTAAAAATCAAAGTATTATTTGTTTAAGAAATCTAGTAATTTTTGGTTAAGAAATCTAGTAATTTGGTTAATAAATCTTGTATTTTTGGTTAAGAAATCTTGTATTTTTGGTTAAATCTATCAGACAAAAACAAGTTGACAGAATAAGTTGAAAATGCTCAATAAACAGGATTATTTTAAAAACCGGAAACTCAACATAACTACAAAAACGTAAATATAAGTGCACAATGACACATATTGTCATCATCACTTTGTTTGGCGGTCGTTCATTTTCCATTGGATTCTCTCATTTTGACACCTCTATTGCAAATGAGTCACAAGGAGATTATTGAGCCAGATGCATTCTTTACTGGGTTGAGATCAAAATGTCAGTTGGTGGGTGCTCGGTGTTTGAATTCATTATTGCACATGATTGATAAAAACAAAAAGCCGCCTTTTTGAGCTGAACCGGCAGCGATGGAAAGTGGGATGAGACAGCACCCTTGGGAGAAACAGCGTGTGCAGGACCATCATACAGTAGATACAATAAGACTCAGGTTAGAATTTCCACCTCCATACAGATCCTTTCTGAGTGGGCTTTGCATGTTCTCGCCTTGCTGCGTAATCACCTCTGATTACTCCGGTTTTTCCTATACCACAAAAACATGTACAATAGGTGATGGTGAGTTTTTCTCCACAGACAGTAGGAATGAGGAGCACACAAGCACAAGATACAGAGAGTGAACAATAACTCTAAGAAATCTGTCACTTTAGCATAATAAAGAAATCAAGTCGCTAACTTTGCAGCATAAAAACTCAAGTATATAATCTTTAAAACTTTAATCATGAGTTGTTTTGTTTTGGACCTGTTTAGCTCCAAAATATGAGCTACACACCAATCTGGTGTATTAATATTTCAATTCAATGACAATTATGGACATTTATCAACATGTAGGGCAATTCGACTTTTCCCCCTTTATGGACCAATTGCTGTATGTTGGATTTTAATAATTCAATTTCTTGGTTTGCACTGTTTGGTCCTTCATGAGATAGCTATATTTTGTGATTAGGCTTTACAAGAATCAATTGAAATGAATTGAACTGTCCAATCCCAAGTAAAACTTTTGGTTTCACAAAGGAGACAGATGACCCAGAAGAGTTACCAAAGCTAATATAGTTATACTTAAAATAGACTTGAATTCCTTCTAAAGTTTTTGAGAGAGCTGTAAGTGCTGTCAGCTGAACATGTGCCATTTTAACAGACATCATATAATTTGAGATAATCCTTCAGAACCAAAGAGTGCATTCGGTCTCAACAGGCAATCAAGAGAAAGATTTATTATTTCCATTTAATAGATCTTTAAATCATTTGACCTCGTTCATATCGGAGGTAAGTTGGCCACTTGGGATCTCCCCAGTTTGCCAACGCGTTTCTTTAACATAACAACATTCCAAGAGCCTCTATAGTGTAACATTCTCTTCTTTTGTTCCGAGCTATTATCTCTGTAGATCCCAAGCCAATCTAAGTGAAACTAAACAGTTATTTTCTCATAAAGCGTCTAGAAGAGGCCCTTGAGGAATTGTAGATGGGTCCCACATGCAGAGGACAAATGCATTTAATCTCAGAAGTGATGACAATAATCCAAAAACCTGCACGATGTTGGTCAGTAGAAAATACTTACAAATATATTTTTATTTTTTTATACAAAGCAAAGATAATAAAAAGGGAAATATATTATCCCCGCCCATGTTTACGTAAAAAATTAGTTATGAATTTGGTTTTGAAAACAGTCAGAACCCAATAAGTCTGTCAAATATAGAACTGTATATGTGCATACGATTTTTCTAATTAAATTGATTTATAGCCAAAAAGACTAGAACTGATAATATGGCATGAAAAAAAAGTGTGGTATTATGGAAGTCCTGGACTCTCTCCTTCTCCTGAGAATGCTGGGCCATGCCCGGCAAATGGATAAAAGAGATGAAAATTGGACGGATGGATGGAATAAAAAACGCAATATGTATGATCTTTTTGGATAGAAACACCCTGACCTTCAGGGATTGGTCCCAATTCCTTTATTGGTCCATAAGAAACCATGTGGTAGAAGCTGACCATAAATCAGCATCTCAAAGCTACATCACTTGGTGTAAATTACCATAACAGCATTTTACATGAAACGAAACCAGCCTGAATCTTATCCATGCTCTAATGCCGTACGTTTTCATTATTATTCTCGCTATAATAATCTCTTTTCATCTAAGGAGATCATTAATAAACCATTAGATATATAAAGTCCATTAGTTAATAAAAGAAAAGGTGATTAACATGAACCAGAACATTTTCTCAGTGATGACCTTACATTTTAATTTTTTTATATTACCAGTCCGTACGAGAACGAGCTAGGGATGATTCCAAATAAAGAACAGTTTGACAAATGCAACAGGAGCTGCTTTTGGAGAGAAGAAATGTGATTAAATTTGAGAGAGATTTCAGTGTTTTAGCGCACATAAAGGAGAGTAGTCAGTACAAAGAACCAAATTAACTTCAGCCAGATGATGTGGATTTGCCTGATTTTGAGTTTTCCTCATCATTTAACAAAAAGTATTGTTTTGTTTCCATTTTGGCCCTGAAACATGATCTTGAAATATTTACTTGTGAATACATTGTAATAATGTCGTAATTATTATCCAATCATTAATATCTATTTTATTTGATATGTGTATGTGTTGTATTGTGAGTTATGTGTATGGTGTATAGAGTATGTGTATGTGTTGTCTAATATAATACAACCTTATGCACTAAAACTAAAAATTCTGAAATAAAAAATAAAAAAACTGCCACACACCCACACACAGACCCACAACACTACGCACACCACGCGCACACAACAGACACGCAACACCCACACACACACTCACGCACACACACACAACAACAAAACGTGCGCACACACACACACACCCCCGCACACACACACCCACATATTCAACTCACAACAAACACGACACACTCACCCGCACACACACACACAACCTCACAACACACACACACAAACAGGAGATATTTTTTAAACATATCTTTGAATAGCTTTTTTAGTTTTTTTTGTGTGGCTGTTTGATGTTTATTAGACACAGTTCATATTTTGTTGGAGTGAAAGGTTAGGTACCCAAAGCTTATAAATGCAGTGGGAGTATTTGAGGATGATTGATTGAATGAGAGAGATCTGCAGAAGTCGGTGATAAACATGTGACAAAATGAAACGGAGAGAAAGAAAGGGGGTGTGGACCCGAGCGAGAGACCGCCGTGTGGGAGTTTTGTTTGGATCAAATCTTTTTTTGGCAAATATCCGAGACATGAAAAAACTATCATCAAGACTGTTTGCTTTCTCTCCATTCACTCTGCGACTTTATCATCTGTATTTTTTAGACCCGGAATTCATAACCGTTGTATGAGAAACGGGACAAAAATATGTTCATGCTCAAGATGTTTATACTTTTAAATTATCAGAATTAATCTGTAGGTATTGGTGTTCTGACCTCTGGACGTGGAGGAGCAGCCAAACCACTCCACTCTCTTTCTCCCATGTCTCCTCTCTCCTCTCCTCTATCTCCTCCTCTCTTTCCTATCTCAACTCCTCTCACCTCTCTCTCCAACACTCTCCTCTCCTCTCTTCTCACATCTCTCTCCTCTCTTTCCCCACTCTCCTCTCTCTTACTCTCCCCTCTTTCCTATCCCCTCTCTCTTTCCTTCCTCTTCCTCACTCCTCCCCTCACCTCCTTTTTCACTTTTCATCATGTCACATATGAATAAAACAACCTGGAAGAAGGTGCTGGAAGCTCCTGAGCTACAGGTCGGAGACAACCCTGCACTCAAAGGTACAATATTTGTTCCTATACCCTCAGTTATTGGGTGACTAGGGTAATTACCATTTGAGTGAGTATTTATGTACAGTATGTATGCTGTTTATGGATTTCTTATGAAACATTTTGAAGCAATTATAGTTAAAGCACAACACTACCATTACAACACTAGGCAGATCCAGAGATTTTCCTATTTGATGTTTCTGGTCTGAAGTTCCAGAACATATCTACTGGGCGCCGTTGCAGATGCTTGAGAGAGCACCTTGATTATTCTGGTATAAAATCACAAATGCAACGCTGTAAATCTTTAATATCTCTCTGCTGTGACACCGATCCCCGACCTTATGCATCTTTTTGTCATTACCTCATGTGTATTGTATGTATTTGTTTATTATGTATATGAATGTATTTGTTTGCCATATGTAAATGTATTTGGTTTTTTTAGAATTTTGTCCAACCAAATAATCAATTATAAATACATAACTTCCTATGTGTGTATTGGGGAGGTCTGGGTGTCCACTGCTCAGACTGCTGCCTTGCCCCCCCAACACTGGCAACGCTAAAGCGCAAGAAAATACAAATAACTTCATAACTCTAATTGAAAAGTTGATTTGCAAAAACAGATATCTTGCATTTGGAAATGTGTCAAAAAAAGTTGTGTTACTTTATCTACAATAATCAAAATGTTTTTCTTGTTGGCATAACCTTTGAAAGATTTTCTCAACAAGGGTATACAATAAACTGTATGCCACTCAAATACACCTGGCTTTTCAAAAAACTACTATTGGAAAAAATCCAATTGTAATCTTTCCCAATGATTATATAATGGCCCTTATCTATATTTGACAAATTAACTATTCAATTTCAGCCACACATTGTCTTCCTCTAAACTTGGGTTAAAAAACAAGTGATCAATGGGGAAATGTTTATTTGTTTTAAACATCATTACAATGTTGAAAAATGGCCTCTGTTTATCAAACGCGCTTGAAAAATGGCTGCGTCACGTTCTTAATCTCCATGAAGAATGATTCGTTTCAAACCACAGAGACGTCCTCAGAGACCACAGAGCCCTTTGGATTAAAAAACGAAAAAGAGCGTTGTTTTGAGTAAACGAAAAACTATAAGGTCTCATTGGAATGTGTATGGTTTGGACAGGAGGAAGGAAAAAGGAAACGTTTATACTCATGTGTTCACCTTAGCTTTTTTTTCTCCAAGCCTTGATGACGGGTTTAGATAAAAGAAAAGTTCAAGAGAAGAAAATCACAAGTTCCTCAAAAGAAAGCACTGTAATGTCATGGCTCAACATCACCTACAGCTCAAGAAAGTAAGCTCCCTAAAGGATGATTTGATGTAAATATCTAATTATTGATAGATTCTTTGATGGATATGGACTCCACGTACAAAAAATGCAAAAATTTTCTACATTGATTGCGGAAGATTATTGAACCCATATTTGCCCAAAGACCTAATCTGTGCAATTAAAGCATGTTGTTTCTTACTTGTTTTGACACTTCGCCCCATTGCCTAAAATAGTCTAAGTGTGTGTGATGGTTGGTGGTGGTGTCGAGGATTTTTTTTTTTGTGTGCCTTGCTATCGGTCAGTCTGACCCGGACAGCTGTGGCTATAGCAGTAGGATACCAGCCACTCCGTGTTTGGAAATGCACTATACAAGTGGTTAATGAAATCCTTTCTTTTATAAAGTTTTGTGATTTTTTTTTTTCATTTTTGTACATGTTTCTCCACGTGTCTGGGTGGGTTTCCTCCTGGTGCTTCGGTTATCCTTCCCATCACCCAAAGATAGATAACAGTGTGTAAAGCAAAACCTGACACAGACTATTAAATATTGCCTGGAGCAGCAACTCGTTTTGATTGACATGTGTGGAAGCCGACGGTTGCTATGTGGATAGCAAAAAGCCTTTTCTGATGGAAAAACACTTTGCCTATATTCACTCCACTCCAATCAATGTCACTGTAGCCTTATATTAAGGATCCCAGTCGGTTGTCCTTTCAAGTTCACTAAACATGTATTTATCTGCAATTTAAACTCTTGGCTATTGGTCTCTTATGTCCCCTGTTCTCTATTATTTATAATTGGCTGCATTCGCCTGGTCCATTGTTTAAGTGTCTTTAATGCGCAGATTTTTTTCCGTCTCCAACGAGTTTTTACAAGATTTATAAGTACGGAGGAATAATAGAGTTGAATGTTAAGGTAGATGAGCTGGATGGATGGCCGTAGATATGAGAGAGTGAAAATCAACCTGTTTGTGGAATAAATAACATTTGTCATCAATGTACAACATTGCTATTGTGCAGTAAAGGGGACATAACATGCTAAATCAACTTCTCACTTAAAAGCTGGGGTTCGGCAAGAGATAAAACTGAATAAATAATCCACATTAAGAACATGCTAAAATGGCTTTCTGGGAATGCGATCTAGACCAATAAAAATTGGTAATATCATCACAATCATCGGAAAATGCTAGTTACACAAAATACACAGTAAGAAAAAAAAAATCCATTCCGAACAATATTTAAAAATTGACTAAAAGAATTTATCAAAATAAAATGAAAATTTTAAATGTGGTTATGTGAAATATTTGGTTTATGACATTGCCATACTGAATGCATGTTTTTAAATGTTTGCTGAAGCTGGAGGTTCCCACGGAAAATGAAGGCATTCGAATGGTTAATCCTATGTCCACACAGAGATTTCATTTTGACCCAAATGTGACTGAGTTAGAGGCGTTTACGTCAGGGAGCCAGAGAGAGTTGGGGCAAAAAACATTTTCCTTGAGCACTTCCCTATTGGTTCATCATTGAGCCTAGCTGTGTTAGCATTGGTCCTTCTATATACTCTTTCTATGGTCTTAATGATTGATTGAATAACTTTATTTTGGAGCCAACAAAACCAAATATCTATAAGAATAACATTCAGCACGATACAGAAAGATCACTGTAATCCCACACGATGGGTAACAAATGAAAGACAAAACAAAACAAAGAGGTACAGGGAGGATCTGTAACAACACATAATATTTTGGCTCAAGAAGGAGTGGAAGGTAGAAGACATATGTGATCCCACCCCTTGATCCTAACATTTCATTAACTTAACTCAATTCTTGGTGTCATTCATACATACATAGATATATACAATATAATACATACTACACACAATGCACAAACTAACCTGTAAATACAAAAATTATTATTATTTTATAAATATATTTTGTTTATAAAATGCAAAATCAATGCTTACTATCAGAATTAGTTGTTACTCTCATAACCACAACATCACACCATATTATTATTATAATTGTATTTGTTTTAAAATTGTTTAATTATTTATATTTATGTGGTCTTATGTAATTTATTCCTTAAGAGTTAAAAATTAATATAATTTATTAGTTTTTATAAAATAATTTTATATGTGAGTTGAAATTATGCCAATTCAAACCCTTGACTAAAATATCGTGGTAATAGCACTTGGTGCAAGATTGGAATGAGTTTCTGTTATGAACGTGTATATATTCCCTTCCAGAGAAGGTGTGACAGAGGAGCTGCTCTAAGGAGTAACCGCAGCAGGCACTAACAGCTATTTGTCCATTCTGTGCATTAAAAGACAAGAAGCGAGTTCTCTGCTCGAGGGGGGGCTATCCTCAAGCTGCGATCCCCCTCTTGCCAGTCCATACATTTATGTAGTGTTTGGATGTGCCCAATTCTGCGCTTCAATCTGCACCAATAGAATAGGTCCATAGTCCATCTTTATGTTTAATTTTCATTTAATATTTTTTTTCAGTTTATAATGATCTCTCGTTCAAATGGAGGGGAAAAGCTGGAATACGGCTTTTCCTGTGTGGTCGTAAAGAGTCATTAGGATTCAGGAGCTTTAATGAGGAGTCTAGAACAGGGCAGCTCGCAGTTCGTTTGCCTGTTCAATATGGAGAATAAACTCGTCTCCATATTACAAAGAGAAGAACACTCCACCACTCCACCCCTCTCAGCAGATATGTCGGAGGATGGAAAACCTCTATCAGCTATCAATATGAGAAGCTAGCGGCCTAGGCCCTTCAAACAAAGCCCCTGCCGACTAGTGCCCTTTCCCATGTCACACCAGCCATTTTCTTCCGATCCGAACGCACAAATAAACACCAGGTCATGCTTTGAATTAGTTTTTAGCCATCTGGATAAGGAGAATATATTACGGCAAAAAGAGTCAGGGAGGAGAGAGAGATAGAGCACATGTGCGAACGCATGGGAAATACATGTATAAACACTGCAAAAAAGGATCTGTAAGAGGTTGTGTTGTGTGAGGGAAAGCAAGGCCATAGGAAGAAAAGAGAGAAAAAGTAGGGAGTAATATGAAGGAGAGCGGAGAGAGTGCTCAGATCTATCAATTATAAACATCAAAAGCCACCTTGTTATGCTGCTATAAGACTAAATTGTCCTGGAAAACAAAAATTGTTCATCGCCTAAGATCTTTGAGAAACCTCTATTTGATATAGGCATTAGTTATCAGAGAATCTTACAATTCAAACGCGAAACATTATATATTGGCAATGAAATGGCAGAAAGTCCTCAAAAGTGTTTGAAGAAAACAAAAGAGAAATGTTGCACAAGTGTAATATTCAAGGAATGTTTAAAATCGAAGCTGGAAAAATTCAACTAAAAATGAATAGAACATGCTCAAAAAGTCTTTACTGTAATCTTGTGCTAATAACTTACATGCTATGGCTTGAAGTATGTTGTTGATGTTTTTAACCCCCTTTGAAGTGGTACCCCGAGGGCTCTATCTTTAATTCCAATTCATTCTGTTTGTATTTTGTCGCTGCCATTCCTAACGTATACTCTTTCTGTGCATATATAGTTTTTTTCTCCAACCTGTAACAAGTTTATTAAGCATGGGATTGCACCTGAAATATACTGTATTGTTCTGAAATAGAAAAAAATAATTTGTAAAAAACAAGTTGACGACCTCGAATGACTTTAAATTAGGCAAACTTCTTGTTTTTTTGAGTCATATTAACAGTATTATTTTAAAAAATAAAAAACACAAATCAGCGAGGAATATATTTGATAATGTCTATTCATTTTAATTATGTTGACCATCAGGGGACAAAAAATCTAATTAGGCCCGAGCCCCGAACGGGGTAAGGGCCTATTGCTTTCACAATGGTGAAAACAAATGGTGGCGGGCGTGACGGACGCTCAGCGCCCGTCCTCACCAAAACGTGACGGTTGCGTGCGTAAAACTCAAACACTTTAAAATGATGTATCACTGCCATTGAAACCTATATTGTTTTTGCTCGAGACGTTAAAAAAAAAATTCCTTTTTTATTAGGCCCGAGGCCCCGAACGGGGTTAAGGGCCATTGCTTTCACAATGGTGAAAACAAAATGGTGGCGGTGCGTGACGGACGCGTCAGCGCTCCGTCACTCACCAAAATGTGACAGTTGCGTGCGTAAACTCAAAAGCTTACAAATGTGTATCACATGACCATTGAAACCAATATTGTTTTTGCTCGAGACGTTAAAACAAAAACATTTCCTTATTAGGCCCGAGCCGACGGGTAAGGGCCCAATATGCTTTCAAAAAAATGGTGGCGGTGCGTGACTGACGCGTCAGCGCCCGTCACTCACCAAAATGTGACAGTTTGGCGTGCGTAAACCTCAAAAGCTTTAAAATGATGCATCACATGCCATTGAAACCTATATTGTTTTTGCTCGAGACGTTAACAAAAAAAATCCTTTTTTATTTATTAGGCCCCGATCCCCTAACGTGGTAAGGGCCTAATGCTTTCACAATGGGGAATAACAAAAGGTGGGCGTTGGCGTGGACAGGACGGCTTCAGCGCCCGTTCACTCACCAAAATTGAACAGTTTGGCGTGCGTAAACTCAAAAGCTTTAAAAATGATGGTATCCCATGCCAATGAAACCTAAAAAGGTTTTTTTTGCTGTCCGAGACGTTAAAAAAAAAATTCCTTTTTTAGGCCGAGCCCCGAACGGGGTAAGGGCCATTGAATGATTTGCACAAAACTTGAATCCATGGTTCAACTCTTGGGTCTAGGTCATTTGAAAGTTAAAATTCTGAAATTGGCTCTATAGCGCCACCTACAACAGCCATATTAAAAATGCCTATGGGAGGGGTTTGAGGTCAAAATTGTCGTAGAACCATGTAATTTGGAACACATGTTCCTTAAGTCAAGACATGGGGAAAAATGTTATTATGGCTAAGCCCCCTGACAAACAGGAAGCCCATAAATTTCATTGCAAAATGGAAACATGAAAACCAATCATTTTCATAAACGTTGGTTGGAAAGCGACTCCTCCTCGGCCGTTTCACCGATTGGCCTCAAAATTGTTCCAAATCATCTCAACACATTTACCTTCATAATTACTTCAGGGAATTTTAATCAGTCAAACGTTGTTTGAGAAGCGGAACGGCAAAATGTGAGGTTTTTTTGGCTGTTTTTGACAACATAAATTTTTTCCCCGTTTGCACAAACAAAGACTGATTTGCATTAAACTTGAATCCATTGTTCAACTCCAGGGTTTAGGTCAGGTGAAAGTGAAATATTTGAAATTGGCCCATTAGCGCCCCCTACAGACTGATTCAAAGTTTACATGGGGAGCCAAACCAGCTCTAATAATCATATTCATTACAATTTGACTAAGTTCTTCTATGGCTACGGGAACCAATCATCACACGGCGGCGCCACATCCTATGCGCGGTGCTACGTGGTACGGTGTGGTGCGGCGTAGTGCGGGGCGTTGTGGAGCGGTGCGTTGCGGCTTGGTGCGGGGCGGCTTGGTGCGGGGCGGCTTGGTGCGGGGCGGCTTGGTGCGGGGCGGCGTGATGCGGGACGGCGTGGTGCGGGGTGGCTTGGTGCGGGGCGGCGTGGAACGGGGTGGTGCGCGCGGTGCGGGGAGTCGCGCGGTGCGGCGAGGGCCGTTCGACGCCGCTTGCGGCTTTAATTTATTTATTTCTTTCTTTTTTCTTCTGCACTTTGAGCCTTAATTTGACCCCCTGAACATGCATGAAAAGTTGTTAATTTTGGCCCAAAAATCAGACCTGGCGAAAAATTTGATATTTTGGTGTTTATTTTTATGGGACTCAAAAAATGACAGAACAGCGCCACCTACAACAGCCAAAATAATACCCCTATGGGACTTTTGGAGGTCAAGTTTGTCGTAGAAACATGAGATTTGGTACACATGTTCCTCAAGTCAAGACAAGAAAAACATATTATTATGGCCCCGCCCTCTGACAAACAGGAAGCCCATAAATTTCACTACAAAATGGAAAAATGAACAGCAAAAGTTTTCATACATGTCGGTTGGAAAGCGACTCCTCCTCGGCCGTTTCACCGATTCGCCTCAAAATCGCTCCACATCATCTCAACACATGTACCTTCAAAATGACCTCAGGGATTTTTGATCAGTGAAACATTGTTTGAGCAGCGGAGCGGCAAAATGTGACCTTTTTTTGGCCGTTTTTGACAACATTAAATTTGCTCCCGTTTGCACAAACAAAGTCTGATTTGCACAAAACTTTAATACATTGTTCAACTCTAGGGTCTAGGTCATTTGAAAGTAAAATGATTCAAATTGACACATTAGCGCCCCCTACAGACTATTTCAAAGTTTTAGATGGGCATTTTCAAATTTAGTTTTCTCAAAATGTTTGAAATTTTGCACATAAATCTGCTTTGCCCTCTTGATTCAAAAAGTCAATGGGGTCCAAGGCTTATTTTTTACCCTGTTGCCGTGGCGACGAGAAACGCTCCCCATTCATTGCAAATGTACACCTCACACAAACATCAAACCAGCCTCGGCCGTTTCACCGATTCGCCTCAAAATCGCTCCACATCATCTCAACACATGTACCATCAAAATGACTTCAGGGAATTTTGATCAGTGAAACGTTGTTTGAGCAGCAGGAGCGCCAAAAAGTGGCGTATTTTTTTTCAGTTTTTGGCAATAGAAAAATAGCTTCCGTTTGCACAAACAAAGTCTGATTTGCACAAAACTTGAATCCATGGTTCAACTCTTGGGTCTAGGTCATTTGAAAGTTAAAATTTTGAAATTGGCTCTATAGCGCCACCTACAACAGCCAATTTAAAAATGCCTATGGGAGGGGTTCGAGGTCAAAATTGTTGTAGAACCATGTAATTTGGTACACATGTTCCTCAAGTCAAGACATGGAAAAAATGTAATTATGGCTAATCCCTCTGACAAACAGGAAGCCCATAAATTTCACTGCAAAATGGAAAAATGAAAACCAATCATTCTCATACACGTCGGTTGGAAAGCGACTCCTCCTCGGCCGTTTCACCGATTGGCCTCGAAATTGCTCCAAATTATCTCAACACATCTACCTTCAAAATGACTTCAGGAATTTTTGATCAGTGAAACGTTGTTTGAGCAGCGGAGCGGCAAAATGTGAGGGTTTTTTTGGCCGTTTTTGACAACATACATTTTTTCCCCGTTTGCACAAACAAAGTCTGATTTGCATTAAACTTGAATCCATTGTTCAACTCCAGGGTTTAGGTCAGGTGAAAGTGAAATATTTGAAATTGGCCCATTAGCGCCCCCTAAAGACTGAGTCAAAGTTTACATGGGGAGCCAAACCAGCTCTACTTATCATATTCATTACAATTTGACTAACAATCTTCTATGGCTACGGAAACAAATCATCACACAACGGCGCCACCTCCTTTGAGCGGTGCTGCGTGGTACGGTGTGGTGCGGCGTAGTGCGGGGCGTTGTGGAGCGGCGCATTGCGGCTTGGTGCGGGCGGCGTGAGGCGGGACAGCGGTGTGCAGGGCGGCGTGGTGCGGGGTGGCTTGGTGCGGGGGGGCGGTGCGGGGCGCGTGGACGGGGTGGTGCGCGCGTGCGGGGAGTCGCGCGGTGCGCGGTGCGGCGAGGGCCGTTCGACGCCGCTTGCGGCTTTATTAGGCCCGAGCCCCGAACGGGGTAAGGGCCTATTGCTTTCACAATGGTGAAAACAAATGGTGGCGGTGCGTGACGGACGCGTCAGCGCCCGTCACTCACCAAAATGTGACAGTTGCGTGCGTAAACTCAAAAGCTTTAAAATGATGTATCACATGCCATTGAAACCTATATTGTTTTTGCTCGAGACGTTAAAAAAAAATTCCTTTTTTATTTATTTCTTTCTTTCTTTTTTCTTCTGCACTTTGAGCCTTAATTTGACCCCCTGAACATGCATGAAAAGTTGTTAATTTTGGCCCAAAAATCAGACCTGGCGAAAAATTTGATATTTTGGTGTTTATTTTTATGGGACTCAAAAAATGCCAGAACAGCGCCACCTACAACAGCCAAAATAATACCCCTATGGGACTTTTTGGAGGTCAAGTTTGTCGTAGAAACATGAGATTTGGTACACATGTTCCTTGAGTCAAGACCATGAAAAAAATATTATTATGGCTCCGCCCTCTGACAAACAGGAAGCCCATAAATTTCACTGCAAAATGGAAAAATGAACAGCAAAAGTTTTCATACATGTCGGTTGGAAAGCGACTCCTCCTCGGCCGTTTCACCGATTCGCCTCAAAATCGCTCCACATCATCTCAACACATGTACCTTCAAAATGACCTCAGGGATTTTTGATCAGTGAAACATTGTTTGAGCAGCGGAGCGGCAAAATGTGACCTTTTTTTGGCCGTTTTTGACAACATTAAATTTGCTCCCGTTTGCACAAACAAAGTCTGATTTGCACAAAACTTTAATACATTGTTCAACTTTAGGGTCTAGGTCATTTGAAAGTTAAATGATTCACATTGACACATTAGCGCCCCCTACAGACTATTTCAAAGTTTTAGATGGGCATTTTCAAATTTAGTTTTTTCAAAATGTTTGAAATTTTGCACATAAATCTGTTTTGCACTCTTGATTCAAAAAGTCAATAGGGTCCAAGGCTTATTTTTTACCCTGTTGCCGTGGCGACGACAAACGCTCCAGATTCATTGCAAATGTACACCTCACACAAACATCAAACTAGCCTCGGCCGTTTCACCTATTCGCCTCAAAATCGCTCCACATCATCTCAACACATGTACCGTCAAAATGACCTCAGGGATTTATGATCAGTGAAACGTTGTTTGAGCAGCGGAGCGGCAAATAGTGGCGTATTTTTTTTCAGTTTTTGACAATAGAAAAATGGCTTCCGTTTGGACAAACAAAGTCTGATTTGCACAAAACTTAAATCCATGGTTCAACTCTTGGGTCTAGGTCATTTGAAAGTTAAAATTTTGAAATTGGCTCTATAGCGCCACCTACAACAGCCGATTTAAAAATGCCTATGGGAGGGGTTCGAGGTCAAAATTGTCATAGAACCATGTAATTTGGAACACATGTTCCTCAAGTCAAGACATTGAACTTGTTTTATTATGGCTAAGCCCTCTGACAAACAGAAAGCCCATAAATTTCACTGCAAAATGGAAAAATGAAAAATAATCATTTTCATACATGTCGGTTGGAAAGCGACTCCTCCTCGGCCGTTTCACCGATTGGCCTCAAAATTGTTCCAAATCATCTCAACACATTTACCTTCAAAATGACTTCAGGGAATTTTGATCAGTGAAACGTTGTTTGAGCAGCGAAGCGGCAAAATGTGAGGGTTTTTTTGGCCGTTTTTGACAACATTAATTTTTTCCCGTTTGCACAAACAAAGTCTGATTTGCATTAAACTTGAATCCATTGTTCAACTCCAGGGTTTAGGTCAGGTGAAAGTGAAATATTTGAAATTGGCCCATTAGCGCCCCCTAAAGACTGAGCCAAAGTTTACATCGGGAGCCAAACCAGCTCTACTTATCATATTCATTCAAATTTGACTAACAATCTTCTATGACTACGGGAACAAATCATCACACGGCGGCGCCACCTCCTTTGAGCGGTGCTGCGTGGTACGGTGTGGTGCGGCGTAGTGCGGGGCGTTGTGGAGCGGCGCGTTGCGGCTTGGTACGGGACGGCGTGGTGCGGGACGGCGTGGTGCGGGACGGCGTGGTGCGGGACGGCGTGGTGCGGGACGGCGTGGTGCAGGGCGGCGTGGTGCGGGGAGTGCGCGCGGTGCAGGGAGTCGCGCGGTGCGGCGAGGGCCGTTCGACGCCGCTTGCGGCTTTAATTTATTTCTTTCTTTCTTTTTTCTTCTGCACTTTGAGCCTTAATTTGACCCCCTGAACATGCATGAAAAGTTGTTAATTTTGGCCCAAAAATCAGACCTGGCGAAAAATTTGATATTTTGGTGTTTATTTTTATGGGACTCAAAAAATGCCAGAACAGCGCCACCTACAACAGCCAAAATAATACCCCTATGGGACTTTTTGGAGGTCAAGTTTGTCGTAGAAACATGAGATTTGGTACACATGTTCCTTGAGTCAAGACATGAAAAAAATATTATTATGGCTCCGCCCTCTGACAAACAGGAAGCCCATAAATTTCACTGCAAAATGGAAAAATGAACAGCAAAAGTTTTCATACATGTCGGTTGGAAAGCGACTCCTCCTCGGCCGTTTCACCGATTCGCCTCAAAATCGCTCCACATCATCTCAACACATGTACCTTCAAAATGACCTCAGGGATTTTTGATCAGTGAAACATTGTTTGAGCAGCGGAGCGGCAAAATGTGACCTTTTTTTGGCCGTTTTTGACAACATTAAATTTGCTCCCGTTTGCACAAACAAAGTCTGATTTGCACAAAACTTTAATACATTGTTCAACTTTAGGGTCTAGGTCATTTGAAAGTTAAATGATTCACATTGACACATTAGCGCCCCCTACAGACTATTTCAAAGTTTTAGATGGGCATTTTCAAATTTAGTTTTTTCAAAATGTTTGAAATTTTGCACATAAATCTGTTTTGCACTCTTGATTCAAAAAGTCAATAGGGTCCAAGGCTTATTTTTTACCCTGTTGCCGTGGCGACGACAAACGCTCCAGATTCATTGCAAATGTACACCTCACACAAACATCAAACTAGCCTCGGCCGTTTCACCTATTCGCCTCAAAATCGCTCCACATCATCTCAACACATGTACCGTCAAAATGACCTCAGGGATTTATGATCAGTGAAACGTTGTTTGAGCAGCGGAGCGGCAAATAGTGGCGTATTTTTTTTCAGTTTTTGACAATAGAAAAATGGCTTCCGTTTGGACAAACAAAGTCTGATTTGCACAAAACTTAAATCCATGGTTCAACTCTTGGGTCTAGGTCATTTGAAAGTTAAAATTTTGAAATTGGCTCTATAGCGCCACCTACAACAGCCGATTTAAAAATGCCTATGGGAGGGGTTCGAGGTCAAAATTGTCATAGAACCATGTAATTTGGAACACATGTTCCTCAAGTCAAGACATTGAACTTGTTTTATTATGGCTAAGCCCTCTGACAAACAGAAAGCCCATAAATTTCACTGCAAAATGGAAAAATGAAAAATAATCATTTTCATACATGTCGGTTGGAAAGCGACTCCTCCTCGGCCGTTTCACCGATTGGCCTCAAAATTGTTCCAAATCATTCTCAACACATTTACCTTCAAAATGACTTCAGGGAATTTTGATCAGTGAAACGTTGTTTGAGCAGCGAAGCGGCAAAATGTGAGGGTTTTTTTGGCCGTTTTTGACAACATTAATTTTTTTCCCGTTTGCACAAACAAAGTCTGATTTGCATTAAACTTGAATCCATTGTTCAACTCCAGGGTTTAGGTCAGGTGAAAGTGAAATATTTGAAATTGGCCCATTAGCGCCCCCTAAAGACTGAGCCAAAGTTTACATCGGGAGCCAAACCAGCTCTACTTATCATATTCATTCAAATTTGACTAACAATCTTCTATGACTACGGGAACAAATCATCACACGGCGGCGCCACCTCCTTTGAGCGGTGCTGCGTGGTACGGTGTGGTGCGGCGTAGTGCGGGGCGTTGTGGAGCGGCGCGTGCGGCTTGGTACGGGACGGCGTGGTGCGGGACGGCGTGGTGCGGGACGGCGTGGTGCGGGACGGCGTGGTGCGGGACGGCGTGGTGCAGGGCGGCGTGGTGCGGGGAGTGCGCGCGGTGCAGGGAGTCGCGCGGTGCGGCGAGGGCCGTTCGACGCCGCTTGCGGCTTTAATTAGGCCCGAGCCCCGAACGGGGTAAGGGCCTATTGCTTTCACAATGGTGAAAACAAATGGTGGCGGTGCGTGACGGACGCGTCAGCGCCCGTCACTCACCAAAACGTGACAGTTGCGTGCGTAAACTCAAACGCTTTAAATGATGTATCATGCCATTGAAACCTATATTGTTTTTGCTCGAGACAGTAAAAAAAATTCCTTTTTTATTTATTTTTTCTTTTTTCTTTTTTTTCTTCTGCCTTTGAGCCTTAATTTGACCCCCTGAACATGCATGAAAAGTTGTTAAATTTTGCCCAAAAATCAGACCTGGTGAAAAATTTCATATTTTGGTGTTTATTTTTATGGGACTCAAAAAATGCCAGAACAGCGCCACCTACAACAGCCAAAATAATACCCCTATGGGACTTTTCGGAGGTCAAGTTTGTCGTAGAGTCATGATATTTGGTACACATGTTTCTCAAGTCAAGACAAGAAAAAAATATGATTATGGCCCCGCCCTCTGACAAACAGGAAGCCCATGAATTTCACTGCTAAATGGAAAAATGAACAGCAAAAGTTTTCATACATGTCGGTTGGAAAGCGACTCCTCCTCGGCCGTTTCACCAATTCGCCTCAAAATCGCTCCACATCATCTCAACACATGTACCTTCGAAATGACCTCAGGGATTTTTGATCAGTGCAACGTTGTTCGAGCAGCGGAGCGGCAAAATGTGACCCTTTTTTGGCCGTTTTTGACAACATTAAATTTACTCCCGTTTGCACAAACAAAGTCTGATTTGCACAAAACTTTAATACATTGTTCAACTCAAGGGTTTAGGTCATTTGAAAGTGAAATAATTCAAATTGACACATTAGCGCCCCCTACAGACTATTTCAAAGTTTTAGATGGGCATTTTCAAATTTAGTTTTTTCAAAATGTTTGAAATTTTGCACATATATCTGTGTTGCCCTCTTGATTCAAAAAGTCAATAGGGTTCAAGGCTTATTTTTTACCCTGTTGCCGTGGCGACGACAAACGCTCCCCATTCATTGCAAATGTACACCTCACACAAACATCAAACCAGCCTCGGCCGTTTCACCTATTCGCCTCAAAATCGCTCCACATCATTTCAACACGTGGACCATCAAAATGACTTCAGGGAATTTTGATCAGTGAAACGTGGTTTGAGCAGCGGAGCGCCAAAAAGTGGCGTATTTTTTTTCAGTTTTTGACAATAGAAACATTGCTTCCGTTTGCACAAACAAAGTCTGCTTTGCACAAAACTTGAATCCATGGTTCAACTCTTGGGTCTAGGTCATTTGAAAGTTAAAATTTTGAAATTGGCTCTATAGCGCCACCTACAACAGCCAATTCAAAAATGCCTATGGGAGGGGTTCGAGGTCAAAATTGTCGTAGAACCATGTAATTTGGAACACATGTTTGTCAAGTCAAGACATGGAAACATTTTTATCATGGCTAAGCCCTCTGACAAACAGGAAGCCCATAAATTTCATTGCAAAATGGAAAAATGAAAACCCATCATTTTCATACACGTCGGTTGGAAAGCGACTCCTCCTCGGCCGTTTCACCAATTGGCCTCAAAATTGTTCCAAATCATCTCAACACATTTACCTTCAAAATGACTTCAGTGAATTTTGATCAGTGATACGTTGTTTGAGCAGCGGAGCGGCAAAATGTGAGGGTTTTTTTGACCGTTTTTGACAAGATAATTTTTTTTCCCGTTTGCACAAACAAAGTCTGATTTGCACAAAACTTGAATCCAATGTTCAACTCCAGGGTTTAGGTCAGGTGAAAGTGAAATATTTGAAATTGGCCCATTAGCGCCCCCTTCAGACTGAGTCAAAATTGACATGGGGAGCCAAACCAGCTCTACTTATCATATTCATTACAATTTGACAAACAATCATCTATGGCTACGGGAACAAATCATCACACGGCGGTGCCACCTCCTTTGCGCGGTGCTGCGTGGTAAGGTGTGGTGCGACGTGGTGAGGCGTAGTGCGGGGCCTTGTGGAGCGGCGTGGTGCGGGGCAGCGTGGTGCGGGACGACGTGGTGCGGGACGACGTGGTGCGGGACGACGTGGTGCGGGACGGCGTGGTGCGGGGCTGCTTGGTGCGGGATGGTGCGTGCGGTGCGGGGAGTCGCGCGGTGCGGCGAGGGCCGTTCGACGCCGCTTGCGGCTTTAATTTCTTTCTTTCTTTCTTTTTTCTTCTGCACTTTGAGCCTTAATTTGACCCCCTGAACATGCATGAAAAGTTGTTAAATTTTGCCCAAAAATCAGACCTGGCGAAAAATTTGATATTTTGGTGTTTATTTTTATGGGACTCAAAAAATGACTGAACAGCGCCACCTACAACAGCCAAAATAATACCCCTATGGGAGTTTTGGAGATCAAGTTTGTCGTAAAGCCATGAAATTTGGTACACATGTTCCTCAAGTCAAGACATGAAAAAAATATTATTATGGCTCTGCCCTCTGACAAACAGGAAGCCCATAAATTTCACTGCAAAATGGAAAAATGAACAGCAAAAGTTTTCATACATGTCGGTTGGAAAGCGACTCCTCCTCGGCCGTTTCACCGATTCGCCTCAAAATCGCTCCACATCATCTCAACACATGTACCTTCAAAATGACCTCAGGGATTTTTGATCAGTGAAACATTGTTCGAGCAGCGGAGCGGCAAAATGTGACCTTTTTTTGGCCGTTTTTGACAACATTAAATTTGCTCCCGTTTGCACAAACAAAGTCTGATTTGCACAAAACTTTAATACATTGTTCAACTCTAGGGTCTAGGTCATTTGAAAGTTAAATGATTCACATTGACACATTAGCGCCCCCTACAGACTATTTCAACGTTTTAGATGGGCATTTTCAAATTTAGTTTTTTCAAATTGTTTGAAATTTTGCACATACATCTGTTTTGCCCTCTTGATTCAAAAAGTCAATAGGGTCCAAGGCTTATCTTTTACCCTGTTGCCATGGCGACGACAAACGCTCCCCTTTCATTGCAAATGTACACCTCACACAAACATCAAACCAGCCTCGGCCGTTTCACCAATTCGCCTCAAAATCGCTCCACATCATCTCAACATATGTTCCATCAAAATGACTTCAGGGAATTTTGATCAGTGAAACGTTGTTTGAGCAGCAGAGCGCCAAAAAGTGGCGTATTTTTTTTCAGTTTTTGACAATAGAATATTTTTTTCCGTTTGCACAAACAAAGTGTGATTGGCACAAAACTTGAATCCATGGTTCAACTCTTGAGTCTAGGTCAATTGAAAGTTCAAATTTTGAAATTGGCTCTATAGCGCCACCTACAACAGCCAATTTAAAAATGCCTATGGGAGGGGTTCAAGGTCAAAATTGCCGTAGAACCATGTAATTTGGTACACATGTTCCTCAAGTCAAGACATGGAAAAAATGTAATTATGGCTAAGCCCTCTGACAAACAGGAAGCTCATAAATTTCATTGCAAAATGGAAACATGAAAACCAATCATTTTCATACATGTCGGTTGGAAAGCGACTCCTCCTCGGCCGTTTCACCGATTCGCCTCAAAATCGCTCCACATCATCTCAACACATGTACCTTCAAAATGACCTCAGGGATTTTTGATCAGTGAAACATTGTTCGAGCAGTGGAGCGGAAAAATGTGACCTTATTTTGGCCGTTTTTGACAACATTAAATTTGCTCCCGTTTGCACAAACAAAGTCTGATTTGCACAAAACTTTAATACATTGTTCAACTCTACGGTCTAAGTCGTTTGAAGGTGAATTAATTCAAATTGACACATTAGCGCCCCCTACAGACTATTTCAAAGTTTTAGATGGGCATTTTCAAATTTAGTTTTTTCAAAATGTTTGAAATTTTGCACATGAATCCGTTTTTCCCTCTTGATTCAAAAAGTCAATAGGGTCCAAGGCTTATTTTTTACCCTGTTGCCGTGGCGACGAGAAACGCTCCCCATTCATTGCAAATGTACACCTCACACAAACATCAAACCAGCCTCGGCCGTTTCACTGATTCGCCTCAAAATCGCTCCACATCATCTCAACACATGTACCTTCAAACTGACTTCAGGGAATTTTGATTCGTTAAACGTTGTTTGAGCAGCGGAGCGGCAAAATGTGAGGTTTTTTTTTGCTCTTTTTGACAACATTAATTTTGCTCCTGTTTGCACAAACAAAGTCTGATTTGCACAAAACTTTAATCCATTGTTCAATTCCAGGGTTTAGGTCAGGTTAAAGTGAAATATTGGAAATTGGCCCATTAGCGCCCCCTACAGACTGTGTCAAAGTTTACATGGGGAGCCAAACCAGCTCTACTTATCATATTCATTACAATTTGACTAAGTTCTTCTTTGGCTACGGAAACAAATCATCACACGGCGGTGCCACCTCCTTTTAGCGGTGCTGCGTGGTACGGTGTGGAGCGGCGCATTGCGGCTTGGTGCGGGGCGGCGTGGTGCGGGACGGCATGGTGCAGGGCGGCTTGGTGCAGGGCGGCTTGGTGCGGGGCGGCTTGGTGCGGGGCGGCTTGGTGCGGGGCGGCGTGGTGCGGGGAGTGCGCGCGGTGCAGGGAGTCGCGCGGTGCGGCGAGGGCCGTTCGACGCCGCTTGCGGCTTTAATTTTTTTTTTTTTTTCATTTTTGGAAATGATTGAATGTTTGCTTATCTCGCTATCCTATGTGCATGTGTACGTATATTTTCTAGAAGTGTTTATGATTGTGTGTGCACATGTATATATGCGAATGTGTATATATCTCATTCTGTTGTGCAGGGGTTCTGGGGGAAAAAGAAAAAAGAAAAGAGCAAACATGTAATCTGTAAAATTGTATGATAAAAATGTCACTCTTCAATAAACAAATTAAAAAAAAAAGAAAACAAGAAGAAGTTACAGGTCTGTGAGAGCCAGAGATCTTCCTCGTTTGAATTGACCAAATACTTATTTTCCACCATAATTTACAAATAAATTCTTTAAAAATGCTACAATGTGAATTCCTGGATTTTTTTTACATTTTGTCTCTCACAGTTGAAGTGAACCTATGATGAAAATTACAGACCTCTCATTATTTTAAGTGGGAGAACTTGCACAATCGGTGGCTGACTAAATACTTTTTTGACCCACTGTACAGTACCTCACCTATATGAAAAATATATAAATATGGGCGACAGTGGCTCAGTTGGTAGAGCATTGGCCTTTAAGCCCGAAGGTCGTGGGTTCGAGCCCACCACAAGCCTTCTCCACCGACTCCACTGATGTCTGCTGTCGTGTCCTTGGGCAAGACACCACTTTTCGTATAAGGAGCGCGGAAGTGATGTTCGCTGCTTGCCTTGATGTGTATGTGTATATGTATGTGCATCAAACTGAAATTTCCCCATTGTGAGAAGAATAAAGGACCTTCTTCTATGAGAGGCAAAGAAAAACAAAAATTTAATTGTCTGATTTTGTATTTAGTCAGCAAAGAAAATCCAGCTCAATTCTCTTTTTCTGTTACACCCCCGTGCTCCACAGTACGTACTGTATGGTGTTCTTTGGATTAAACTGAATTCTTTCTTCTCCAAAAACGAGTGAGTTTAGTTTTCACCCAAAAGTTCTATTTTGGTTTCATCCATACTAATAGATATTAGACATTAGCTTGAATAAACAAAACTAAATATTATTAAGAGTACATATTATGAGACCTAGCGTTTCCAGTATTAGCCAATCGTTTGTGTGCTTTTAGACAAATAGCCCGTCAAATTTTATAATCAGAGACAATACGAAACCAAGTATGAGGCAATGTATCCCACTTAAACTGAAATGTAATTACGTTGTTTATGTATGTATGGATTAATGGGCCTTCAATAGCCGAGAGTGCAGGGAAAATGTGTATTAATGTGTTTATAGTTGCAGTGATGATGCTAAATGGGGATATCAATACTAACCACTGTAAAGGTTTGCATTTTGAATACGATGCACAGGATAAGACGGTATTTAAGTAGGCTGACGGCAGCAAAACGCAGCTCAAAGTAGAGTCAATAATAGAAACCATAAGAGGCCAGTTAGGAGCCATTTCCTCATCATCCATTGGAGCTCATAGATATTGCATTGTAACTAAAGTGGTATCAAAGCTTATTAAAAGGTGGCTGCCATTTCCAGTAGATTACTTTTTTATTCAATTCGTGTTTGTGGAGGCCTGTAAGGAGATCGTTTCCTTTTGACCCATGTATAGTTTGAATTTGTTTATGTCAGAGGTGTGGACTAGACTCAAGTCAGACTCGAGTCATGAATTGGATGACTTTAGACTCAAATTGACAATATATAAAAAGAATTGCAACTCGACTTGGACTTTAACATCAATAACTCTGACTTTGACTTGCGCCTATAGACTTGTAAAGAATTGCTACTTCCCATAAAAATTCCAAAGACCCCAACTTGGGACTTGACTTGAGTCTTGTCGGCCTTTGACTTGGACTCGACTCGGGACTTGCCTAGCTTGACTTGGGACTAGAGGGCAATGAATTGAGACTAACTCGTGACTTGCCAACAATGAATGTCCCACCTCTAGTTTATGTTATTGCTGTGTGTGTGTGTGTAAATAAAAGAAAATGTTATCTTACAGTGGCTATAATTGCCGACCTTCTGCTTGTTGCGTTGGTTCGGCGAACATTGCACTGCTAATATTGCACTGCTAACAACTTTGATGAAAACAGTAGAAGCTTTTTCATCAGCTTTGTCCATCATAAGAAACAAGCAAGACTGATAAAGGCGACAGTGGCTCCTGGGTAGAGCATTGGCCTTTGAGCCTAAAGGTCCTGGGTTCAAGACCACCCCGAAGTCTTCTCCACTGACACCCACTGATGTCTACTGTCGTTCTGTCCTTGGGCAAGACACCTAACCCCACTTTGTCTGAAGCCCCCGCTAAAAGATCAAGGCTATGCTCTCGCCGATGGAACAGCCACTCACCAGCTGCAGGAGGAACAGCTCTGTGGATTGGGTGCTGTTGATTGCCAACCCCCCCCAACCCAGAAATGGACAAAGGGGAAGAAAACTGATGGATGGCTGGATATGATGCTCATATATTGTAATTGAAATACCAATCATAAACAAAGGAAGGTTTTATAGTTTTGTGGTTCAATATTATGACTCTCCTCTCTTTCAACATTCATCACATCCATATCATATCCATCCGCGAAAGAGGCAAGTGGGCAGGCAGCAGATAGTCCTTCAACAGCGTTTCAATGATAAAGTCGTCGACAAACAAACCGACAGAAACGCGACCTACGTCTACTCTGTGACATGAACCGACGAGACGTTTGGAGGCCGTTACTGAGCTCAGCAAACACAGAGGACATACACGAGCCATAGGGATGAACAACGACGAGTGAAGTGCTCAGACGGTTATATAACGTAGAATGAGACAGCTTTTGAACAGATCCATATTGACTGGAACTGAGCTGAGAGAAGTAAAGCGTGGGGGGGCGGATGGCAAATAGAAACAGGATGCTGGCGTGTTGACTCAGACATGTTGGTGTATTACGCAGCAGATTTGAGCTAGTCCAATACAAGGGTATACAGCCTGAGTATAGAGAAGAGAAGCTACTTGCTGGACTATGAGCAGCTAAGTTTTTCAGGTTCAAGAACTCTCCAGCTTGTATTTAGATGCAGGCAATGTATCTTTATTTTGTTAGAGCGCCCTCTGGGGTGAAGGAAGGGATATGCACACAGCTGTTGATCTCCAGAGTTGATGACGTAGCGCTCATTCTTGCTTCCTGGTGTGTTTATTTCTGTCTATTTTATTTAAAGTTGATTTATCCAGGAAAGTCCCATTGATCTTAAGAACCTATTGTTCAAGGGAGTCCTGGACAAGAGGCAGCAAAACTTAATTTCATAAAATTACAGATAAAAAATGTTTGCATGTCAATGATGATGTCTCAAGTAAGTAAGTAGTAGTAGTAATCTTTATTTATATACCGCCTTTTCACTGCACATCGGAGTCTCAAAGCGGTTTACAATTGTTATAAAGTACTCTCAATATTGACTTAAAAGCATTCAATGAAATGAGTTCAGTTAATCTCCAGTCTTTTCATGGAAATTACACGTCAAAATTACAAATTCCAAGTGTCTCCAACAATTTTCACCCAGAGAGCTACTTTCCCGGGACGATAAAGGCAGAGAGCTACTCCTTTAAGCGGCATTGAAAAAAAAAAAAAAAAAAAAAAAAAAGGGTGATATATTGGTGAGAACAAGCCTGGTATTGGGAACAGTCCTTATTTATCAATGCATATTTGTTACGAGTGACCAAGTAAGTGTATTAACAATAATAAATAATGATAATGAATAATATAATCTGGAATATTAAGTATTTTATTTGATGTGTTCATTTATAAATCCTTTGGAGAGCTACCTGGAAGGGGATGGCGAGCTACTGGTGGCTCCTGAGCTACAGGTTGGAGACCCCTGATGTAGAAGGAGCTGAGTATACAAAAGCCTTTTTCCCCAGATCTGTTTATGAGAACGGTAGAGAGAGACGAGGAAGTGCAGGGAAATACACAGGACTTGTTTATGGGTCTGACAGTTAAATGCTTGCAATTATATGTTGTATATGATGATGTTGGAGTATACATCGAGTCCACAAAAAGCAAGCAAAATAGCACACACAAAAATCAGCGAAACAGCGAAGGCCTAGACAGGTGAACCCCGTGTTACAGCAAAAGGGATGTTAAGTGAGGGACGATTGTATACAGCCTACGGTTTAATAGAGAATAAATAGAGAAGCAGCGACGTCGTGCCTGTGTGTCAAGCCCATCACTTTACCCAGATTCAAATAGACTGCTCTGTGGTTGCTCATAACTTCGACAAGACCTCAATGTAGATCACGTCCATGAATATATACAGCTATTAAACATTCATGAGTAAAGTGGCAGTAGCGCTGATTTAATGCTCTAATCAAAACACATTTCTGCAGATCACAAATATGGTTGTCACTGTGGACATGGCCGCTGGCTTTGGCACAATGTTTACTGTCGGAGCGGAGGTATCACTTGAGCGTCTGGGTCCGCCCACATGACTCCTCAAGGTTAAAGACATCATGGGAAATTATGCATCTGTCTGTCTGTGTTTTCCAATCTCATCTTGTGTTGTTCTGACGTGGAATGAATGAGAGAAACATTACACCGAATTGCATCATAAACACCGTTGGTTTATGTAACGTTTATCACAAATGTTTTATATTTGACGAGGGGAAACAAAAGATAGTGAAGATAAACAGCACAGTGTGATAGACTGAGTTCATGCGATCACATTAGTCCAGTCCTGTGGCTCAGAGAATAGATTTTAAAGCAGCTTTGTATGTGTAAAGTCTGTCCATGGGCTCGCTCCAAAGTAAATCTGGGACATGTTGGTGTCATATGAACCAACTGGGACTCTGAGGAGGCAAGGCAAGTTTATTTGTATAGCACAATTCATACACAAGGTAACTCAAAGTGCTGAACAAAATAAGAAAGCATTAAAATCATAAATATTCACAGTACATTAAAAAGAAAGATAAAAATATAAAATCCCTCAGTTGTATGCACAGCAACAGAACTGTTTTAAACCTGGTTTTAAACATTGTCATTGAGGAGGCCTGTCTCACATCTTCAGGAAGATTGTTCCAGATTTTAGCAGCACAAATCTGAAAAGCAGCCTCCCCATGTTTAGTTCTGACTCTGGGCACTAACAGGAATCCAGTCCCTGTGCTCCTCAGTCCAGCCTGGTTCGTATGGGACTAACATGTCCCTAATATATTCTGGTGCGAGGCCATGGAGAGACTTGTACACAAGCAGAGCTGTTTTAAAGTCTATTCTCTGAGCCACAGGAAGCCAGTGCAGAGACCTGAGAACTGGACTAATGTGGACGTACTTCCTGGTTCTAGTCAGGACTCGAGCTGCTGCATTTTGAATGTACTGCAGCTGTTTTACAGCCTGTTTGGACAGACCTGTGAGCAGGCCATTGCAGTAGTCTAACCTACTGGAGACAAATGCATGGATAACAATCTCCAAGTCTGCTTTAGACACTATGTTTTTGATCCTGGCAATGTTTTTTTAGATGGTAAAAAGCGGCTGATGTTACTGATTTAATGTGGCTATTAAAATTTAAGTCTGAGTCCAGTATTACCCCTAGATTTCTGACCTTGTTTGAAGGTTTTAGGGAGAGAGACTGTAGGTGACAGATGACGCTCTCTTTGTTTCTGGGGACCAAAGACAATCATTTCAGTTTTGTCTGCGTTTAGCTGAAGGAAGTTATTTTGCATCCACTCACTGATCTGTTGGATACAGTGAAGGAGTGAGTCCACTGGTCCATGTTCTCCTGCAGTCAGTGAGACATAGATCTGAGTGTCGTCTGCATAGTTATGATAGGACACGTTTCTGCGTAGCATGTAGATATTGAACAGAAGAGGTCCCAGGATTAACCCCTGTGGTACACAGGTCAGGGCCATATGATCTGAGACACAGTTTCCAATCTCCACAAAGTACTTCCTGTGTTCAAGGTAAGACCTAAACCAACTTAGGGCGGTCCCAGCGACGCCAACCCAGTCCTCTAGACTCTGTAAGAGGATCTCATGGTCGAGAGTGTCAAAGGAAGCACTCAGATCTAACAAAATTAAGATTGAGACTTGATATTGTTTGTAACCTTAAAGAGAGCAATCTCAGTGCTGTGGTGGGGTCTAAAGCCAGACTGAAACATGTCAAAGGAGTTGTTGATTATAAGAAATCTAGTAAGCTGTTGGTGGACAACTTTTTCAAGGACTTTCCCCATGAATGGCAGATGTGAGATGGGACGATAGTTGTTCAGTACCGTGGCATCCAGACTGCTCTTTTTTAGCAGTCTGGATGCTGAAAAAGAGCCTTTGGAAATATTCCAGAATTAAGGGACATGTTTACATGGTAACAGACTGCTCAGAACAGATTCTGATTAGAAAATCTAGTGGGTAGCACATCCAGGCTGCACGTGGAGGAGCTCAGACTGGAGATTATCTCTTGGACAGTTTTATCTAGGTGCAAAGTGAGCAGTGGCGTCTCTGGCATGAAAAGTTGAGTGGGGCACAAGAGTGGGCACTTTACATCCACTAACAGCAAAACATGCACAATAAATCCAATTCAAGACCACAGTCTATTTTTATGCACAGCCTAACGTATTAACCCCATGAATAAAACCTTTGAATAGTTAAAAATAAATCAGAAATATTCAACTCAATAGAATCAGAATCCTTTTTAATGCCATGTAAGTCAGTATGATGTGTATGATTTACACATACATTTTTATGAAATAATTGATTCATTTGACACAATTTATTTTTAATAAAATATTATTTTATGGATTATTACTCTATAAAGAAGACCAATTCTATAGACAGTTATTTTGAGACTGCATAGTGCTCAACAGCGCCACCTGGTGGGGCTGGGCCCCACTGGCCCCAAGTGCAAAGACGTCACTGAAAGTGAGTTAGCTCAAAGAGCCTTTCTGGCTGTTGGATTGTTATCTGTGGATTGGAGACAATGGCGTTTTTGATGCCTTGAAAAAAAGGGGAAACTCATTGCATTTACGTTTGGAAGTTAGCTCTAATGGCAGCTGAACAGGGGGGTTTGTTAATCTATTAACTGTTGAAAACAGAACACGCAGATTGTTACTGCAGCCTTCAATCATTTCAGAAAAATACCTTTCTCTCGTACTACGTAGCACCCGGTTAAACTCGCACAACTTCTCTTTGAAGATCTCGTAATCAACCTGGAGGTTGGACTTGCGCCACTTCCACTCGGCCCTGACCAAGTCTGCTTTAGCCCACTGCGCCTTCTGCTTATTTTTCACTATTTTAACCTTCACAGGGGCAACGGTATCCAGAACATTCAAAACACTAGAGGTGACTAAACAGTTAATCTACAGTAGATGCATTCTCAAAGTTTATCATTCCCATAAATAGATCACTCGTATTTTCATTTATGCGCCTTCTTCGAACAACTGCAACGTCCACTGGTGGTTTGTTAGTGAAACACATGTAAAAAAAACACAGAAATGATCCGAAAGAGCAACATCGACCACGTTTACATTAGAAATGTTCACCCCCTTTGAAACTAACAGGTCTAGAGTGTGCCCTCTTCTGTGGGTGGGGCCACTCACATGCTGAGTGAGACCAAAGGATTCAAGAACACAACTCAGCTCTTTTGCATTTCTGTCATTAACATTATCCACAGGGACTGGGCTCCTGCTGGTGCCCAGAGTCAGGACTAAAACTGGGGAGGCGGGCAGCAGTTCAGATTTATGCAGTTCAAATGTGGAACAGTCTTCAGTAAATTTGAGACATCTTCTACTCTGACAATGTTCGAATCCAGGTAAAAACAAACAGCTCGGTTTAGCTGTGCATACAACTGAAGAATTGTAACTTCACTCGTTTTAATATGCTGTGATATTTATGATTTTAATGTCCATTATGTGACTGTTTTTATCTTGTTTAGTTAAGCACTTTGAATTGCCATACTAGGGCTGGGCAATATGTCAAAAAATTATACGACAATATGCAAAGGATATATCACAATAATGATATAATTAATGATTTATAAAACATAGCTGCTACTCTGCAGATTTTGCTTATTGTGGCTTATTTTTAGAACGTAACACCGCGATAAACGAGGGACCACTGTATTGTAGATTATAATTGGGGGATTGAGAGTTGATTTCATGCCAAGTTCATCAGAAAAGTTTGGGAACCCCTGCCTTAGATGACAGGGATAACTTGAAGAGAAACAGATGATAAATCCACAAAGGGACTATATCCTTTCGTTTCAAGGAATCCAAAAACTCTAGGCAAATGTTCCACAAAAGAAAAAAAATTATTGATCACAGCCAAACCTCTCACGGTGCACCTGTGCTAGCTAGTCCAATAAAAACTTTGCCAGACATTCTCCGTGGAGCATATATCACACACTGTCAAACATTGGATTTCATTCCACACACATCCCAAAGTAAATACTAAAGACGGGAAAAAATTGGTGAGAGTCTGCATCAGCGTGAGCCCAGATGGATGTACCTTTGATAGATCAGACTCCGCGATCAGACCAGAGTCAACAGGAGGAGCCCATCAAATCAAAACCAAATCACTGTGCCTCCAGGAAAAAAATAAAATAAGAAGCAGATATGAAACAAGACACACAATTATCAAAAGGTGGTAGGAGGCAGATTTTTTGTGTTCTTCTTTCAAGGTTAAAATGTTTCACTACTAGGGCTGTCAAAAGATTGAAAATTTTAATCGAGTTAATTACAGCTTAAAGATGAATTAATCGTAATTAATAATTTTGAACTATCTGCAAAATTATGCCCTGTTTTTCTGTAATTGGTTGTTTGAATGGAAAGATAAATGAAAACAGTGTACATATGTACTGTATTTGTTTATTATAACAATATATCCAAATAAAATGGCATTAACATTATTAACATTCTGTCTTTCTGTAGTAGACAATATTTTTTCAGGTCGACATATTCCGCTTCAGCTAAGGCTTCCCCTTCTTTTTCTCTGTCTCATAAGGGATGTGGAAAAATTAGGTACCCCAGCTTTAATTTAACGAGTTTAGTTGCGTTTCGGGAGGAGAGGCTCCGTGGTCCAGCTTCAGTGGTGAAGACACGCACACAACAAGCAGAGAATACTTCTGTGGCGTGCATGTCTTGGATCGCATTACGGCGGTACCGTTCGCCGTCTTGTTGTCACAACGGCTCACAGCCACTGGAGGTGGGAAGCGCTGTCCAGAGCGGCCACAGATGCCCCGCGGTCACGCGCGTATGCTTTTAAAACTTTAAATTCTCAATCACTCGCATGTGTCCGCGGCACTAGAGTTTTATTATGGGGTAGCCTCTTACTGGTTCCAAGAGTCAGAGCTAGACATGGAGAGGCAGCGTTTCAGATTTATGCAGCTGTGCATACAACTGACGGATTTTATCTCTACAACTGAAGGATTTATAGATACTATTTTTTATGCATTGTGGCTATTTTTTATTTTAATCCCGTGTGTGTTTTAATGTTTTTAGGTTTTTAATTACTTGTTATTTTATTCTGTATTTAATTTTGTGTGTGTGATTTTGTTTTTGTATGTGTAGATTTTAATGTTTATGATATGCTTGATATGATGTGGGTTGTGAGGTGCTTTGTGTTGCCTTGTGTAGGAAAGGCGCTATACAATTAAAAGTTGATTGATTGATTGATGCATGGGCGGGTCATTCGGTACAGGTGTCAAATGCGTAAATTATTTAAACGTGATTAATGAAAAAATGTAATTAACGTGCGTTAACACGATAATTTTGACAGCTCTATTCACTACAAAAATAAAGAGCCAGATATCCAGCCGAGTTTTGTACAGCTAATTAAGAGCAAGGTCACAGAGGAGGCATACAAGCAAACATTTTGTTTTCCACGCTCTTCAGACACTTTCTTATGCAGCTATAGACAAAACAGACTGTGCAGGAGGGCTCTGTAGGCAATTCTCATCTATATTTCTACACCAATGTAGGTAACTACTTATATTTTTGTTCAGTGATAAAATATCCAATTGACACATTGAGTATTAGTATTAGTATTCAACATGAGTGATTCGCCAAACCGAAAGTCCTTGGACAACGTGTTAGAGTGAGGGTTAAGCAGTATACAAACCATTACACCACGGGCAGTTAGGATTCCTTTGCAAAGTACTGTTGATTACAACCTTTTAAACCTTGTGCTAAATTACAAGTTCCAATCACTCAACCTGAGCCGTCACCATAGCAACACACAGCACTGAGCACAAAAAGTTAACTTTGCAGAATAGGAGTTACTTTTCAATGTCTGTTGTGCGGCAAAGATTTTGGTAAAATGCTTTATATCCTCTGTGGTTTGGTCTTGGCAACGGTTGCCGAGGAGCTTTTGCTGGCTCCTGGCTCGAATAAAGTAGTCCCTTTCCTGAGACACTTTTTTTGAGAGGGGACAAAATATTTACAGTATTATGAATTATGTTGTGCCGTTCTAGATTCTGCATCGTGCGTTTGCTCGTTCAGTCCTTAGTTATCTGGAGCTGTAACAATATCGTAAATCACAACTGATAATGTTCTATTTTAGTAATACAATACAATAAACTGCTGTATACATATATATTTATATATATAAAGGCTGTGAAATGTGATTTTAAGACTCTGAAATGAGATTTTTTTTTAAATAATTAGGGCATGTGTACATATCCAATTTTTTAAATGGTAGAAAATTAAATTACGTTCTAAAAAATAACGCAGAACAAAATTAGGTGAAGTCGCAGCTGTATGTTTTAAGTCTGTAAAACCCTTCTCACCCACACTTTATACACTCTCAATTGCTGAATTGAGTTTGTGGAAATATGTGTTGTAGGTCTGAGCGCTGCTGCAGCTGTCAAAAGCCGTGCATACACTGTCAAATACAGCTGCAGAGGACACAGTGCTGAAGTGCAGGAGCAGGACTGAGGTGGGTTACTGTCATGTTATAATAGCGGTTAAATGATTCACTGTAGGCACCAGAAATGTGAACCAAGTTATAGCAGGGGACCACCGTATACCTAAAACCGTTTGTTTTGTATCTTGACAATTCAGTGTTTTTGTTTGTAGTTAATTCATTGTTTGTTATTCCTACTATTATCCAAAACAAGGCATCCACTACAAAACCAAATCTGACCTGGCAGGCATTGTAGAGCAGCTGGTGTTCGAACTTCCTGATGCCGAGGATTTGCTGGAACATCTCGTAGAGCTGCTCTTTACTGAGGATTAGTTCTGAAACTGCACTGAGGTGCGCTCTCTGAGGACCGCGCCGCAGCTCCTCGTCCCCCCTGTAGATGGCGTCGTATTTGGCGATCCAGGAGCTCAACACAGTCTCTTTGCTCAGACCGTCGATCTCCGGCAGACTTCGCACCCTCCGCTCGATGTTCTTCTTGAAAACCTCCCGGAAGTCGTTGGCCGAACAGCCGCCACTTTGGACCATCCGCGAAACACGCTCGCTCTTCAAGAAGCCCTGAGCGCACGGAGAAACAGAAAACATTAAGTTAATTGGTTCTTCTATACCAGACATAGAAATTGGTCATCTGCCCCTTTGGACCAATGGTTCTATGTGTTTTTTTTACCATTGCAATTTCTGTGTTTGAACGGTACCTTCATATTCACTTATTTCCAAACAAAAAACAAGTAAGGTTCAACTTTAGTCCCCAAATTGAAATTTGTCTTCAGCTCACAGGGCTGTTGGACACACATACAAGACACTCTCAACATTAAGACAATTTCAACACAAGAATATTCCATAACATTGCAGACTCCCCTTGAAGTGCTTGTGCAATAAGTGGTGGAATACCAATCAGCATATGCAGTTACAAAAAACAAGTTTTAGTGCTGTCGTTGGGTCAACATGACCCACCACAGTGACTAAAAGTAGAAGCAAAATGCCCTAAAATCAAAATTCAGCTTAAAAGAAAAGAAAAGTAATTTAGGGTATTTTGGCAACTTTTATTCACTGTGGAGGGTCCCTCTTTAGACCCTCCACAGTGGGTCAAAAAAGGGTGGACTGACATCATCATAGTGTTTCCTGAACGTAAGCTAGCTTGAGCTAATTTCATTATAGGGCAAACTACGGTTTGTAAATGTTGAGTGTAACACAAACCGCACTGAGCAAGAGTTTACTTTTCAATGCAAGTCGATAGGAGCCGAAGTAAGTTGGAGCAAAACTTCACCTATGAGCATCTATATACAGGCTATGATTAAACTCAGCCCAACTAAAGAAAAAAATACAACCGTGGGACAAAAAAACATTTGATTGGTACAATAGTGTGCCTATTATACCCCACACAAGGACACGATGATCACCTGGGCTCTAATTGTACTTTGTAACAGTCAAAGCACTCAAAGGTAAAATGTTCTTTGTAATCAAAGACATGTTGAATTTGGCAATGTTCTGAACAGTGTGTGACCAGCCATTGTTGGAAACTTAATAGACTTGAATATTTGTGACACAAACTAAGTATGTGGCTGGAACAGAAGTTGCACTGATCAATACAGATTCAAATGGTCATGAATATAAATATTAATTTTGATAGACTCTGAAGGGTTTCTTTTTGACAATCTAGGGCTCCGTTTACACACAGACGGCAGCAAAGAAATGTGCAAAAACGACCCCCACTTAGGCTTGTCACGATTACAAATTTTGCTGGCCGATTAATTGTCTCAGAAATTATTGTGAGAAGCGATAGTATTGTCGTTCTGAGATCATTTTCATTATTTTCACTTTACAACGCGACATGCACCACACCCACTTCCTGAACAACATCCTCCTCAGGCCACCGCAAAGACTGAAAAGAATGCACCAACATCATTCTTCATTTGACAGCAGAAATGGAAACTGCAACTACAGCCTCGCAGGGTTTCAGCCCGAAACTGCCGCGCAGCACAGCAGTTCTGTTCCACTCTGGAGGCCTTTTTTCAAAGCTTGCGTTTTCACCCCTGTGAAACATCGACACCGTGTGAATGAAAGGCTCTGTTTTACTGTTACAGCGTCTCTGTGTAAACAGGGCCTAAGTAATAAGTGTGCATTTGTTCTCTCACACCACTCACTGAGTGGAGTGAGACGCACGCCGGACCGATACAGGTTTATAGTGGTAGGGGAAGCCAATGCAACCAGGAGGAAACAGGAGTAGACACAGGGAGAACATGCAAACTTCACACAGCAAGGCCCCATCTGGAGGTGGCATTGGACGAGGACATTCTTGCGTGATCTTGTAAAAACAACAACAAAAGATTCAGTTCTCATAGGACTGTTATAGAAATATTTTAGTAAAGCAATCTGAATTAACACCAAATAGTTATGAGTGTAAGTTATAAACTAATAGTGAACTCTGGATTCAGATACAGGCCATAATGCTCTGTTGGCAGCAGGTCAGTGATAGATGGAGACGTGCTGCATCATGTCTTTGACCTGGGTCATAGAACAATATGTTCAGGTCAAAAGCAGATTGTTACATATATCAGAGTTGTATCAGCGTTAGGACGTGTAAAGAGAAGCCTTGAGCAACACATATCAATGTTGACTTCATCTCTGTAATATCTAGAGTAGATATGTGTTTGTTTACTCTGGTCTATTTAATGACCAGCCATTTCCTCATTCGTGGCAGTCGATTTCGGACGGCTGCCCGGTGGTATTGGTATCGGTTCTGTTATTCATTGTAATTGTGCACATTTACTAATGAATAAACTCACACTTTGTTTGGAATTACAGCTCTGGGTTGTTTACCTTATTTTACTCTTGTTACGTGCAGAATTTCCACAACAGGACCAAAGAGTTAATAATAACGGAATTATAGCCCAGTGTGGAATTTCAAATAATTTTTTTAGATTCACATTCTAGTCATTGATTTCTACAGTTGACTGTAAAATCAAATACGTCCTAAGAAGTCGCATTGAAAATGGTTCTCACTCTCACATTGGCAAAGTATTTGTATAGCACCGTTCATACACAAGGCCAACTCAAAGTGCTGAACCAAACAAACAAAACATTAAAATCATAAATAATGGCCACACTTTGAAAAGAGTAAAGATATAATCCTTCAGTTGTATGAACAGCGAAACAGAACATCGTCGGAGTAGAAGCTTGTCTCGCATTTTCAAGAGGCTGTTCCTAATTTAGCTGCATAAATCTAAAACACTGCCTCCCCATGTTTAGTCCTGACTCTGGGCACCAGCAGGAGGCGGGTCCCTGTGCTCCTCTGAGTCCAAATTGGTCCATATGGCACAAACATGTCACAGATTTACTTTGGTGCGAGGCCATGGATAGATTTGTTCACAAGTGGAGCTGCTTTTAAATCTATTCTCTGAGCCACATTGAGTGCTCTTAACTTGTACAAATTGATAAATGATACAACTGGACAGATATGTTGCCTCCTCCGTCCTGATCTGAGTGGTGTCGTGCCTGTGGTCCATCTGCATGAGCTAAAACAGTAATTATTAAATAAGTGACAGGAGTGAAGATGGACTAATGGAGAAACTGACGGCTCGTTTCAAAAGGACGCATTATTTTTGCACGACACAATAATTACAGTTTGCAAAATAGCAGATTGGTTCTGCATCCAAACTCAAATGTCTGAAATGAGAATAAGGATGTTGGCAGCAGCGACTTTGCAAACTCTACGATTTCATCTTCAGGGCGCCATGATCAGAGCAAAGAGAAGCAACGGAAGGATACCATTACAATTCTCAAAAAAACGTTTTCATTTTGTCATTATGGGGTGTTGTGTGTAGAATTGTGAGTAAAAAAAATAATTGAATACATTTTGGAATAAAGCTCTAACATACAACTGTACCTCTGTCTAATATATGTACAGTATATACAGTATATTTTTGCAGACACACACACACACACACAAATACATTGAGTAAATACGTTAATACTTTATCTTGAAGTATAAAAAGTATGAACATATAAATATGGGAGTGGATAGCACTCTCGCCTCTCAGCAAGAAGGTCCTGGGTTCGAATCCCGGCCGGACCAGGGCCTTTCTGAGTGGAGTTTGCATGTTCTTCCCGTGTCTGCGTAGGTTTCCTCCGGGTACACCGGTTTCCCCTACCACTAAAAACATGAACAATAGGTCTGGCATGCGCCTCCTGTACTGGCGACCCCGCTCCCATCTCTGTGTGGAGTGAGAGACAAGTGCCCAAAAATAACAATTATAAACCGCTTTGTGACTCTGGTCTGTGAAAGGCGGTATATAAATAAAACTTATTATTTTTCAACATGATCTGCTTCTCATTCCTACTGTTCTGCAACCTGGGATGCAACACTGACATTTACCCACAATGAGATCAATACATCTAAAGTCTCTTAATCTTAATGATTACAGACTTACAGCTGTTCTACGATGGCCTCAGAGGTTTGGTGAATTGCTACACCCCTAATTGGAACATAAGGATAATACCCCAATTGTTTAATATCCTTTAAGGCTTTATAAACATGCTCCTCATAAGCAGAAGAAATCCTAAGTTGCCTTTGCTTTCTGCGCTGTATAGGCACTGGAACGACCAACTTATCTGGCAACATAAATGTCAGCCGTTATTACTAATGAATCGATCAGCGGGAGGGCGCCTCACTCCCCGCTGGTGGAGTTAATTGGGGCTTTTAAATGGCACTAAATTATTTACACCCAGCAGAGCACCAGAACTGTGTGGGAGAGAGAGGACTGATGGAACCGTTCAGTACAGTATGTGGGGTCGGAAAAATAAGAGGTTTATCATAAGGAGTTTACAGTTAGGTGTATTTACACTAGTTCATGGATATAAAAACTCCATTCACTCTTAGAACTTACAGAATAAACCACATTTGATTTATAGTTTAATAAAGCTTTTTCCAATTTGAAATGATTTGCTCATTCACATAACACATCTCGGAACCTCTTGCTAAAATGGTTGATAAGGCAAGCTGGAGTTTCCCCTGCGAATGAAGGCCTCAGATTGGTCAATCCTTATATCACAGACAATTTAAAAAAAATGGCGATTAAAACATACATTTTCTAAAGCTCAAAGTTATGTACCACAAAAACGCTTACTGAGCTAGAGGACTTTACTTTTCAATGCAAGTCAATAGGAGCCAGAGCGAGTTGAAGCAAAACTTTGACCATGAGCACTTCCCTATTGAGCTTCATTGAGCGATGGGGTTTGCATTGTCCATCTATAAACAGTCTATGTCTTGCAACATTATAAAGTACTCTTCCAAATGAGGGAACCAGCTGATCCCTTTACGTGTGATGACAAGACTTATACTTAGACAATATTTTTACCACATTGTATACATACGATTACACAATGCCTCCTTGTTCCCAGAGACAAGTTAAAAGTACATTTCTTTGCAGTCAAAACAACACTAAACGGACCTGGAGACTTCCCTCATATCCATTCCCATGCTCTCCATCACAGCTGCAAAGTACAAGACAGCCATTATTGTAGAAAGCAGTTAACCCGTGTTCAATAAAAAAGTGCAGACGTGCAGATTGGGTGGAAAGGCGTGGGTTTAGCGTTGCCGAGGGCCCGATTCAAAATCCCATTTCCCTGTGTGATATGACTGAAGCGTGAAGCAGCCGTCAAGTTACAAAAGTCATCAGCGAACGCAGAGGAGGAGAGATCCGACCAGAGCCGAGACCGATCCAAGTTAGGAGCAGAGAGAACTTCGGCATGATTGGACTACGGTGTGACAGATTGGACGAGGACAGCCGGAAATGGAAGTCTTCAAAATAAAAGTTCTAAATGAGTCTGCGGTGTGGAAAGTTTTGGAGTTTCAAAATAAAGGCATCTGTCACTGAGCAAAGACCGAGTAAGTAGGAAAGTTCATTGGTTAACTATGGGATATACAAGGACTTTTGACCTTTCATACTAACAAATACTAAATGGTGTAAAACAATAAAATGAATTATAGACAATTACTCTCTATGATTTTACTATTACTGTTGAAAATAACCCCGTAGCAATAACAGGACGTTCAACAGTTATGGCAAAAGAAGTATGAGTTTTTGGCTCATGTATTTAACCAAGAACCTAAAGAAGCAAATACTCCACATTGCCAAATTTGGTCATTGAATGCTGCTTTCCAAAAAGAGCACAGATACTTTCTTTCAACAAATATTTTGAAGTCTGGGTTCTACAGGGTTAAGATTTATTAGTTTGTGCGTCTGATGGAAATAAAGCTGGGTGATCTAATACGGTTTGCAGCAATATAAGTATAATTTTGATTGTATGATGTTTATGGTGTGTGTGCAGAAACAGCGGCTGCGATCACAGCTGTGACACAGAGAAAGCTTCCCTCTAAAGTTGTTACCCTGACTCCGAGTTTATGGATATTTATGGAGCGTGGTCATCCCGCTCCCTATGGACCAAAGGCTCCAATGTTTTTGTTATTATTGCATTTTAAACTGTTTGATTCTATGATCTGCTGTTGGTGAATTGACAACTTTGTGAAGTCCTCAGATACTTGTTATTTAGGGCCATACACAAATACATTGAAATCATTCCAAACAGAACATTTGTCCGATTATGGTCCGAGTCCAAACGGGCTCAGACCAGAAACAGCAGTGGGACATGCCCAGATCCAGCCCCTGAGTGGACAAAGGGATAAAAGACCACAAGTGCTTTTGTTTCCAATGTTTCTATGGCAATCATACTTGTACAGAGATCAGCGGACAGTTGCTATGGAAAAACATTTTTAAATAGATTACCATCATTACTATCTTGTCTTTTCATGTGACTTTGATTCTTATTATGCAGCCATCGAAAATACAATTTGCAAAGAGTTTTGTCAACAACTTAATTTCATGTGTGAGAATGAGTCAATGAGTCTGCAGAGCGTGGAATAATGATGAAGTAAAATCACTCTACACTCAAATTGCTTCATTACAGAAATGGGTTTTTTCCCATATGTTGTTGAAATTACAGATGGCGTTCATAATGATCTGTGGCGTCATAAATCGTATGGAAATTCAGAACCCCATCGAGTTTGAACATGACAAAGCCACTTCTACAGCCAATGGCACTCTAGAGCAGGGACACCCACTACCTACAGTCTTCAGGTTAGCGTATTTTCTGGACTAGTATAAGCCACACCGGATAATAAGGCTCCAATTTTTAGAAAGAAATTGAATTTTGTACATGTACAAGCCGCACCGGATTAAACATTGTAATATTGAAAAATGTAGCTCACAAACGTTCACCATGTCTTCTTTTTACTGTGAGTTTTAAGAGCAAGATGTGAGTCACTGTCTGCTCTTAATGTTTCAGTGTGAAGCAGAAAGAAGCAACATGGGATCTCTTTTCACTTTCATGTCTATACAAAGAACCAACAAACTGTTTATCATATAGAATAAAGTATTTACACAAATATATTATAAGTGAGGACTTTTAAACTTTATTTTATCTGCTTGATTGTTGGTCTAATGTTACCAACAGAGGCTGCTAGAAGAAAAAAAGTTTCAGCTTGCAGTCTGAAAGATACAGTAATACTGGACTCGGAATTGGAATGAAAGCCCTTTAAGGACCGAGTTGAAGACTAATAACAGAAAATAGGAATTCAAAGTTCAAAGTTGATTTTCAGACCAAATTTTGTTTTTGGAGTTTATCCATTTCAAACCTGTTGCGAAAATTATTTCACAGAACAAAAAAGAAAACAAAAGAGTTAAATATATACAGTACATTGTTTGAAAAGAGATTGGACACACACACACTTTATATTTGTACAGCAACAACAGCAGCAATCTCTGAGGACTTCACAAAGTTGTCAATTCGCCAACAACAGATCAGAGACTCAAACGCAGTAACTGTGATAATAAACACATAGAAGCCAAATCTGCCATAGCGCTCCCACTCTCACGGTTTTGACTTACTTGGTTTGGGGATTTTCTTGTCTGTGTTTGTGACATGCAGCTTATTCGCCAGCTTTGCAGTCACTTTTTGCTGGAGGGAACAAATATCTGTGCATCGCGACTTGATCTACGGCAGAGAAGTGCCTTTGATGTGACGGCTAATTAGTTTGAGATCAATTGTGAGCTTTCAAATGAACTAAATATATAAAGACTCACAGTTTGGGGGGGAGCATTTATGATTGTATGCATCTGTCTGGTGTTCGTTTTGTCTGTACGAGTATCTGAAAGTGACCTGAATTACCCCTTGTTAGGTAAATACAGTACAGTGATCGCTCATTTATGGCAAGGGTTACGTAAAAAAAACAAAAAGTCTGCACAGTAGGAGCTACATATTTTAAGGCTGTAAACCCTGTAGCTGTAAACCCTGAGCGCTGCTACAGCTGTCAAAAGCCGTGGGTACACTGTTAAATAATAGTGTACGCATCGTAACGGTTTTGTTAAGTCCTCTGTGATGACTACTGTTGGGATTTAGGACTATACAAGAATACATTGAATTGAATTGAGCTGAAGAGGACACCACGGTAGTCCTAAGAACTAATCATTGTGGTGCAAATAAGCCACAAAAAATGTTATATTAACGGCTTATTAAACGAGCGCGAGGTTAATACATGTTTTATTATATGAATATTTTTAATTTATGCAAATATCGATCGGTTTCAAAGAGCAAAAACACATGTAACCAAACTGTCTAATCATGACATGGAGAACTTGCTTATCAGATGATTGAGGTCGCCCGCTGTAAGTTCTTAATATCTTCTGTGTCTTTACAAATGCTTTTTAGATATTTGTGAAGTATGTTCAAGTCCGACTTGGTTTTCCTAATCGTGTTTTTACCTTTCTGGTCTGTAACGAAGCTGTCAATCTCTTCTTGAGTGTTAGGAGTTGTGTTTTCGTCGTTATTTGCTGTTATTACTTCCTCTGGCTCTTCCAACTCGTCCAGATAATAGAATTCACTGGAGAATGCTCCCAGTCGATCATTATTTCTTTTTTACCAAGAAAAGATATCAAATTTTATACGCGCTGCGGGCCAATTGTTATAAAAATTATCAGCCAATCAGAGTGCGCATACGATCCAAGTCATATGATAATACCGGCTATATGATGTAAAAAAGCACACACAAAATTTCCACAAAAAAACTGAAACCGCAAGACCGCAAATGGTGAAGTTACAGTTTTAATGATCGATACAGGACAAGTCAGAAAAAAACAGATTGACAGAATAAACAGTTATGGCTCAATTACAATAATACTTGTGGGAAATGGGAACGGACTCCTGACGGCCTCGCAACCACAGCGCCTACTTACCATGTGTAGAATGTAGGGGTATGCAACTAGGAAACAATTAACAGGAAAATACATTCAAATCAAATGACAGAAGCAGGTAATGAGGTATAATCCAAATATAATCACCGCCAAGTTATACAGCACATTACAATTCCTCTCTTGAACAGGGGAAGGGCACCTATGGCATCTTCAGAAGTACGGGCATCTGTTTGTGCTGTGATAAAAGCTGAGTGTAAACAAACATGTATGTAGCATGTGGAACGGTGACACATCAAAGCTCGGCGCGCACCCCCTGCAGCAGACCAAATCCACTTTCATGCCGCATTTCTGAGCATCGTGTGCAGCTTCTATCAAAGAGCACAGACAGGCAGACCTCCCACTCTCCCACGCTCCGTAAATGCCTCAGGACGCGATGCCTTCAACGTCTGGTACACTACACACAGATGAGCAGTGATAAGGCACTAACATTATTCTACCAGAGGGATTTTTGTTCAGATAAAAGTCAATTTATTTTCCTTGTGAGTGCATTAAAAGGCTGCAAGAGAAACCTGTGTGTTTTGCAGAAGACATTATCAAAGGAAATTTAGGGCGTTTGGTAATTGCCACCAAAAACGAATACAGTGCTGGATTATAAACTACTTTTTTTCAACTTCTGTGAACTCTGGCTTATACAAATGTGGCCAATGTCAGTATGCTCTGTTAAATCACTTAAAACCCACTTTTATCGAACAGCTTTTGTCATCTTTGAACTTCTCATGTCATATTTTACAGTCTGCCTGGTCTTTGTTTTGTCTTTCTTGTGTTTCTTCTTTTTGACTTTCTTCCTGTATCTTCTAGTCCATCTAATTATTTTGACTTTATGACTATTTTAAGGTATATTATGCTTTGTAAACATTGTTTTTGAAAAGATTCATGATTATTATTATAATGTATGTGTAACCTATATTAGAAACTGCACTTCCGGTGACCCTAGTCTGTATAAATGTGCAATATAAATAAGGTTTACATACTTATTTACTGTGTCTATTGTGAATATATGAGTAATGTAAATAATATAAATGCGTCGCGCTCTTGCTCCTAGCGAGAACAGCCTGTGCCAATAACGTTGCCAGTAGGGCAACATAAAAGCATCCTATCTTTGAACGCTTTCCAATTCTTACTTTCTATGGAGTCACCTGTGTCGAATACTCCTGCGTAACCTTTATTGTTACCGCTTCCTCACGTTCATGGGCGACCGCAGGGGAAAAAATATAGAGGGGAGACTACGTAGCATCTGTAGTAGCCACTGGAGGTAGCATTAGCATTTCCATTCAGTGACTTTTTTCATCAAGGTACATCAATATGATAATGATACTGATGATACTCTTGTGTTTGGATTAACTTGGTAATTTGTGTAATTGGAGGGTGGCATATATTTGCATAGTATAGTCAATGCTCACATACTGTTAGCATCGGTTGTTAAACTTTATATTGAGCAATGAGACTATTTAATACATTGTGTGTAATGAAATGGAAACATGTCATATTGCTATTTTTGGATGAATTTTGCATTCATTATTATGCCGTACACTGTGCTTAAAGAAGCTATACTCTTTATGTAACTGCAGACACAGCAAAACAGCCCAAACAACACAATAAGGAAGAGAAAAGAACTAAAGCGAAAAATCTGTCCCCTCCCACACTCATCCACACACACCTGTTCCAATAACCTCAGCTTATGGATATGGACATTCAGCTACAAAAGGACATTAAGACCACATCGTTATGGGACTTGAAAAAAACTACTGCTGCTGCTATTGATGCTGAAGCAATGCATGATCTGCAGAACTGTAAATATATTTGCTAAATGTTGTTTATTGATTTTTCTCACACATGTTTTATTACTTTTTGTCTACGGTTCTCTGGGAGGTATGACACAAGTCTTCTGTTCCTAGTCCAAACCCCTTTAATATCATAACATTGTTTTTTTTTTTTAGGTGCTGGTCGTTTGGGTCTACATGACCCACCACAGTGCGACTAAAAGTAGAATGCAAATGCCTAAAATCATAATACCAGCTTAAAAAAGTAAAGAAAAGAAGTTAGGGTATTGTTGGGCAACTTCTTATATTCACTGTGGAGGGTCCCTCTTTAAGACCCTCCACATGGGTCAAAAAAGGGCGGATCTGACATCATCATTGTGTTTCCTGAACGTAAGCATGCTTGAGCTTATTTCCATTATGAGGGCCAAACTACGGTTTGTAAATGTTAGTTGTAACACAAACCGCACTGTATCATGAGTTTACTTTTTCAATGCAAGTCCTGTATAGGAGCCGAAGTAAGGTTGGAGCAAAACTTCAAACATCTATATACAGGCTATGATTAAACTCAGCCCAACTAAAGGAAAACCAAACAACCGTGGGACAAAAAACCAATTGATTGTACAATAGTCTGTGCCTATTATACCCACACAAGGACACGCATGATCACCTGGGCTCTAATTGGTACTTTGTAGCAGTCAAAGGCACCTCACAGGGAAAAAAATGTTCTTTGTAAGCATGACATGTTGAAGTTGGCAATGGTTCTGACATGGAGTGAACCACCAATGTTGAGAACTTAATAGATCTTGAATATTTGTTGACACAAACTAATATGTGGCTGAACAGAAGTTGCACTGATCATTACAGATTCAAATGTCCTGATATAAATATTAATTTTGATAGACTCGAAGGGTTATCTTTTTGCTATCTAAGGGCTCCGTTACACTCAGACGCAGCAAAGAAAATTGGCAAAAACGCCCCCCCACGTTAGCTTGTCACGATTACAAATTTTTGCTGGCCGATTAATTGTCTCAGAAATTATTGGTTGAGAAAGCGATAGTATTGTCGTTCTGAGATCCATTTTCATTATTTTCACTTTACAAACGCGACATGCACCACAACCCACTTCCAGAACAACATCCTCCCTCAGGCCACCGCAAAGACTGAAAAGAAGGCACCAACATCATTCTTCATTTGACAGCAGAAATGGAAACTGCAACTACACCTCGCAGGGTTTTCAGCCCGAAACTTGCGCGCATCACAGCAGGTCCTGTTCCAACTCGGAGGCCTTTCTTTCAAAGCTTGCGTTTGTTCACCCCTGTGAACACATCGACACCGTGTGAAGGAAAGGCAGCTGTTTTACGTGTTACAAGCGTCTCCTGTGTAAAAGCAGGGACTAATTAATCAATTGTGGCATTTGTTCTCACACAACACCACTCTTTGAGAGGAGTGAGACGCACGCCGGACCGATACAGGTTTATAGTGGTTAGGGGAAGCAAGCAACCAGGGAAACAGAGTAGACAAAGGAGAGAACATGCCAACTTCACACAGCAAGGCCCCATCTTGGAGGTGGCATTGACGAGGACATTCTGCGTGATCTTGGTAAAACAACAACAAAAGTTCAGTTCTCTTAGGACTGTAAAGAAATAAAAATTTAGTAAAGCAATCTGAAATTAACATCCAAATAGTTATGAGTGTAAATTATAAACTAATAGTGAACTCTGGATTCAGATACAGCCATAAGCTCTGGTTGGCAGCAGGTCAGTGATAGATGAGACTCTGCACCTGTCTTTGTCCTGGGTCATAGAACAATAAGTTCGGTCAAAAGCAATTGTTACATATATCAAGATGATATCAGCGTAGGACGTGTAAAAGAAGCTTGAGCAACACATATCAATGTGACTTCATCTCTGTAATAACTAGATTAGAGATGTGTTTTTGTTTAACATCTGACTATTTATTGACCAGACCATTTCCTCATGTCTGGCGACGTCGATTTTCGACGGGCTGCCCGGTGGTAGTGTATCGGTTCTGTTATTCATTGATTGGTGCACAGTTTACTAATGATAATCTCACACTTTGTTTGGAATACAGCTCTGGGTTTTTACCTTATTTATCTCTGTTACGTGCAGATATTATCCACAACAGGAACCAAAGAGTTAATAGTAACCGGAATTATAGCCCAGTGTGGAAATTTCAAAATAATTTTTTTAGATTCCATTCTAAGTCATTATTGCTACAGTTGACTGTAAAATCACAATACGTCCTAAGAAGGTCGCAATTGAAAATGTTCTCAACCGTCTCACATTGGCAAAGAGTATAAGCTATAGCACGCGTTCATACACAAGCCAACTCAAATGCTGAACCAAACAAACAAACTTAAAATCTAAATAATGGCCACACTTTGAAAAAGAAAAGATATAATCCATCAGTTGGTATGAACAGCGAAACAGAACATCGGCGGAGTAGAAGCGTGTCTCGCATTTTCAAGAGGCCTGGATTCCTAATTTAGCTGCAAAAAATTCTAAAAACACTGTCTGCCTCCCCATGTTTAGCTCCTGACTCTGGGCACCAGCAGAGGCGGGTCCCTGTGCTCCTCGGATCCAAATGGTCCATATGGCACAAACATGTCAAGATTTACTTTGGTGCGAGGCCATGGAAGATTTGTTCACAATGGAGACTAGCTTTTAAATCTAAAGTCTCTCTGGAGCCACAAATTGAGTGCCTCTTAAACCTTTGTACAAATTGATAAATGATACAACTGGAACAGATATGTTGCCGTCCTCCGTCCTGAGCCTGAGTTGGTGTCGTGCCAGTGGTCCATCTGGCATGAGCTATAACAGTAATTATTAAATAATGACAGAGTGAAGATGTACTAAATGAGAACTGACGGGCTCGTTTCAAAAGGACCATTATTTTTGCACGACACCATAATTACCTTTGCAAAATAGCAGATTGGTTCTGCATCCAAACTCAAATGTCTGAAATGAGGAAATAAGGCGGTTGGCAGCACGACTTTGCAAACTCTACGAATTCATCATCAGGGCGCCATGATCAGTGCAAAGAGAATCGCAACGGATGGATACCATTACAATTCTCAAAAAAAAAACGTTGTCATTTATGTCATTAATGGGTGTTGCTGTGTAGAATTAGTGAGTAAAAAAAATTATTAATTACATTTTGGAATAAAGCTCTAACAACAACTGTACCTTCTGTCCGAATATATGTACATATATACAGTATATTTTTGCATGACTACACACACAAAACACACACAAATACATTGAGTAATACGTTAATACTTTAGTCTCGAAGTATAAAAAATATGAACATATAAATATGGGAGTGGATAGGCACTCTCTCGCCTCTCAGCGAAGAAGGTCCAGGGTTCGAGATCCCGGCCGACCAGGCCTTCTGAGTGGAGTTTGCATGTTCGTCCCGTGACTGCGTAGGTTATCCTCCTTCCTCCGGTTACAAATCACCGTTTCCCCTACCACTAAAAAACATGAACAATAGGGTCTGGCAAGCGCCCCAGTACGGCGACCCCGCGCCCATCTCTGTGTGGAGTGAGAGACAAGTCCCAAAAATAACATTATAGAACCGCTTTGTGACTCTGGTCTGTGAAAAGGGCGTATAATAAATAGAATTATTATTTTTCAACATGAGCTTCTATCTCATTCCTACGGTTCTGCACCTGGGATGCTACACTGAACAGTTACCCACAATGAATCAATACATCTAAAGTCGCTTAATCTTAATGATTAACAGACTTACAAGCTGTTCTCACGATGCCTCAGAGGTTTGGTGAATTGGCTACACTCCCTAATTGGGAACATAAGATAATACCCCAATTTTTAATATCCTTTAAGGCCATTTAAACAAGCTTCCTCATAAGCAAAGAAACCGAAGTTGCCTTTGCTTTCTGCGCTGTATAGGCACTGGAACGACCAACTGTATCTGAGCAACATAAATGGTCAGCCGTTTTACTAATAATCGATCAGCGGCGAGGCGCATCACTCCCCGCTGGTGGATTTTATTGGGCGTTTAAATGGCACGAAAATTATTAACACCCACAGAGCACCAGAAGCTGTGTGGGAGAGAGAGGACTGATGGAACCGTTCATACAGTATGTGGGGGTCGGAAAAATAATGAGGTTTATCATAAGGATTACAGTTAGGTGTATTAACTTAGTTCATGGATATAAAACCATTCACATGCTTAAACATACAGAATAAACACATTTGATTTATAGTGTTAATAAAGCTTTTTCCCAATTTGAAATGATTAGCTCATTCACATAACACATCACGAGAACCACTTGCTAAAATGGTTGAACGGCAAGCTGGAGTTTCCCTGCGAATGAAGGCCTCAATTGGTCATCCTTATATCACGACATTTAAAAAAAAATGGCGATAAAACATACATGTGACTAAAGCTCAAAGTTATTGTACCACAAAAACGCTTACTGAGCTAGAGGACTTTACTTTTTCACTGCAAGTCAATAGAGCCATGAGCGAGTTGAAGCAAAACTTGACCAAGGCACTGGCCCTATTGAGCTTCATTGAGCGATGGGAAGTTTGATTGGTCTCACTATAAACGCTCGATGTCTTGCAACAATAGAAAGTACCTTCCAAATAGGGACCAGCTGATCCCTTTACGGGTGATACAAGACTAAACTTAACAATATATATTACACATTGTATACATACGATTACACATGCCTTCCTTGTGCCCATGAGCCAATTAAAAGTACATTTCTTTGCAGTCAAAACAACACTAAACGGACCTGGAGACTTCCCGCTTATCCATTCCCATGGCTCCCAATCACAGCAGCAAAGTACAAAGACAGCCATTATGTAGAATCAGTTTAACCCCCGTGTTCAATAAAAAAGAGGCAGACGTGGCAGATGGGGTGGAAAGGCGTGGGTTTAAGCGTTGGGCGAGGGCCCGATTCAAAATCCCATTTCCCTGTGTGATAGACTGAAGCGGGGGAAGCAGCCGTCAGTTCAAAAGTCATCAGCGAACGCAGAGAGGTGAGATCCGACCAGAGCCGAGACCCAGGATCTAGGTAGGGAGCAAGGAGAACTCGGCATGTTGGACGACGGTGTGACAGATTGGACGAGGCAGCCGAAAATGGAAGTCTTCAAAATAAAGGTCTGAAATGAGTCTGCGGTGTGAAAGTTTGGAGTTTCAAAATAAAGCCATCTGTCACTGAGCAAAGACCGATAAGTAGGAAAGTTCATTGGTTAACTATGGATATACAAGACTTTTGACCCTTTCATACGAACAAATACTAAATGGTGTAAAACAATAAAATGAATTATAGACAATTACTCTCTACTGATTTTACGATACTGTTGAAAATAACCCCGTAAGCAAGAACAGGACGTGCAACAGTTTAGTTGGCTGTATAGTTACAGCCAAGTGGCTCTCTTTTTTCTCATTAATCAGATCATTATTATCAGAATCCACATTTTAAATACTTGGCTTTTTTCTGTTTAAATGTACCCTTTTTCCCGGGATATGGAGGTTTTATTATCCTATAACTTCTGACCCTAAAGCTGTCCCTATTTCTCTAATTCTATTCCTATTTTTCACTAATACACTTGTGCCTCTCTGCACTTTAAGAAGGTGTGCCTCTCTTGCACTTCTAAACTCTGTGGCTCTTTTCATCATCTTTGTTCTGTTTTATATTAGGAGGGACCCATTCTTCCCCCAAGGCTAAAAACGTCTAAACCTGACTATTGTTCTATCGCGTCCGATAGAACACCCATCACGGCGGTCTGGCCACGCTGCAGTCCGTCGAGCCGAATTCTCTCTCTCTCTTCTATTTAAAACAATGTGCAGATTTTCAAAAGTACGATCCGCTTACCTCTTTCGAAGAGAAGAGAGAATTTTCCCGGCCCACGGACCCAGTCTATATCTGAGCTCATCTTGCGTCTTCTTTCTGTATCAAATCACGTCTCGGGGTCACCATTTGTGGGTCAAAAAAGATTTGACTGACGTGTTCAAAATTTGGTACAGAAATCAGACGAAGATATCCAAGTTTAACATCTGTATTTAATTTATCTTGACAATCAGATACAGAACATTCAAACAAAAGAGAGCTCCTAAAACTATGCTATGCTGTCCCTCGCTGGCCCTGTGCTGACTGACCTCAAAAGCCTTCAGGGAGGTCATATAAGGGAGACTTCCGATGAGTCATCCATATGCGCCCAACGTGGGGCTTCCGGGTGTGCTGACGTCCCTTGTCCACTGGGAGGCGTCAGAATGCCGTTGGTGAATCTCCCAGTCTGCCTGGGAGATCAGGTTCTGAACTTTTGCCCTCGCCAAAATGTTTATTATTTAAAGTTAATAATTCGCCCTGTTTAAACAGCATTTTATCTTTATGACTCATATCTGATTATCCTGTGTCCTTGAGACTTGAGAGAACAGGTCTTGTTTGGCTATGATGAGAATTAGGACCATCGTTCAAAATGGTCAATTTATTGTCACATCTGTGTATATTTTAAAATATACAACAACTCTTACTTTAGAATGAGACAAAAGAAGATTAGAACAGCAGTATATTTGTGCATGATTTAGAGGAGTTTTGTTATTAAAACTATTATTATTATTTAAAGTTACAGACGCTGAGAAGTTTAGAATTATTGGTTTAAACTGCATGATTTTACAGACATTTACAGCAGTGTTCCTCAACCTTTGAGCCGTAGCTCGTTAATCATTTAAAACAATCACATGCACAGTTGAAACTGGTGCTAGAAAAAAAGAGCTGCAGCCTTTGATGGACGCTGCATTTAGTACAAAATGGTTTGTTCAGACAATCAAAGTTTGAAAAATGATTTAAAGTATTTCTAAATAATGGCTAAAGGTGATATTGGATCATTTCTGATAACACACTAACGCACCACGGCCCACTGGTTGAAAACACGGATGTAGAAACATTTTATGAAATCTTTTATGACATGTTTCTCTTCCAAATAGATAAATTAGAAACAATTATGTCTTTGATACAACTGTTGGCAGTATATCTGAGACATGATTGGTGCAAGTACGTTAGTACACGTACAATAATAGTCTTTTCTCCACATGAATGTGAAACAAAAGGTGAAGTATTAAAGTTTGAAATTAATTTACATTTTTAATGAATCCGAACTGGCTTTACTGAAAAAGGGAAAACATTTATAGCACGTGCACGAGTCTGAAATTAACAATAAGAGCTCTTTAAACTATAGGGGACACAGTCTGTGAGAAGCCAGAGTAAAGACCACGTGGTTTAAACATTAAAGTTTGAAATGGATCCTTTTAGGAAAAAATCTCTTAAAGCTCTGCATGTTCTGCAGGCTCTGAAAGTTGCAACAATAAAATAACTCATGAGACAATTGTAATTGGACATGGAAAAAAAGTCAAATTACAGGCCTTCTGTGTTGTCTATATGTTTGTGTGTTATATGTTTGTGCGTCATGTCAAATACACTACGCTGACCTTAACAAACTCTGGACCAAAATACTAACGTGAGGAGTTGGTGTGTGGCCAATGAGTGTGTTGTGAATGAGGAGTGAGTGGAGTGGTGAACGAAGAATGGAATAACAAATGTTTTTCTGTAATGTTTTAATGAGATCATTGAATAATTATTTTTGTCAACAGCGTACGATGTAAGTACTAGAGATTCAAAGATAACAAACTTTATTGAACAGGTGTAAAAGTGAGAGTACTCTGGGATGAGTACTGTGCTGAAAGTTCTGCTGCTCGTCCTGACAGTGACACAGTCCAGCCGCAGTGAACGGTCATTGGTTGGAGGACAACTTTGGTTTGTAACTCACATTTAGTGGAGTATAAAATTAGAAACATACATTTTGTTAAGTCTGTATTTGGCTACAGCCCCTGCCCTGATGTCACACGACTGTCTGTCAATGCAGTTATGTTTGCCCAATTGGAATGATTGACGGGTCGCTCTATGCGAAGGCCAGGGAAATGATAAGTGGGCATTTTTGTGTTCTAATGTTTCTTTTTCAGATAAAAGATAAGCTACACCTGCTTCAGGGAAAACACAGTAGTATGGGACATGAGAGGAAATGAGCCTCTGCTTTGGCATCACAGCCCACAATACGAATTGAGGACGACCCGGGAGAAACAACTGGATATAATTGGAACAGTAATCTACACACACACACGCTTACATTTACACTTGGCCCACGACCAAGAGAGGGAGTATTGGAATGTTATTGTCATAGGTGGTCATGGTCCTTAACCTTCTAACATTAGAAAGAAGTGTAAAACATATATTTACAAGAACAAATAAATAATGGAAAGGGCAGCCTAAAAGCAAAATGGAAAATTATTAATTAATTTTCGGAGTTGCCGAAATAAAATAAAAATCTTTATTTGTCCCACAGTGGGTCATTCTAATTTTATTGTTGTTCAAATTCAAAAGGAGAAATAATAGCGCTTATAATGCACACATCAAACAGATCTACTTTTTAAGATAATAGATCATATAATAATAAGATAATAATAGAATAGAATGAAATAGTCTGGAGCTAGAGGTTAAAGTGTCGCTAAGAAGAGGTGTCAGAATAAACAATAGTAATAATAGTTAGATTAGTAAACAATCAAAATAGTTTTATTGTAAAAATAAAAATCAATAATGTCAAATTATTCTAATAACTAAAGTAAAAAGGAATCAAATGGAGTCAGATTTTAGATGCTTCTGTTTTCCACATCTGTAGGATCTCTTGCAGATGTGTTTATAGAGAGTAGTATTAAAATGCAGACATAGAACAACAGGCTTTAACAATTTTAAATCTAAAAATAGCTCAAATATAACATTGCTCTTGATGCAGCCTCTGAGCTGCTCCATTGGAGAACAAGTCAAATGTTATTGTTTATTACAAACAGCTGATGTATTTACACACATTAAGTTTTGGACAACACTTTAAACAGTTATAAGCAGTGGACAGAAGCCATGAGTGTGCTTTTGTTTATTAAATAATTAATTTCATAGCCATACAATCGTAGATAGCGTTTTTTAATTAGTTCTCTTCTTCCCGCTCCCTTTCAGGCAACTTGATTTAGATTTATGTCTTTTATATTTGAGAACTACTGTGTTGTTTTTGGAAACATAAAATAGTGATTTGCAGAACAAGAACCAGCCAATGAAAAATCATCTATTGCCGATGCTATTGCTACAACCAGAACCACAACTGTGACCAAATGCAATACATGTAAAGTATTCAGACATCTGACAGACAAAAACTTTGACTTTTTAGTCTGGGAGACTGAGTAACTGTTAAAATGTTTTAAAATGATAAAGTATGAGTATTGTAGCGTTTTAGTAGATGTTGAAAGTGACAGAAGTCACAAATTAGAAATATGCCTTTGTAACGCCTTGGGCTAAGGTGTGAGGGTTGTGTTGCTCTGTTTCTTCCCCCCTCCCTTTTTGTTTTTCTGCAGAGCTTGTGGTGATGGGGGTGTGGCTGGACGGTGCAGCAGACACACCTGCAGCCAATTTACACCTGGCTTCTTAAGCCGAGTTTGGACTGCTCTTCAGTGCCAGATAATTCCGTCACACACGGTAGTGTCCTCGTGCGCCTGTTCCTGTGATTATTTCGCTTTTTTACTCATACAATTTTTTCCCAGATCCTTGGTTGCTGCACCTCCAAGTCTCCAGCCAGCGCCTCTGTCACCTCAGCCTGCCTACAGTTTGTTCTTTCTACTTTTGTTTTGGACTGTAAATAAATTTTTGTTCTTCGTCAGCCTGTTTCAACTCTGCTTTGGGGTCCACAATTGAAAAGACATAACATAAGGATCTGACTGGGCCGAAGATAGAGAGCAGGCTTTCAGACCAGGTTCGCCTACAGGAGCCAAAGCGGGTGAATAAGAGACACAGAATGAGTAGTAGTGGTTTCAGTTTGTATATATTGAAGTTTGTCAAAGGTAATTTGCATATATGATAATCAGTTATGGTATAATTATAAGGTGTAACAATTAATTGGCAGGGTATAATAAATATTACTAATACAATAGGTATATTATAACAGGTATTGATTAATGCTTTCTTTATACTATAAATAACCAGGAATAATTAATATTATAATATAATATGTATGGAATATATTATATTATCTATTAATTATAACTCAAACCAAAAACCAAAATCAAAGTCAATCCAAGTCGAGGGAAACTAAAAAAAAACCAGGAATATTCACCAGGTCTTGGTATCACAGTTCAATTACTCTTCTTTAGAGTTCAGTTCATTAAAAGGTCCATATGTCATGGAAAGTTCAATAATCCAGGTTCACAAAAAACAAAAGGTGTCCTACCGCGATACAGCGGAGGTTGGGTAGCTCGCCATCGAAGAAAAGGTCAAAGAAGTACACACACAAAAAAAACCTGACCTAAAACACAAGTCAGGAAAAAGAAAAAACCATTAGTTAAGTACCAGAGTTAGCAGCACTTTAAATAGGTACAACATAAATAAATACTAGATAACATTAGAAAGCTAAAAGACTAGCAATACATCAAATACATTCAATATGAACCGCATAATAAAGTAGGAAAAAATAAATATGAAGCTTCATTCAAGTATTACATTGTGAATGTAAATGTGTGAGTGTTAAATGTAAAGTGTGTATTAAAGTGTGTATTCAATGTAAAGTGCACATTTTTTTTTATTTCAACTTAAAACCATACATGAAAGGACAGGACAACAGACATCAACAAGGCACAAAAAACAAAAACAAATATACCTTCAAACAACACACACACACACACACACACACACATATACACACACACACACACACACACACACACACACACACACACACACACACACACACACGCACACGTTCCTCAGAACTCAAATCAGGGGAATGCAGTAAGCAAATATTGAAAAATGACTAAACAATACAAACTAGAAAATATGAATGAATACATTTTACAGAAAAGGTAAAAAGGATAATCATAATTAAAAAAAAGAGCAAAAAAAACATTCAGACTACATTTTGAAATATGTTAGACAAGGGGGGGCTAAATAGCTATATCAATAATAATAACAGAAATTTTTTTTAAATTGTCATACACTTTTTTCTTCAGATGTAATACATTTCATATAAGAAAAAAGATACATAAAAAAATAAAATAAAATAAAAAGCAGTATTACTATCCAGTAGATATCCACTCTATCAATCTGGACCACCGTTTTTCATGAATATTTTTTTCTTTTTCAGATTTTAACATACACCCCTCAACTTTGTAATAATATTCAATATACCGCAAAAAACTTAACATGTTTAGTGAAGCCGTATTTTTGGTTTTAAAAATAAATTTCTTACCTAAAAGAATAATTAGGTTAATTAATTGCTTCCATTTTGATTCTCCAAGAAACCCCAACACCACCGAAGGCAGGCCTAACTGACATTTTATATTCATGTCTTTGAATATTTGCTGTACTGCTTCCCAAAAGGCCGCCACCACATGGCAGTACCAAAATAAATGGTCAATAGATTCTATTTCACTTAAACAAAAACGGCATTTGTCGGATTCAGCAAGACCCCAAATTTTAAGCATTTTATTTGTAGGTAAAAAATTATATATAATTTTAATTTGAAAAAATCTGCTGTGCGCGTCCACCACAGTTTGATATATTGTACTGAAAACCATCTTCCAGTAAATCGGTTGATCTAACAAATCTTCCCATTTTTTAAAAGTTCTATATGGCCAGGCTATCGCTAATTTTTGATGGAGATAAAACATATGTATACTTCTATTTATCTTATTTCCTTTCGACCACCTATAGTTCCGTAACACAGGCCGACAAACTAATAACTTGCTACATTCACTATTAATTTTAATTTTCCAATTTCTCTTCAGGGCAGAGAGCAGCTGATTATATGAAAGAGGGGAGCAGATATCTCCATAGGTACTAATAAGTTGATCATATTGCATTAACTTCCCATTTTCCCCTATGATATCGTTTATAAAAACAACTCCCCTTTTGATTGCATTTTCCCAAAGTATGGGTTTCCCTTCAATCAGTATATTTGAGTTTAACCAGATTATTTGTTGTAAAATTTCATCACGGTTATTTGGAGGGTTGAATTGAAAACATAACCAACACTCAAGAGTTTCTTTTAAAAACATTGATCCATCATTTATAAGATCTATTACATTAGACATATGAGCTTTCTCTAGCTGCAGATACATGAAAAGTCCAGTTGAAAATATCACATGATTTTGTTCCAATAAAGCACTTATATACCAACTAGGGTTTTCGTGTATTTTCTGAACAAGAGAGGCTTTTAAAGCGAAACAAAATGCTTCTAGGTTTAGTAATTTAAAGCCCCCTACTTCATAATTATTGTAAAAAATATCCCTCTTTATCTTTTCAGGTTTACCGTTCCAGATAAATTCAAATATTTTTTGTTCATATAATTTAAAAAAGCTTCTGGATGGAGAGGGAAGTGACATAAATAAATAAACGAATTGGGGCACTATTAAGGAATTTATCAATGCTACCTTCCCATACAAGGTTAATGATGCACCCTTCCATGGTTGTAGTATCTTTTCAATTTTTTTTTGTTTCGTTTCATAATTCACTTTGAGATCTTTCAAACTTTCTGGTATTTCGATCCCTAGAATATTGACTGGACCATTTGTCCAATCTATTGACAGATTACTCTGTATTTTGAAATTTGTTTTATTGAGGCTCCCAATTCTAAGAACTTTACATTTATCGTAATTCAATTTTAAGCCAGAATAATTAGAGAATTCTTCCAAAAGATCCAATAAACTGAGGAAACAAGATTTTCTTGGTCTTATTAAAAAGCAGGTCATCTGCATACATAGAGATTTTTGACTCAACCTTACCAATTTTTAACCCTTCAATTTCTTCATTTAATCTTACTTTTATGGCCATTAATTCCATGGCTATTATAAATAAGTAGGGTGACAAGGGACATCCTTGTTTCACTCCTCTTACTATTGTCACTGGATTGGAAATATGGCCGTTGTTAATTATTTTACATCTTGTTTTATTGTACAAAACTTTTACCCATTTGATGAGTGAATCACCAAAATTAAAAAATTCCAGACATTTAAAAAGAAAATTTAAGTTTATCTTATCAAAAGCCTTTTCCAGGTCAGCAATAAAAATTAATCCTTTTTCATTATACGTTGCGTAATTTTCAATTATCTCTAATAATTGATGTTATTCCCAATAGAGCGACCTTTTAAGAAACCGGGCTGATCATAATGTATAATACTTGGCAAGACACGTTTTAGCCTTTGCGCAATGCATTTTGCAAGGATTTTTATGTCATAGCATTGAAGTGTAATTGGCCTCCAGTTTTTTATCATTTCTGGGTTTTTATACTGGCCACCAGCCTCCTGTTTCAAAAGCAGTGAGATGATTCCTTCCCTTTGGGTCTCAGTAAGATGGCCAATTTGGTATGAATAGTTAAAGCATGATAGCATAGGCTTTTTTAGAATATCAAAAAAGGTCTGATATACCTCCACTGGTATACCATCGACACCAGGTGTTTTCCCTTTTTGAAAAGACCAGACCACTTCATAGAGTTCCTCCTCAGTAATTAGACCCTCGCAAGATTCTTTCTGTGAGTTATTTAATTTATATTTAAAGGAAGTAGGGAAGACATTTTTAATATCAACTGAGGGTAATTCTTCACCAAATATTTCCCCGTAATATTTCTCCAATTCGTTTAGAATTTCATCTTTTGAACTTAGGGTTTGTCCATTATTCAATGTTATCTTGGAAATATTTTTTTTAGAATATTTTTTTTTTTGGAAATTTAGAAAGAATTTTGTGCATTTTTCTCCATCTTTCATCCATTCTGCCCTTTCAAATAAGTAGCTTTTTAAAGAGCGACTTTCCACTAAATCAGTTAATTCATTTTGTTTAATTTCCAATTCATTTAGTTTATTTTGTGTTGGGTTATCCGTATTATCTATTTCAGAGGTAATGTTTTCAATTTCTAATAACAAAGTTTGTTCTCTCTTTTTTCGTTGTTTATTTTTCCAAGATGAGAAACCAATAGCATAACCTCGGAAACTACATTTAAAGGCTTCCCACACCATCAATGGATTAGCAGAGCCTGTATTATATTTAAAAAAACTATCAATAAACTCATTTGTTTTATTAATAAACTGTTCATCCTGAAGGAGAGTTTGGTTAAATTTCCAATATCCTGGCCCTCGTTCTTGTTTTGCCAGTGATAGTTTTAAGCCAATGGAATTATGATCTGAATACAGTTTATCTTCAATAGCGGCATCTATTACTTTGGATGTTAATGTAAAGGAAATTAAGAAAAAATCTATTCTACTAGCTTGATTTTGCCTCCTCCAAGTGTACCTAATAGATTTAGGATTTCTAGCTCTCCAGATATCCACTAATTCCATTGAATCCATAATATTAACAATCCTGTTCAAGGCTTGAGGATGATAGCTTTTAGTAATTTTACCTTTTCTATCTAATACATCATTCAATCATATCATATCATAACATTGTTAATATAATATATTAATTACCACTGGTATAAAATACTGTATATTCTACATATGTTTTTAAATTTTGTTAGCGGGACCCCTGACCATAGGAATGAATTTGGACACAGCTCAATCACCTCCAAAACTCTGCAAGTACCACTATATGTTTTATATTTACCAAAACATCATTCTTAGTTTCAAGCCATCTCCATGTCATTAAGATCTAAATTTACAAGTATTTATGCATATTTCAAAGGATATTTTCATTGCAAAGCCTTTGATGTACATTTCTCATTGTATTGTAAAGGACAACAGATGGAAAGTAACATGGTGCTAAATCTGGTGCAGCATATTTTTAAAGTTACGGCACACTGTCCTTAATAAATGAAACTATGTCTATTATTTTGTCTGCAACTCCCTGAAGTATAAACCGCAGTCTCTAAAACATACCTCAAATGTACATTTAGATATAGATAGATAGATGCTTTATTGAGAAATCCCAGTGTCCAGCAGCAGAAACCATCCAAAAAACGAATAAATATATCATTCTAATAGTAACAAACAGTAGCAATGCAGTACAGGCTCTACTCCCGACGCCAGCCAGAAAACAATATAACAGAGGACTTTGGTGAAGAAAATACAGATTGTACAGCAGACCGCAAACTAAATTACAACACTTTCTGACAAATCGTGGAAATAAGGCCCAACCGCTCAGTATAATCTGTGGAAATGGCCTCAACACGCTCATCCTTCTGCAGTATTGATCTGCTTTTGACCTGCTGCAGTTAACCTTTGCCCCGCTGCTCGGCCTGATCCGAGGGTGCTCATCTGCAGCTGGGAGAGCGTGTGGCCGACGGTGTTTGAGAAAAGGTCCACTGCAGCTCCGCTCCTTTGTTAAATAAGGCTTTTCAGTGAGCTGGAGGCACTTAGGTCCGTGTCCCGCTGGGCCAGAGAAATGTCAGCCACCTGAAGCTCCGGAGTCCAGCAGCTTAAAAGACGTCTGTCGCACACACTGGCAGACGGAGGAACACCCAGCATGGACACGGAAACACATGTAGGCAAGTCATAATGGAATCAAACTGCACTTCCAAAGCCTTCTAAATTATGCCCCTGCAATTGCATTAACTGTGTTTTGATGCCCAGTGCAGCTCAGACGAATTTCCCCTAGTGTGATAAATAAAGTAGTCTGAATCTGAATCAATCTAAAAGTATTGAAAATGTGCTTTAGCCAGGTTTCCACCAGCCCTACCTGGCCCTAGTCGGCTCTACTCTGCCCTGTTTAACCAGTACCAGATACTTTTTTCAATACACACTTGGTCGCGGTTCTGTCCAGGCCGTGCTGGTACTAAACTGTTCTACCTGACAGTGATTACCCAGGAATTTCCCCAGATACTGGTTTATTGTGGGTAGGGTTGCTAGGATACATTACAAGACACTAAAGCCCAATAGGTTAGAGTTGAGTAGTGCTGGTGGAAACAGGATTTTGCTACCATTTCTACATACAGTAAAGGGTGTACCACGCAGGTTTCTAAAGCTTTCAACAGGATAATAGCAAAGACTGACCTCGACTAAATTATGTCAAAACAAAAGATCGCGATTAAAATACAAAAGAGCAAAGGTGGTTTGAATGCAGTAAAAATAAAGCTCAAACAAGCATTTGTGAGCAGGGGAGAAAAAAAAGAAACATGGTACTAAATATAAGTCATTGGCAACTTGTTCCCGGCCTTTTCCTGAGAATGTTATGTTTTAGTTCAAATTTACATCATTTGGATGTGAAAAGGCCGGTGTGACTAAGAAAGCGAAAGCTCATTTTATGTCTGTGAATGATGGAAGAGATGTAAAGAAAGCACTTTATGAAAATATCTTATGAAAGGGATTACTGTTAGGAAAAACATGTCAGGATTTCTGGAGGAGATACAACTTAATGCAACCCCCAGATTGCACAGAGAATGAAGAGCAGGCTAAATAAAGAACTTGTTTGTCAAGTAAAGGAATAAATATGTGTTTCATACTTCAGTTAGAACTGAAGTGCATGCGCATTAGGTGTGTTTGTGGCTCCACGCACACACTGCAGCTCACACTGCAGCTGGTGTAGTGCTCGTGAGACACCACTCGCAAGTCCACAGCAAGACCGAGTGCGCGAGGTCACGGTGTGCAGGGTGCAGTTAGTCCGAGCCCTGTTCTGGATCAAATGCAGCTTCAGACTTCTGTGTCGGGCGCTTCTCCCACACTTGCGGACAGTGTAACTCATTGTCACTGACAGAGAGGTTCTGACTTTTTCTTATTTTTTTTTTATAGAGAATGAAGCCTGCGCAGATTCACCGTGGTCCATACACTGTTGAAATATGTGCCTGCGTCGTTTGTGCTGGAGGCACAGGACGCTGGATATTCCTTGTGTGCGCAGGAAAGAGTTGTCTGTGCGCTGAGATCCTAAAAGCACAGGCGCAGCTTAGAGGGAAAATTGCTTTGAAGCGTCTCCAGTATCAGTGCAATTGTACATGTATGTCATAATAGCATCGATAGGGGCCGATAACGGGTACGCTTTACCTCTTAACACCCGCCTCATTTTGGCTCGTGCACAAAAGTTGGGCATACCCAAATGTCTTTGCTTATTTAAAAACACATCTTTAAATAAAAAATAATGTTTGTCATTCCTATTTCCCTCTGCATCCTTTGAAGTTTGGGAAAAAAAACCCATTTTTTTAGCCTCGCCTAACATTTTCCATTTCTAAAGGCCCTAAAAAAGGCATACTTCATTGTAAGTTCACAATATTCAAACCCTGTGGTTATTGTGTTGTTGACAACAACTGTCTAAAGTTTCAGACTTCTAAGTTGTATAGTTTTTATGCAGTTTCTCCTTTTCATCAAGTAGTGCACATTTGGCACAATTTGGCACAATTGTGCACAATATCTTTACTGACATTTAATCATCATAAAAACAATATTTTTTTTTTATTGGTACTTATAAGTTACTAATCTATGTGTTTTTTTTTTTTTTAAAGGTCAAAGTTATTTTTTTATGAGTGTAAATTCATTGCAGCTTCGAGAGCGTCTTTTGGCTGCCATTACGCACAATTCTACAGGCACAACATAAGACAGGACACCATTGTCCCACCCCTTGCTCGAAAGCTTTCCTCATTGACATGTCCGTGTAGCCAATCAAACATCCCGGAAGTAAATGCAAACAAGTTGGGACCACAACAAAGATCAGTGATCCATGCGCAAACAGAAGCGCTAGCTGTACTCACGGGAGCTCTTGCAGACCCAAAAATTGGTCTAGCTTTTCGGGAGTAGTCTCATTTGAAAGATAAGGAGCTAAGGAACACGTAGATACCAGATGTTCGGGTGAAAAACAAAGCTAAAAGTCCGTTAAAAGTGAAAGAACAACATCTGTGCTCTTTTTTTTTCGTTTTTTTCGCTAAAGATAAATGCACATTTTTGGATTATTTCTGGAGAATGGATTTTACTTTGGGAAATACAAGTGGATATAATTTTCCTTTGGACTGTTCCAGAGAGAATGATGTATTGCAAGCTGGGAGGAGAGCTGATTTATTTGTACAGCACAAGCCCAAAGGTAAAAAACTATTTCGGAATTGATTTATTTTGTGCCCACATTATGTGTTATATCTTTTGAATGCAAAGTCTGATGTAGTTTACACTTGTATATAAATGTAGATAAGAAAATAAGCTTTTGGGGTTTGGTGTTCAAAATACATCTGCTATCTCCAGCATTTAGCATTAAGCATTTAAAAACATAAAAACGGCACGCCGGCGCGCTGGTGGGTGTTAAGAGGTTAAACACCAACACGTGAAGATAACCGATCCACATCTCACATGGGAGCTAGCGCCACAAGAAGGGAACAAAGTGAAATACACACAGGCATATAGGGCAGATCCATGAGGTGAGGCGAGTGCTTTGTCCACGTGAATTTTCCTATTGGGCTTCATTGAGCTAGCAGGTTAGCCTTGTCCTTCTATTGTCTTCCATTGACTAACACTGAAAAGTAAACTAGCTCAGCAAACGTCTGTGTGACACTCACATTTTGGGCTTAAAAATTCTGTGGTTTGCCCCTTGTTATGGAGCAAAGCTAACGCTCATAAGGATTTTGGCTTCAGCTCCCGCATTAAGGCTAACACTATGTTGACTTCAGCACTCTGTCAGTCCACTCCTAATATACGTCTATCAACATGATGGCCTAATTATTTCAAGGACAAATGAATTGGTTGCTACCGGATCCTACCGTATGATTACATTTACTCCACCTGCAGTGTCATTGGTTGGAAACGCATTCAAAAGCCGTTTCAATCAGCTCCAACGGCTCGTGATGTGGAGTATGGCTGCTGCAGAGGAGGAGTGAGACGTCTCCTCTGGGACTCTCCACATGTTTCAGATATGAGCCGTTAAACAGATGAGAAAACCCAGTTAGCTCACATCTGCAGCACACACGCAGTCGGGAAGCAGGCCATTTCTGCTGCTGTTCAACCTACACACCAGCACATTACCGCTGCCAACCAGTCGGTGAGGCAGTGTTTCAAAGGGAATCTCTCTCCAAAGTGCCATCCGAGTTATTCATATGCCTTTTATGACACAGCAGAAAGAATCTTATATGGTTCTTCTGCCTCCAAACTTTCACTGCACTGTAAATCCAAAAATCAGCCTCACCTAAAATTATTGATCATATTTTACTTGATTTTTCTCCAAGTTTACTGTTCACCCACACACAATTAGTAACCTTTACAATTCATGTCAAAATCTAACTTTTAAAATGTCATAGTTGAGTTTCATTTCATAAGTGTTGGTGTGTATCGTGTGTGGTATTTCTGTATCAGACAATACTTGAAAGGTGTCTGTAAAGTCAGTACTTTACTTAAGTTAATAAACAAATTGATGCGGGCATTACTTGAGTAATCTCTTACGACATGCACAGTTCAGTTTTTCACCTCATGGCTAGGGTCACTTTCTGCCTCGGCGCCATCTTAAGCTTTTATACCGCACGCGTGGCCGGGACCTGTGCCTTCTCACCGCTGTGGTCTCTGTATACAGTTATACGAAGAGAGCAGAAAGCAAACTCTACCATCAAAACTATTGAGTCTGAAGGACTACCTTTTGGCATTTTTTGGCTGTTTTTATGTTCTTGGCCGTTTCATTTTATGTTAAAGTTTCAGATATTTTAAGTTATTGTCCTGATTTGGACAATTTTGTTGTCACAATTTTAGTGACAATTTTGTTGTCACAATTTTAGTGACAATTTTGGTCAAAGCCAAAAAAGACGATGCCAGGATTTCTTTCAACAAATCAGAGAATAAAACAGTTTACGCAAAAATGCAAAAAAATAAAACGTACACAACAAGGAATCGGCAAAGGAACAACCCAAAAAGAAAACAGTGGGAAAAAGTGGGAAATCTCGGTGAGTCCCACATTGAGAGGTCCGCTCCAATGGACGGAGGCTGTAGATCCACGACTAAGACTGAGCATACGTCCAGTATATTTTATTTATTTAACCTTTAATTAACCAGAAAAACCTATTTCAAGGGAATACTGGCCAAGATGCAACAAAGTTAAAACATAAACACAACAGACAGATACAATTACATAAAAAATGATAGGTATACAGACTACAAACATCAAGTATAATGAAAACAGTCCATTGTGTGAATTCAAGAGAAATAGAAACTTCCCGAACATGTCTTTTTTTTTTTTTTTAAATGCAGTCTGACTTCTCCAGGACAGAATCCCATATGTGAGATTAATAACAACCCCCTTGTTCCGTTTTATAGTCCAGGGGCAACGTTACAGAAATTAAATAATTAACACTTTTATTTTGGTCCATAATTTCCAATGCAGGGTCTTAGGTTCCCTGCAAATACTAGTGAGACAGAACCAGTAGCTATTAGTTGTAAACGTTATTTTCAAAGTAAAAAAAAAGCTTTGTTATTGGATATTTGACAGGATCAAAAGTATCAAAAGATAAGAACATTTATTCGTCCCACAGCGACCGTAGGAAGAGCACCGAAAATATACAGAGATAAGTATCTGTAATGCATTTTAATTATGTTTATCATATCGCCTGATAGATGGAACTCCTACTGTGAAAACCACAGTGTAAAGTAACAACAATTCTGAAAAGCAGAGGATTCTGGTATTGAGGTTTTTTTTTACCACCGATTAACTTCCATCCATCCATTTACTTCCGCTTCATCCGTTGCCGGGTCGCGGGGGCAGTAGTAAAAGCAGATTAGCGATTAACTTATCAACAGGTATTGTGTTTTTACATGGTATGCATCACTTCTGTAAGGAACAGGTCCAGCAGGTTATGATCTCAATCAACTTCAGCTCAGAATGCATTTATTAGTGCAGTATATTTCTGACAAAGCATTCTGTCCATCGTATTTTGCCATCTGCAGCATTGCCCAGGCTTTCAATTATATTCTGCAACAGTGTGAAAAGACATGTGTGAAATGCCAACGTAGTGAGAAAAATCCCAAGCCTAACATTAAACGCTTCACTTTGAGGGCAGCGATTGTCGCCAAAACCTTTTGAAGAGACGAGGAAAGAGCGTCCGATAGCATCTGCGGAGGATTGACTGGAGCAGGAGCTGATCAGGACTGAAAGACGAGACGAGGGAGGAAGAGGAGGGATGACGAGGCCTTGATAACAACAACTCAAACCAAATCAGGGCAGAGCAAACTCACGGCGACACCGAGGCTGAGGCTCTGACAGTGACAGGAGAAGATGGATGGTTGTCTGAGCTATTGGGGCCGAGAGAAGTCCGAAGAATTCCAAAATTGAGTTAGTGGTCCAGAGCTTTTTGGGGTTTTTAAAAGTAAATGGAATTGAGTAACTTTTTCCCCTGATGTCTGCCAAACTATGCTAAGTGCACCAGTACATAACAATACAGTAGTTTGATGGGATAGCACTAGCGAATTTTGACAACACCAGCAAAGTTAAGCTGTCCTTGACCTGAGCTACCGCCTTTGCAAAGCTAGACTGCGAGATAACAGCGGTTCAATAAACTGATTTGTTGTAGATATTAATCTTCAGACCAACCGTTACACTGGACCACGAGAGGACCATTGACCAGTTCTATCACCGTACATGGCTTCATCTGTGGTTTGTTCCCGGCAATTCTGTATATTCTTTTTAGGAACTGACTAGTATGTGTACTATTTCTCATTGTATGTTTTTAATTGGGAAGTGCTTTGTGATTCTGGTTTGTAAAAGGCACTATATAAATAAACTTTACTTACTTAATACTTACTTACTAGTAAATGTTTTGGAGAAAAGTACGATTCAGTGTTGTGCATTGATCCATGGATTGGCAAAACCACACACTTTTGGACAAATGACTGAGGATATAGAGAAATTGTCAATTCTATTCAGTTCTATTCAATTGTGAGGTTAGAAACTTGTGTATCAAATATCAGAAAAAATAACACTGAAGACACTGGAAATAAGTGCATGGATCAATCATATTCCTCATTCCTAATGGAAACAAAATGGAAATACTATATTGTTGTAAATGTCTTATAGACCAACATTTAGACTTGTTATTCCTGGTGAAAGGTTACAAAAAAACTGCAGTCTTGACAAATCATTAAAAGGAAATGCTTTTCACACTCCCACAACAGGCCAAAGCCGTTTCAAACCTGGTCCCTGTGTGTGGGAGGCTGCTGTCCACCTGCCTCATATTTACAGTCTCACATACGGGCCGGCCATATGAGCAGACACTGAACACTGAGCAGGATTCTGACCACAATTTGACATAATAACAATGGACTGTATTGACAATGAAGCCAGATAGGAAAGAGCTCATGGACAAAGTTATAATGTGGACTGAGCTAGAGGAGTTTTGAGACACACTCGCAAATTTGGGGATTTTAACATCTGTGGTTTAGCGCAGATGTTTATATCTTTTTATATTTGTTGATATTTTCTTTGGTGAATCCTTGTATTGCTCTTTTTTGGATTTACAATCACATGCCTTCATTTATAAGGGACATTCAAACTTGTTTTGGGAACAGTTTTAGCAACACATCTGCCCCTATTACGGCGTGAAGCTAGCACTGCGGAAGAAATGCCCATATAAGGAAATTGGCTCCAGCTGACTTATGTTCAAATCTGCTTCTTCCACATTAACGCTATGCTTGCTTGTTTTTTATTTTACTATTATTTGATTGGGAGAGTGCATGTTAATGAACACACCTCTGAACCACCCCTGAACTACTGTACATGTTTTTAGTGGTAGGGGAAGCTGGAGCACCCTGTGGAAACCTACATGGACACGGGGAGAACATGCATCACCACACAGAAAGGCCTGGAGTGGGTCAAATGCAGAAGATACAGTTCCCTATATGGGGGCAATAAAGTGTACATTTACATTTACAGATTTCTGACCAGAATGTCATTTTTGGCTAACTTTTGTGCTCCCGCGTCAAACCATTCAGGGAAAACATTAAAATTGAATGAGCGCAGTTCATTAGTGTGCAATCTAAACTACGTGTAATCAGCAATGCCAAAAAGAGGAGTGGATGGTGGGGCATGAGGTTAATTATTTGCTCAAAAACAAACCACTGCAAAAGCACTGGATGTCATAACAAAGAAAGAGCAATAATAGAAACACACGCATTTGATCCTGATGAGTAATGTAATGGTGGGATTGTAGAAAGTTTTACAAAAGCTACAAATCACTGCTCATTACAGAGTTCGAGGAGTTGGTAACTACTTTGACTCTTCATTTCAGTGGGAACCCCAAACAAGATCTTGTAAAAACGGATAAAAAAGGGAGAGGAAAAGTATTATATCTGTGCCTGTTCTTTATTGTAGTTTTGGGAAATGTTGGGCCACATCAATGAGCATAAATATGAACGGACCAGGCTGAAAAGCAGTTTTTTAGACGCGAAAGACGGCCGCATACAAATGCATTGGGTAATTCTGTTTCCGGGTACACCCCCACCGGCAAGGAGTGAGATTGCAAGTATGTCAGAGCACGTGCTCATGGACCTTTTTAAGCCGGGACCCGCCCCCACTGGGCCACACGCAGAAGTGAATGAGAGCCATCTGGAAACAAGCACCTCACTCCGTTATCAAAAGGTTCTTTGATAACAGAGTGAGGCGTTTCACAATGAGAATCGCCTTGGACGGGACCATCCGCGGAAGCTCCAATGGCACCATGTCTGTCTTTTGGCAGGTTGACTGTACCTATAGTGCCACCCATCATACTGTAAACCCCCTCCTTTAGGCATCATTTGAATTCGGGCGTTCTGCTCTCCCAAAAATCCATCCGATGGGCGGGGGAGCGACTGAATTTTGCGTTGCATTATGGGTAACACTTGCCTTCGCAACTTCCGGTTCTCTCTGCCCGGCGCATTTTCTCTAAATGGTTGAGTGTTTTCGTCATTTTCTGTATGCAAATACATTCCCGTCTCTAACTAGTGGCATATCGCGCAAATCATCCGTCCAATTCACATTCTTCCCTCTTAGCTGAACTTCATTCTCATTGTTACCATCTGTCACTCGCACACACAGCCGTTTTTGTTCACTCTGCTCGTGTCATCTTCTTCTAAATCTTCATAAACACCATCCGCTCGTTGAACTAGCAACAACAATTCCTCCTTTCGTTTTCCCACACTGCAAATACCCTTTCGCTTCAACCTTTCACGCAATTCAGGCACTGTCAATCGTTTGTTGTTTTCGTGAGCCATATTCGCCATTGTATGAAATCAACCGGAAGTGAACTGGGCAACAAACGGTGTCATTTTTTGATCACAGCGCCGCTCAGTGGATGAAATTTTGGGAGAGCAGAACGCCCGAATTGGCTTTCCGGCCAATTTGCACGGATTTGTTATCAAAGAACCCGGGGTTATGCTAAGCAACCTTAAGAAAGCATTCAGCGGCAGCCACAAGACTTTTTAAATGTTGTTTGATATAACATATGGAAAGTATTAAAATCCAGTCAAAGGTACTTGGGGGGGGAAATGGACACTATTATAATGCATATGTTCAAAAATAAAAGAGGTAAAGAACTGCCCCTGGTTTACATCATACCATTTCAAATGCCAAATTCGTAATTTTTCCACTTTCACTTTCTAAAGAATTAAATATACTCAAGATCATGTTCAAGTCAAGTTTAAGTTGTGTTTCCTTGTTGATGCAGGAGGGTTTAAAGACACTGGTGATATTCGATATTCACCAACATTTATGGACATTGGTCATCTGCCCTTTATGGACCAATGACTCTGCCTTTTTTATCACTGCATTTCCTGAGTTTGAACGATTTGATTCTCTTATATGTGGTGGTAATGTAAAGGTATCCTCCAAGATATATACTGCTTTGATTTAGGGCTATACAAGAATAAATTAGGGTGAATTGAAGTCAAGGCAAATATTTAACAGATTTAAATAAAACTACATTAACAACATATTCGACAGCCTTCAACAGCCTGTGACTTTAAACCCATTGTGAAATTCTGGACAGAGCCGTCTTGAGTGTGCAGACTCTCTGAAGGCCCAGGATTTCCCCCGGGCTTCACCTCGACACGCCAATCAGACACTCATCTGAACATTGGATAAAAAGGGGACAGAACTGTGACGTACCTCGTAGTAGCTCCTGACGGCGTTACAGAAAGCCTCGTCTGCTACGATCTGCGTCTCCCCGCTGAGGAAAGAGGAGAAGCGCTCCTTCACGGCCTGGAGCTGCTGCTTGTTCACCTGCACAAAAGGAGACGCGAGCTGGGATTAGTCATGATCAGATTATTGTGTCGTTTGAAGCATTACTTTTACATCAAAACTCTGACAAACATGAGATTGTGGGGTTATTCCATTTTATTATCAGACGGATGATAGGATTTCACTGGTGGATTGAGTTTCTGTCCTACACCTCGGACATTTTTTTCTAAATGCTGTTAAAGACATTTTGGGATGTGATTTTTGCAAATACAGAACATCTTGAAAAAAGAAAAAAAACAGCCTAAATGCCCATTGCTGCCTGTACAGGAACCCCTTTCTTTATGACCTAGTAAGTAAGTAAGTAAGTAATCTTTATTTATAGCACCTTTCACAAACCAGAGTTACAAAACTCTTTATAATTGTTGTGGGGCTTTGTCAGTTGTCCCTGTTCCGACTGGGACTCGACCCAGGACCTTCTTACTGAGAATCGAGAGTGCTATCCACTCAGCCACTGTGATCTCTTTTGTAAACACTGTCTTGTAAATAAGCCGGCCAGAACCTAGAGAGGGACAGGAGGAAGGTCATCAGGAAGTCCAGCGCTGTCCTGGGCTGTCTCCTGGACACAGTGCAGCAGGTGGGGAACAGGAGGGTTCTGGACAAACTAACATCTCTGCTGCAACATGTATGTCACCCCCTGCAGGACACTCTTCAGGAACAGACTGATCCACCCTCGCTGTGAGAAGGAGAGGTTCTGCAGGTCTAGCCTTCCTGCTGCTGTTGGACTGTGTATTAAACAATGAAGACTACTGACCTGACCTCACACTGTGCATTAAAGCTGCACTAACTGACTTTATTTTTATATTCATTACGAAAGTGCTATCCATGTCCATGCAGTGCATTGGGATATACGTCCTTTTGAAGAAAAAGTAGCGCAGAGTTTTGATGAAACAAGGAAAAGATGTGTTTCGGGTCGCAGATTGTGACCAATCACAGCGGACCACTAGCCCCCACTTTCGTGAGAAATCTACAGGTCCCTCGTTAGCATAGACGGCTGAGTAAGCACAACAAGCCGAGGAGCTAACCTGAAACTTTGTGTGTCTTCGTCACCGGTTACTGCTTACACAGCGAGGCAGCTATCCAAAAGAAAGTCTCGTTCCTCTGCGCTTCCCGGTTCTATCGTTCTATGGTCACGCCATCCACGTGCAAATCCATGTCCATGTATTATCCATATTGGAAACGCTAGCTCCGTCCCAACAGTCAGTGTGTGTGAGGAGCGATAGCTTCATGGGTGCTGGGAAGGGAGCAGAAAGAGAGAGGCCAGCGAGTCCACGGCTTCAAATTCCTAAAGTCAGTTAGTGCAGCTTTAAGGTGCAATTATCTTATTTTGTGTTGTGTACTCCTCATTCCTTCAGTTTTGTAACTTGTGATGCAACACTGGCATTTACTCACTGTGGGACAAATGAAGGATCTCCTAATCTCAATATAGAGGACAACGTTTTTTAAAATGTATTTATTTGTATTCCCTTTTTCATGGTAATGCAACAAAATATCACAATCATCCAGAAAATACAACAGTAATACATTACATTGATCCAGCTGATCCGAAACTGTAACTTCCACCTGCGCAACATCTCCAAGCTCAGACACACTGTCTCGGGTCAGGAGCTGGAGATGATTGTAACAGCTTGCTTACATGTCTTTGTAAAACAGATCTGGCTCGTTTACAATTTGTTCAAAATTCTGCTGCGAGGCTTTTGACCCGCACCCGCAGGAGAGCCCACATTACTCCTATCTTGAAGTCCTTACACTGGCTCCCTGTCTCACACAGAATCAATTTTAAAATTCTAGTGTTGACATTCAGGGCTCTTCATGTTCAGGCGCCTGAACACACCCAGGGCCTCATCCACCCTTATGTTTCCAACAGGAGCCTGAGGTCCTCCACTCAGAACCTGTTGATGGTCCCCCGCACTCGCTTTAAAACCAGAGGAGACAGATCCTTCCAGGCAGTTGCTCCTCACCTTTGGAATGAGCTTCCTCAGTCTCTCCGCATCTTAGATACTGTTGATGATTTTAAGTCCCAACCATAGACTGTATATATTAATGGACAGAGTCACGCCTATCTCCGCCGTTCATAGGAGTTGGCCATGAAAAGTGCTTTCATGGAGCAATCCAAGATGGCCGCGAGTGGTCCCGCCCACAAGAAAATTGTGAAAAAACGCATCTGTGCACGCGTCAGCCGGCGCAGCTCCATTCATTTGAACGAGAGACTTCAAAAATTCACTGTGAGTAAACTAGTGGACCAAAAAATCCACCCCCCTCAGCATTGACACACATGTGGAACGGAGCTTTGGGCCAAGAGCCAGCTTTTGGTCCATCCTGTAAAGACCTTTTTGAAAGGTCTGCCAACGCTACATGTTAGCATTGGCTAATTCTTCTTCTGGGTCCACCCCCATCGGCCCGGGGTGGTATTGCAGCATGTCAGCGCACGTCAATTTGGCCACTTTTGAGCCGGGACCCGCCCCCACTGGTCCCAACTTAAGACACATTTGTTTATACAGGCTTTCTGCTCACTGTGTTTTTGTTTTTAAATATGACTTGTATGTGTATTTTATGCGTTTTAGCGTGTGAAGCGCTTTGTGATCCTGGTCTGTGAAAAGCGCTATACAAACAAACTTTACTTACTGTAAGTAACAGTAAGAACAGTAGTAGCATGAAGAAACAAAAAATCGTATAAACTCTCGCCCCATAAAGAAAAACACATTAAGAAAGTCACAATTTAGATGGCCTAACCGGTAATCAAAAATACCAACCCGCTAGCTCAAAGAGGCCCAATAGGGAAGTGCTCATGGAAGTTAGCTCCTGCTCCTATTGACTTACACAGAAAAGAAAACTCTTCTAGCTCAGTCACACTCACCATGTTGTGCTTATAATATCTTTTTTACGGGATAGGTATGCATATTTTTCACTCCCTCTGCACCTATGTGTTTGTTATTACGTTTCCTGTGTTGGATTCTCTGGTCTGTTGTTGGCAAATCAACAACTTTGTAAAGTCATCAGAGACGACGGCTGTTGGGATTTAGGCCCATTTAAAAATAAATGGAACCGAATTGAATAATGTGGAATCAAAAATGTACAATGTGCAGTGATTATGCAGAGGTTCCACAGGCAGCCGGCTCTCGAGTGACTCACAGGAGAAATGAAACAGCAGTTCCATTCGGTGTGAGCTGTTGGAGCGGATAAAACTGCCTTTTTGTTTTATTCACAACCTTTTTTTTATTTTTATCATTGAAAAGTTTGCATTATGGTCTTTTTGAACCCGGTGGTATATCTGCAAAAGTTATATTAGTGTGAGTTGCAATCTGTTCATGTAGCAGATTAGCCGGTTCTTTGTCGTTTTGATCAAAATGAGCTAAAAGCAAAAGCGAAAACCATAGAGGACCGGCATAACACTAGGAGAAAGACAGGAGAGGACCAACACAACACTAGGAGAAAGACAGGAGAGGACCAGCACAACACTAGGAGAAAGAGAGGAGAGGATCAGCACAACACTAGGAGAAAGACAGGAGAGGACCAACACAACACTAGGAGAAAGACAGGAGAGGACCAGCACAACACTAGGAGAAAGGAGAGGACCGGGATACACTAGGAGAAAGACAGGAGAGGATCAGCACAACACTAGGAGGAAGACAGGAGAGGACCAGCACAACACTAGGAGAAAGACAGGAGAGGATCAGCACAACACTATGAGAAAGACAAGAGAGGACCGGCATAACACTAGGAGAAAGACAGGAGAGGACCAGCACAACACTAGGAGGAAGACAGGAGAGGACCAGCATAACACTAGGAGAAAGACAGGAGAGGACCAGCACAACACTAGGAGAAAGACAGGAGAGGACCGGCATAACACTAGGAGAAAGACAGGAGAGGACCGGCATAACACTAGGAGAAAGACAGGAGAGGACCAGCATAACACTAGGAGAAAGACAGGAGAGGATCAGCACAACACTAGGAGAAAGACAGGAGAGGACCGGCATAACACTAGGAGAAAGACAGGAGAGGATCAGCACAACACTAGAAGGAAGACAGGAGAGGACCAGCACAACACTAGGAGAAAGACAGGAGAGGATCAGCACAACACTAGGAGGAAGACAGGAGAGGACCAGCACAACACTAGGAGAAAGACAGGAGAGGACCGGCACAACACTAGGAGAAAGACAGGAGAGGACCAGCATAACACTAGGAGAGAGACAGGAGAGGATCAGCACAACACTAGGAGAAAGACAGGAGAGGACCAGCACAACACTAGGAGGAAGACAGGAGAGGACCGGCATAACACTAGGAGATAGACAGGAGAGGACCAGCATAACACTAGGAGTAAGACAGGAGAGGACCGGCATAACACTAGGAGAAAGACAGGAGAGGACCAACACAACACTAGGAGAGAGACAGGAGAGGATCAGCATAACACTAGGAGTAAGACAGGAGAGGACCAGCACAACACTAGGAGTAAGACAGGAGAGGACCAGCACAACACTAGGAGAGAGACAGGAGAGGATCAGCATAACACTAGGAGTAAGACAGGAGAGGACCAGCATAACACTAGGAGAAAGACAGGAGAGGACCAACACAACACTAGGAGAGAGACAGGAGAGGATCAGCATAACACTAGGAGTAAGACAGGAGAGGACCAGCATAACACTAGGAGTAAGACAGGAGAGGACCAGCATAACACTAGGAGTAAGACAGGAGAGGACCAGCACAACACTAGGAGAGAGACAGGAGAGGATCAGCATAACACTAGGAGTAAGACAGGAGAGGACCAGCATAACACTAGGAGTAAGACAGGAGAGGACCGGCATAACACTAGGACTAAGACAGGAGAGGATCAGCACAACACTACGAGAAAGACAGGAGAGGACCAGCACAACACTAGGAGGAAGACAGAAGAGGACCAGCACAACACTAGGAGGAAGACAGGAGAGGACCGGCATAACACTAGGAGAAAGACAGGAGAGGACCAGCATAACACTAGGAGAAAGACAGGAGAGGACCGGCATAACACTAGGAGAAAGACAGGAGAGGACCGGCATAACACTAGGAGTAAGACAGGAGAGGACTGGCATAACACTAGGAGAAAGACAGGAGAGGACCAACACAACACTAGGAGAGAGACAGGAGAGGATCAGCACAACACTAGGAGAAAGACAGGAGTGGACCGGCACAACACTAGGAGGAAGACAGGAGAGGACCAGCACAACACTAGGAGGAAGACAGGAGAAGACCAGCATAACACTAGGAGAAAGACAGGAGAGGACCAGCATAACACTAGGAGAAAGACAGGAGAGGACCAGAAGAACACTAGGAGTAAGACAGGAGAGGACCAGAAGAACACTAGGAGAGAGACAGGATAGGACCGGCACAACACTAGGAGGAAAACAGGAGAGGACCGGCACAACACTAGGAGAAAGACAGGAGAGGGCTGGCACAACACTCTTCACAAAATAAGGGAGTGGAACAAAAGAAAAATAGTGGCCTTTAAAAAAAAAAAAAAAAACCCGTCGACACTGGACTAAAATGCCAGAGACGAATTGACAGATGTTCCGTATCAAACTTGTGATGTATGAATGTCTGAAGTGTGAATATGTAAAAGTCCGTGGAGCTGAGAGTTCCAGATTAAAAGCCTTGTTGGTGACAGCCGCACCTGTCCGGACGCTCAGAGATGGATCATAAAAGACAAGAACAGGGCTCGCTCTTTATTCATGTAATTTGCTGAATAATTTGCTGAAGATTTATTGCTCCTGGAGAGTATTACAGGCCTATATTTTGGTCCCTAAAGCTAAATTTAGGAAACATTGACAGCTATCTTATGTCTGTATATTTTGTGTACTCATTTATGTAGAATGATTAATATTATTATTCTATTTTTGATGATACTGGACACAGGGATTTCTCCTACGCGGATCAATTAAGTATCTATCTATCTACTGTGCGCTACAACACTGACATTTACCCACGTTTACAGGTGCTATTATCTTATCTCATGAATACAATCAGATCCATATAAAATTGTGTTGGTTGTTAAGCTTTTTGCTAGTTGTTGGAAAGTCTGTTATTGAGTTATAGATTGTCAAGTTAGCTGGAGTACTTAATTTTCCTAATTCAATGCACAGATTGTATACAGATGGACAATGCTAGCCTGCTAGCTCAAAGAAGCCCAACAGGGAAGTGCCCATGGACAAAGATGTGCTCCAACTGTCTTCCATTGAAAAGTAAACTCCCAAGTAATAGTTTGTGTCACACTCACCATTTTGGGATTAAAATATATGTGGTTTAGCATAGTCTATGATCCTGGTGTGGTATTTTGATATTGTTGATTTGCAAATCTAAATATAAGCCATATAAGGATTGTCTGCTCCTGTTACGGCGCAAAGTTTACAGCCTCACACTATGGTGATGTCAGTCCACACTTTATATACTGTCTATGGTTCTATCACTAGTTTTCACATGGTTGTATGTTTCAGATTGTGACTTTTTGTGTAAAAGATCATTTCAAGATAAAGACGGGATGTTGGGGACAGATTTGTTCAAAAACTCCTTTTAGGGCAGCGTCTCAGCTGCTCCTGAGACAAGAGAGATCAGTCAAATGTAGGTAATGATTTGAACACTTATTGAATTATAGAACTTCCTCCATATCCGTGACCGATATGACTGATGGAAAACCATACTTCTATAAAAGGGCACAAACAGAGGAAGATATACAATTGACTTATAGAAAGATAGATAGATACCATCTTGATCTCATGTAGCATAAACTGAGGTGTCCAGCAGCAGAAACACATCCATCCACACTAGAGCCCTGCACGGGCCTATTATCTGGGCCCGAGCCAGTGTTGCCAACTCCTCAGTAAGGAAAGTAGCTATTGGCTGTGCCAAAAGTCGCTAGAAGTCGCTAAATGACGTCATCGCCTAATTTGCATAATTGGCAATTTGCAAATAACTGTAACGGACGCTGTAGGAGAGAGGAATAACGTTGTGGGAGAGACAAAAGTGAGTAAAAAACACCCTAAATATGTTTAGAACTACAAATGTACAAAAATAATTTCAACATTAACAACATTTAATGATTTTAATGCTTTGTCTAGATCTGTCGCTAGTCGCTTTTTTGAAAAAAAGTCGCTATAGGGTCTGAAAAGTCGCTAAATCTAGCGACAAAGTCGCTAAGTTGGCAACACTGGCCCGAGCCCGGCCCTGGCCCGAGGGGGTGGCGCCCCAGCCCGGTCCGGCCCGATATGGTTTCTGAATTTTCAGGCCCAAAACCCGCATCAAGCCCGCCTTTTTTTTTTTTTTGTAACCTCCCATAACAATGTTTTAGCGTAGTATATAGTGCCGCGCACTGATATGAACGCAGACTTAGCTAGAGGGCGGAGTTATACATGGTAGTGATGTGTTGCAATGAGTTCTGTGTGTGCGGAGTGGTGCAGAGTGAACGGCCGCATCTGTATGATGCCCCCGATGCTGCAACACATCTGCACATTACATAAGTAATGCTATGTGCCGTCAATGACAACACTACACAGAACAACAAACACTACAGCGTGATAGAGCGCTATATTCAGTGGGTGCGTTCGTAAATGTATTCTGCCGCTCTGAAAATGAAGAGCCCGAGCCCGGCCCGTGTCCGAGGTCATTATGCAGTCATCGGCCGAAGCCCGGCCCTCGGGCTGTCGGGCCGTCGGGGCCCTCGGGCCAAGGGCTCAAGTGCAGGGCTCTACTCCACACAAACAAAACAAATACACAATGTGATAAGGTGCAGCAGGGTCACAGCAGCAGAGGTGGTGCAGCAGGGTCACAGCAGCAGAGGTGGTGCAGCAGGGTCACAGCAGCAGAGGTGGTGCAGCAGGGTCACAGCAGCAGAGGTGGTGCAGCAGGGTCACAGCAGCAGAGGTGGTGCAGCAGGGTCACAGCAGCAGAGGTGGTGCAGCCGCTGGTGATGAGCTGCTTCCTATTCTCTGGTTTGTGTATGTAGAGTCTGCTTGGTTTGGACCATTTTACCAGAGTGTTATTGTGACTGCTTTACGGTGCCAAAACTGCCATTGTGTCCTTTGGCAAAACACTACATCCACATTGTCTTGAATGAATCTGGTAGTGAGTAAGTAAGTAGTCTTTATTTATATACCGCCTTTCACAGACCAGAGTCACAAAGCGGTTTTTGTGGGCATTTGTCTCTTCCTCCACACAGAGATGGGAGCAGAGTCGCCAGTACAGGAGGCGCAAGTCAGACCTATTGTACATGTTTTTTAGTGGTAGGGGAAACCAGAGTACTTGGAGAAAACCTACGCAGACACAGGGAGAACATGCAAACTCCACTCAGAAAGGCCCAGTTCCGACCGGGATTTGAACCGAGGACCTTCTTGCTGAGAAGCGAGAGTGCTATCCACTTAGCCACCGTGCCGCCCGTGTGCGTATGTGGTGTGTGCGTGAATGATTGGTGGTGGCCTGAGGGGCAGATGGCATATATTCATTGCCTCGCCTCTGTCAGTCTGTCCCAGGGCAGTTGTGACTACAGTAGTAGAATATCACCACTGTGTATGTAGTGAATGAATAAAGCTGTGAAGCATCTTAGAGTGCCCAAAAAAGTGCCATCTCAAACGGATGCCTCATTCAATATTTGGCATTGACCATTTATTAAATCCTATTTGAAATCCAAAACATGAATGAATATTCTTGCAAAATGACAGCTATCATTATTCCCATTGACAGTCAAAATAAGTGAAACGATCCCCAAACATTCTCAGACAGTCTCCCCGTCACAGCCCGTCACAGCCCGTCTCAGCGCGTCAGTCCTGGGCTGTCGGAGCTGTCAGATCCAAGCGGATGTTAGCTCTGCTTCACGAGGAGCAGCTGTCAGTGAGCGCGCCCTGTCTGACCTCGTGAACACACTATGATGATAAGGCCAGAGGAAATATGCAGGATGTGAGATAGATATGCAGGTGGTAAATGATTAGAAATAGCGGTGCACCAACAATGACCAACACGACATCCTTCTTGTGTCACGTTCCCGGAAGATAAGACTTGCTTTATTCGTCTTATCTGTTGTGTTGGGGCAGCACAGTGGCTAGCTAACCAGCTAACGCAGCGGGGCAAAAAAAGTATTTAGTCAGCCACCAATTGTGCAAGTTTTCCCACTTTAGAAAGCCAGATCCCCCATTTCGTTTCGAACTTATGTGAAAATCATATACCTATATCTACATATATATCTATATCTACGTAAAGCATTTATTCACAAAACACTACTGAATCCAAATTCCTCTGGTGAATGAAGGCCTGGAAATGGGAGCAAACCCCGGTTCAAATTTGTGGAGGAGTAGGAAATCCATGAGCCAAAAACATCAGCAATGTCCATTTGATTGAAGCTCATCGATTGTCCTTTTTCTAGAGCCGTCGTGGCAGAGCAGACCGTGTGTTTTCTCTGGTAACGGCACCAGACAATCATCTTTCCAAATTTCATTCTGTCTGCGAATGTACGTGTTCAAGTTGTCCTCGAGTGGCATTGCTCGAGGTGTGTCGGAATATCCATCCATCCATCCATTTTCTTCCCCTTAATCCATTTCTGGGTCGGGGGGGTGGCCAGAGATGCCACCCAGTACACTTAGCATCAGCCCCTCACTGATCCTCCTGCAGGTGGTGAGTCCACAGGAGCTGAGATCTTTCAGTGAGAGCTTCAGGCAAAGTGGGGTTAAGTGTCTTGCCCAAGGACACAACGACAGCAGTCATCAGTGGGAGTCGTGAAGTAGGTCTTACGATGGGCTTGAACCCACGACCTTCAGGCTCAAAGGCCAATGCTCTACCAACTGAGCTACTGTGTGTGTCGGAATACATTTTGGTAATTAAAAAAAAGAATATTCACGAGCTTAAGTTGAACAAAAAGGATATTCACACACATTGATGGACCTACAGGGATTTGAAGAAAAATTGGGACACAAAAGTTGTCGATTAAACCTTCTAAAGGCCATTTTTTTGTATAACTTTTGCATAGAACTTTACACTTTGAGGCTGAAAGAGGGTCATCCTCTCTTTTTCACTTTTCTGTCTGAAAAAGCTGATCTAAAGACGTCAGAAAGGCCAAAAATACATGCATTTAAAAACTAGAACGAGGAACGACTTGAAATCCTTCTAACCGTTCATCCATTACATTTCATTTTTTTAGGTCATTAGTTTTGAGTAATGACTGAAAGGACAAGACCGCGGATACAAGACAGTTGGCAATGGATAAGACCTGGCGAACTGGCAATGGATAAAGCGGGAGAAAATGGAAGGATGGAGAGATTTAATATTTGATACTCCATGTGTAATTAATTTGGTTTTCCTGCAAGTATAAGCAGTAACATGTTTCGCAGATGGCTCTAGACTTTTTTCACTCTACTCGATCAACTGCAAAATTCTCCATGATTTTCTATAATGTTTGCCCTAAAAACACAATATTTACCCTGTCAATGGCCATAGAATACGTGCTCGCTGCCGGCTTATGCATCTCATCCACAGAGAAGTGAAATGATTCTCGCTAAATGTCATCGGCCTTGTTTTCCGCTGCCCAGTGGAGCGCGGCCGATGCATTTGTGTTGCATGAGAATTTTAACTTTCCATGAGTGACCACACTGGCTGAATACGTATGAGCGAAATTAAACCATCACTCTCACGCTTGTTGCAACAGAGCCACCCGCCAAAAAATGTCCACGGAGAAAGTCAAAGAGCCAATTTTCAGTTATCTGCAGCCGGCAGCTTTGTGTGTGTGGGCTATTGCATCCGACGCTGCCTTTGAATGTCTCCAAAATGACATCAGACACCAAAATGCAGGTTGAATTAATGTGACACACGGAGCGAGGGCTGTTCAAAGTGAGTTATCTTAAAATGGGGCGCACAAAAGATCATTACAGATAAAAATGTAGGGAAGGTGACGTGGCGAGGTGTGCGTATTGCCAACCTTTCCTAAGAGATGAAGTTATTGGTCGGTCTGCATGGTGAGTAGGTGTGCGACAATAGAAAATGCTTGTGTAATGACTTGTAGTGTTGCGAAAGGGCACAATTTATTTTTTAAGTAGAGGGAGTAGAACAAGATGAGACGAGATTGACTCGACAAGATAGGATTTTGACTATCTTCATTCTGGTAAAAGAAATAAAATTTGTCTCATGATTTCTGCCTGTTGGATTTTACATCTGCTTTCTCACGAAGACCTTGGAGCAGAATGTATCTAAAGCTGACAAATAACTACAGGTTCTAGTAATAAGACTGAATGTGGCTTGTTAAATATTCCCCAAATATTGACCACTGGTTAGCCGTTGTAAAAATAACCTCCAAAAGCATTTGACTTTCAATCTGAGGCTCCATAAAGAGAAAGGTGAAAGCACTCTTAACATGGGATATGTATCTTATCTCTCCCAATGATTGACTTGCATTAGCACTATTGTTTACAATATAGAATTTTAAGATTTGGATTTTGTTATTGTTGCATGCAAAATAAATCGTTAGTAATAAAACAACTATAAGCTCAATACTGCAGTGTAAAGCTCACACTATTTTTCACAATGTTTTTTTTTTTTTCCCTTGCCGAAGTAGGAAGGGCCTAAGGACAGTGATGATCCGGGACATTTAAAAACATTTATGAACATTGGTCATCCCGTTCCCTATGGACCCAAGGCCAAGCCCCGGTGATCCAAGATGGCGCCCTATTCAAATGAATGGCTTGTGCTCAGTAGCGCATGGGACGTCACGGGCGCTGACATATCAGAGGAACTCTGCTTTATTTGGGCATCGTCTGGTCCTCCTTGTTCTGTGCAGTGGACGAGCTCCCATGATGCGTTGCGCCAATACGTGTGTGTAGCTCTCATGCACGCGCACAGAGGGGCTCGGCTGCGCTCCGACCAATCAGAGCTGCTGATCAGAGCAGTGGTAGAGCGGAGTCAGAGCGGGAAGGAAAGGAGCAGAGTTTGTGGCAGTAAAGTGTGGGTTTAAAGAAAACCGAAGGATTTAAGAAGAAAAAAACTTCAGGATGACAAGGGACTGTTGTGATTTAGGACAAAACAAAAATATTTTTGTTGTTATTGTTGTTCTTTGCACACGGTCTAAGGACAGCGATGATCTGGAACATTAATGGATATTGTCATCCCGCTTCCTATGGACTAAGGGCTCATGTATTTCCTGTGTTCGAATGGTTTGATTCTCTGATCTGTTGTTAAGGTATAGCCAACATTGTAAAGTCCACCAACAGCTGTTCAGGGCTGGGCTATACACAAATAAATTTAATTTACTTTAATGGAATATGTTGTGTGGAGAGCTGGGATCTCACATGGCTTAAGCTTCCGTCCAAGCAAAGAAAGGAGCGAAGGAAGAACATAATGTCTGCTGTTTGATGGATCACTCCACCAATACAAAAACACAATTTGCACACAAACGTCTGCTGGAATCTCTATTCAAACACCTCCCCTTGAGTGTAGCCCAATGGTGTGGATGTGTCCCTGTAGCTCTCTTTGTACAAATGTATTTACTGGTCCAACGTTGGGAAGCACTTTTCCCTGAGAGCTGACAGGACTGCTTTCACAGCTGTCGCCTCGTGTTAGATTGGAAACATGCTTCTATGAGGACGGTGGCCATTACAGAGGCACCTGGAGTGTGGAGCACAGGATTAGAGGGACTAACGGAATTTTGAGAAATAAGAGATAAAAGATTATAGGAATTGACAAAAGCGTTAGGACAGGGGTCTCCAACCTGTTACTCAGGAGCTACCACTGGCTCACTACCCCCTTTCAGGCAACTCCCCAAAGGATTTAGAAATTTAACACAAGATCCAGAATGATTATATATTGTTTTCATTGCATATCTTCGTTTATTCATTCATTTTTGTCCCCTTTATTAGTCCATTTCTAGGGTCAATCAGAGCTGCCACCCAATTCTCATAGCACCAGCCCCTCACTGATCGTCCTGCAGGCGGTGGGTCCTCAGAAGATGGCTACACCGTCAACAAAGGCACAGCCATGGTGTTTCAGCGGGGGCTTCAAGCAAAGTGGGGGTTAAGTGTCTTGCCCACGAACACAACGACAGCAGACATCAGTGGGAGCAGATGACATGGGCTGTGGGAGATCAAACCCACGACCATTAGGCTTGGTTCAAAGACCACTGCTGAACCAACTGAGCCACCGTCACCGCTTCATTGCATATCCATTTGAACTATAAACGTTTTCATTATGTTCATTAACATAGGGTTATGTCCTGGAGATGTGTTCCAGGCAAGAAGCGCTGGGAAAGACCAAGGACAGATTGGAGGCAATACGTCTCTCAGCTGGTCTGGGAACGCCTCAGGATTCTCCCGGATGAGGAAGAGTAAGTGTGTGTGGAGAGGGAAGTCTAGACCAGATGGATATAATTATAGGGTTATACAGTATTATGGTATAGTCTACATGGCCCCCATCTTTTGCAATTTTTATTACGACTGCAAAACGGAGTATCTCTCTGCCGGCAGTTGGAAACCCCTGGGTTAGAATAACGTGCAATAAACCAGTCACTCTTGCCTTGTCCCATTCAAGAGCAGATCCTGACGTCCTTTGAGAGTTTTACTGCTCAAAATAATAAAGGGAACATAATAATGTATCTCCAAGTTAATCACTTGAGATATTGGCCCATCCATTCGGGAGCCAAGCAGACTTTCACCTGATGTTGCAAATGGATCAAACAGATGATGGAAAAAGAGGCAATTAGCAAAACAACTCTTATGGTGCTTTCAGATCGGATCATGCGTTGCGTCGGGTTTCAATGCAAAGTCTATGGTGGCGCGCTTTCGCCCGTCACAACGCACGGACCTCTTGGCACGCACGAACGGACTGTTCAATAATGACGCACGGACTTGGCGGGAAAGTGAAAAGGGTGGAGCAGGAGCAAAAAATCGACGCCCACAGGAGATGGATTCTGCTCATCCTTTCCTTGGAGCGTTCGTGCGACAACCAATCAGAGAGCAGCAAAGTGGTCACGGGGACATTAGCGGACTGAGCGAGCAGACTGAAAATACTCGTAAACAGCCAAAACAGGACCCACACCAGACTTCACCAGAACTCAAACCAGGGTTGACAATGGGGGACTCTGTGCTTGTGAAAATATGTGTTGTCATGCTCCCGTGACCTTATGCAACTGCGAGTGTGTTCGCCGATGCGGAAATACCGTTTAATAATATGAAAAAAACGTATGGTGCACCTCCGTGAACACATACTACTGTTGTATAAAGCCCGTGGAAGGTCTGTGAGCAAAGACACACTGCAAAGCTGAATATTGGAGAAGATCTGTACACAAGAAGCCGCTAGCATAGCCCCGTTAGCATCAGAGCCGGCCGGCTACTTCCGGTACTTCCGGCTCGCGTCAGGACGTTCTGGTGTGAAGTCCTCTGCGTCTGAAAACTAGAGAAAGCGCGTCTGGTGAGCGGGGCTTCAGCGTTTCAGCGTTGGCGGTGTGAAAGCCCCGTTAAAGGGGACGAAACCTGATTCTCAAGAGAAATGACGCTGCTTCCCCCGTAGACAAAGTTGCAATTATGTATTTTTTCCTTTGAGCAAAACTTGCACTGGTTGAATCTTCCACATGACTGATTCAGGAGAAACAAGAAAAAGTAAGTTAAACCCTGGGGGATGCTCAGTGTCGCAGTCAGAGGGAATAAAGGTGTTGTGCATGTATGAGGATATAAATAACTCAAACATGCAGGAATAACATCAATAACAGCTTTGTCTAAATGACAAGCGGAAACTACTATAACATGGGAAAAAGCTGATCTCTAAGCCTAATCTCAGGTTTTTTGCACTTTTTTCAGTGCTTTCACCACAGGAGGATTTTAAGGAAGTGCAGTTAATCTAAGATGGTATGTCAATCCACACCGTGCAAGATTTACCGAGTCTCTGAGGACAGTGTCGAGAGCAAGGATGAGATACCAGGAGACAGTCCAGAACAGCAGAACACTGAAAATTAGACAAGCTTTTTAACAAATTAGATATTCTGGTGTGGCTGATCTTAAAACTTAATACTGTTTTTACATCAAGTTGAAACACTACAATTTCATTTCGATCAAAAGCACACTAAAATGTTCAAAACACAAGGACTTGATAGATAATACCTATTTTTCATGAGAATGTACAACTTTATTTCCTTAAAACATTACACATTTTAAGACATTTTTAACATACAGAGATATTCCAGGACGAAAGATCCCCCTTTTAAACGAACGGCCGTCTCACTACAGCGTCGTTATACATTTTTCTGTTAGAATGTCTCTCTCACTGGGGGTTGGCAACATTCCTCTGTATAAGAAATGATTAATGACATTTAACAGATGAAATGTCGATTAGAGTATGTAATCTAAAGCCAATAATGTGCGTTATCAAATGCGAGTGGCAGACAATAACATCTAAATAAAACTTGCTCAGTATCTGTATTATCAAGGACAGGAGACAATCAATGCGTTCAGATCCAAGCGTCAAACGGAGCAGCCATCATCAGGCAGACAAACAGCAGGAGCAGACATTCCATTAGATCAGTTCAAATAAGGTGTCAGCTGAAATATGTCACTCCTCACAAACGTAATAAAAACCTATGTCTACACCAACACGACCCAAGAACAGACTGCGGCAGCCTTTAATAAAAAGCTGGAGTTCCTAACTTTGAAACAACAAATGAATTATGTAATCATCTATGTATTCAGTTTCTGGCTTTAAAACGTTTTTAAATTAAAGTATTTTTGACCTTTGTCACATCTTAAGATCAGTGGCAGCCCTCGCTCAGCTTTCATATATCTTAGAGATGTAGTGATATTTTGTGAACAAATCAGACAAATAGTTTTTTTTCTGTTTCTGGTCAAGACTTTTTCTGTTGGAACAAACAAACTATGTACAAAACAAAAACCGACAACTTTTTGAAGCATTACCAGACAATTCTGAATGTAGTAAGGTCAAAAGAAAAGAAAATGGCCGGCCAAAAGTCAATAGGAAGTTAAAAGTTATACTAAAATGTTACTACCTATTAATTATGCTAAGGCAATACATAAAGGCAAGCTACAGGGAAAAACAGGTTAGCCGTTAGCTCGTCCATATTGTCAGGGTTTGGATTTATTTGGCCTTGTCTAGTTTTATTTCGCTGCCCTGCTTTTTGAAGCTTTTCATTCCGTCTCCATGTGACAGTCTTTCCAGCACTGATGTATTTCACCTGTGTGTGAAATACCACCGAGCCCCTCTCCTCTTGTTGTCAGTCCATTGTCTTTTTTCTCCATGATCCCGTTTGTACCGTGTTGCCATGTCACTTCTGTTTTGGATTTCTTGGATTTTATTTAATTTACTTACTATAATTTGTAGTCATACATTAGGCTTCTCCTTCCTTTTGATTTCGTGATAGACTCAGTGGAGCGCCTTTCCACAAATGCTCCCTGGAAACTACAGTCATCATCATCAAGGGCCTTTTTGGTTTTTATCTACATCCATTCTATTAACTGGGGACCTCTATCCTGAAACCACTTAAGAATCTGTCCGTCTCCGCCTGGCATGGACCCCTGATCAGTTGATAAGCAATGTCATGGGTCTTGGGTTCATCTCCCAGATATCCTGTGGCTTTACATAGATATTGCATTCTCCCATTTCTGCATAGTATCAGACCAGTATCCAACCCCGAACAAGACAGACCATGATAGAGGAAAAAACTAATCTGCTCTAATAAGACAAGATGAACCTTCCAATCCTGGCTCTGACCGAGGACGTGCTGGACCAGGTCACAGAGCCTGTTCTCTCGCTCCTGCACTGATCAGGACAAGCTGCTCTGACCAATTAAGAAGTCTGTGTACAGAACAGACCGCCAAGTGCTCAGTCAGAGATTCAGACATCTTTACATCTTTTTATTCCATTACGTAAATTCCGTAGCTTAACATGAAGTACAGTATTGTGTGGTTAAAATCCTTCAGATGTTCATATTGAATGCACTTTGTGAGCCATTTCCCAGCAGGGTTGTGGTTGACACCTGTACACAAAAGAGGAGAAAATGCAGCGCCGACGTCTACACGAACAGGACCCAAGAACAGACCGTGGCAGCCTTTAATAAAAAGTTGGAGTTCCGAACTTTGAAACCACAACATATGAATGAATTAGTAATCATCTATGTATAGTTCCTGGCTCTAGGGCTGTAGGGCTTCTGTTGAAAAGGCCTCGGTGGGAAAGTGCCAACCACTTATTTGCTTCTTCTGGGATTCGGACTATTTGTGCCTTCTTACAAAACCTCATGTACAGATTTTTTTTCCGGCTGAATCAATGTCAGAATGTGATCATAATGAGCCTGAGCAACACCAGAATCAGAGCCACGCGGTCATCAGGCTGCACTGTGGCGTCACTGCCGTACAGTAGTCTGCTGTAAATATATGTTTTTTGTGTGATTATCTGGACCGTGTGTATGTAATAAAGTTTAATTAAAAAAAATAATAAACTATGTATAAAACAAAACAAGCACCATGTCTAGTTACAACTTCTTAGAGCATCACAAGACAATTTCAAATGTAGACTATAGTCATAAATGAAACAGTCAAAACAAAAAGCCGACCAAATGCCAAAAGGAAGTTACAATTTAGACTCAAATTTAACGTCCTATTAACTTTCCATATGTATTTACTGAGCATAGGTAAGTTAATGCAGGTAAGCTTTGATGACGGACATATTTTTCCATTACGTAAATTCAGTGACTTAACATGGAAGTGCAGTATTGTGCGGTGAACATCCTTATGTATATTGAATGCACTTTGTGAGCCATTTCCATGCAGGGTTGTGCTTGACACCTGTACACAGAGAGTAGAATACGCAGTAGAATATTTAGAGCCGCTCAATCACAGCCACGGAGCTGGGAGCGCTGATTATTGGCTCTACTTGGGCTCTATTTGAAATTCAATAAGGGAAATCCCACTGGTGCCGAGCCATCAAACCCACCTTTATGTGAAATCTACAGCCGCACTACAGCCCCAGACCGTCTGATTCTCTGCACTGATGCGATTAGAGGCCAGAACAACACTCTGCTTATTTTAATAGGCTTTCCAAATAGCATACTGGAACATAAAGCATTTGCAAAGCAGATTTCCTTCGGCTGGCATTGGCTTTGTATTCGCAATCAACAAAACAAAAGTTATTTATTCTTCCATCTGTGTGGCTATAAAATAATATGCCTTATGCGCATTTGGGCATAAAGATGGATGGATTAATATACAGGCTCACAGCACCAGTATCCTAATTCTTTCTCTAGTTACAACAAAACACAATTTAAAGACTGAGTGTACCTGAAATCTTGGGGTTTATTATTCTTGTATAATAATGTGTGTAATTTGAAATGAAAAGATTTTAAAGATTAAGAAGGTGGAAAACGCAATCTATTTTCTCGTTCTGAAAGCGGCTTGTGTGTACGGCAGTTCCATTTGTGTGTGTGGCGCGGGGCTGTCACATGGTCTTCATTCACTTTCATACTGGTGCAATGACATGAGACAGAGACAGACTGCATACAGATCGTGGTAATGCAATTATTTTCTTCAGAGGGGCACATTGTGAGGGTCGGAGCCGTTTCATGTGTTTGTTTTCTTTTCTTTTTAACTAAAATAAAAGAAAAAAAAAAGTTTGTACATTTTGTTAAGGTCTATGTTGTTATTAACACTTAACCAAAAGATAACAAAACAAAACAAAGGCGATACATACCGGTTTTAACTGGACACGACATGCTCTGGTGTGTGTCGTCTGGTGCACACTGGGGTAGTCTTGCACAGTTTTTCCTATGTGGTTTTACCGCAAATGGCAAATAAATGAATCTGAATCTGAATCTGGGGCGACAGTAGCTCAGGGGCGACAGTAGCTCAGTTGGTAGAGCATTGGCCTTAGAGCCTGAAGGTCGTGGGTTCGATCCCACCATAAGACCTACTTCACGACTCCCACTGATGTCTGCTGTCGTTGTGTCCTTGGGCAAGACACTTAACCCCACTTTGCCTGTAGCCCCTGCTGAAAGATCTCAGCTCCTGTGGACTCACCACCTGCAGGAGGATCAGCGAGGGGCTGGTGCTCTGTGACTGGGTGCAGCTCTGACTGCCACCCCCCCAACCCAGAAATGGATTAAGGGGAAGAAAATGGATGGATGGATGGATGGATGAATCTGAATCTGAATAAAATATTAATTTTGTTCAAGGCCAAAAGATCCGTTACAAAACAGGCTCCAGAGACACAAGAGTACCTTACAGATGGAGATTGAGCAGATTCATGAGAGGTGATCATCAGCACAGCGTCTGTCCCACACAGAGATTCAGCAACACCTCAAGAACAGACGGACAGACTGGGCAGCAGTAATAATTCTGATATAATGAAGTCTTCAGGTTTATATAAGTGAGTACTGTAAGTGAGCTGCACCATATTACTGTGGCACTTAGATATTTGTTTTGTCTTTGTAAAAATGCATTTCAATTCTCAAATGTATGCATATGTAGCAATAATCAGGACGTACACCACACACAGCAGCAGCCCTTACAGACCGGCTCAGACATCTATGCTGAAAGGGGTGATTAATCTAAAAGCCTTAAAACGAATGTCAGTCATAAACCAATTTTTGGTTTTCTCCGTGTGTAATCACGCCTGCCGTGTCGATGCCGTGAACGTGATCGAAGCCAACAATTTTGAGAGGAATAAGACAGATTTACAAGTTGTTTTTTTCCCCTAAATATTATCCCCAGCTCAAATTATATCTTAATCATGATATTTCCTTATATCCTGAGATCTTGCAACCCTAATGTTAATAGTAAGATGCTAGAGAGAATGTAGGGGGTATAGAATGAAACCCACTTTTTATTTTTTTTTGCCATATCGCCTAGTTCTACTTCAAAATAAACAAAATAATATTCTAGCTTGCTGTTTTAGTTAACCCAGGTCCGATTCACTGGGAGACACAACACATGTTAGTTTGGACTTTATTCATGAGGACATTCAATTAAAAAAAAAAGTGTTGAATTCTGTGCGGTCGTAACCATGACAACGAGTTCGAAGGTTCAAGTTGCGCATGTACTTTTGCAAGCCCCTGTACACGTGTTGGACAGACAGGGCAACATTGTTTTATGGTTGAGGCTTCTGGAGGCTGAGAGTGTGTTTGACAGTCCAGGTGACAGGAGCTGCGGAGTAGAGCTGCGTTCACCATCACCGTGCACACTTGCATTAGTGTTTGTTTATGCTTGGGGCCCTCATTCCATTTCCTTCCACAGCTCACAGCCACAGATAGTGTCGAAGACTTGAGCCGTGGTGAGGACCAGCGCCACGGCCGATTGATAATGTGTATGTCTGCGCTCCATTAACACGAGAACTCCCAGAGCAGTCAATTTGACGGCCTTGAATTATCTTCAACTTTTGAAATGTGAGTGGTTTTACATTTTAATTCCATTCATCTGAAGGTTAAATTCAGATGCAGTCATCAGACACTTGGAAACCATCATTCTATCAAAGTTAAAGCTCAAGGTGCTGGTTCTGGTTCTGAGCCACGTCAGCTTGTTCTTCGACCAGTGAAGACAGGGTGCTAGTTACCATAGCAACACACTGTTTACTTGACAGCACTGAGTATTTCAATAAACTGTTATTGCTGTATTTCAAGTTATATTAACCAGTTTTAGTGCGTATTAATGGGCGGATTTCAATAAAAATAGTGGAAAAAACTAAAAAATGTTTGGGTATTTTACTGATTTTTGTTCATTTGATTTGATCAAAATGACTCGGAGTACAGTTAAAGATGCAGCCAGTGATTTTTTTCCGTTCGGGAAAACGTCCCTAAACCCTAAAAGTAGTCGTTATCATGTGTTTTCAAACAGTAATGGAATTAACCAGATGCCTTTAGTCTCCACAAATTAATAACAAATATTTTGGACAGGACAAATAAAAATAAACTAATGGGATGTGTTTACCCCCTTCACCCTCTTCCTGTTTCTCACGAGTGCACCTGAATTATTGGATTTTCTAAAACCTTAAATGGCTGAACAGAAAATGCCAATTTCACGTTTGCCACCCTCTCTCCCTGTTGTGACACAGAAAAGAAAATGCTGGATGTTTGGTTTGGTAGAGAGGGAGTGGTTTTGATTGGTTCTACGGCTAAGCTAACAAAATCGCTTACTGCTCCTTAAACAGTGAGAAGAGAAAGAAGATCAAGAGGAAGTTAAAGACCTTATGACGGGTTTGATTTATTTAGAAATACAGTTTTAATACCATTTTATATTAGAAGAGAACTACTAAAGGTTTCAAAATCAGTTGTTGTTTTTTTTGTCTGATCCCCCCAAATCGAAATAACCCCATAGCAACGCCCTTAGAAACGAAAAAACTTCACAGCCCTTGGTGACGTCAGAACGGGTACGTTTCAACGCTGTAAGTTGTTTACAATTTGGTATTCGTTCTTTTTTCGCGGATATTCAAGATGACAAGGCCGTGTACAGCGAGTCTAAGATAACTATTAGAATGTATCATTTCACTGTCACTGAGATAGTCCAGTGGTTGTGTCGATGGACTGCCAATCCAGATACTTGGGTTCAAATCCCACCTCGGACATTTTTTCACACTCAAAACGGCAATTTATGTGTAATGAGCAATTGTCACCTGTAGAGGGCAGTATTGTGTTGGGCATCAGTGGAGAGAAGAGAGAAAAGGCAGTCCCTGTGGCATAGATCCATGGTTTTCAATGCATGGGCGTAACCCGCTATGACGTCACACACAGGTTAGAGCATAGACAACTTAAATTCATGAAAAACACGTTCTTTTTATAAAATATAGGATTTTTTTTGCCGGAATCTCTTTCAAATTGACATTGTCATGCAATTTTGATATCCACTATTTTTTTTTTTAAAACCCGTCATAAGGTCTTTAAAGTGGGTTAGAATTTGTCACCAGAGATGGATTCTCAAAGAGATTAATAAATCTGTATTAACCACGTTATGTCTATTGTGGCAAACAGTTCTGCACACAGCTGTAATGGTGAGAATGCATAGGGGTCGTTACAGAAGTTTCTCAAATATTTGGTTCCCAATAAGATTTCCTTCAGCAGTAGGTGAAATATTTTATTCATAGGACTTAGAGACCTGCCCAAAACTGCTGCATGTTTTAAATTCTACAGTGAATTACAGCAGTATCCGGAACATTATTCACACAAGCATCGAGCTGGCACCGATTGTTGAAAACTGCATGAGCAAATATGCAGTTCTGCTATTGTAAGTAATCTGTGTTTATTTAGCGCATTTCACAGACCAAGGTCACAAATGGTCCAATTTTTTTTATCAAAACCAGCAATTTCCGCTTCTCTATACACAATTATATACAATTTAGTAATTTTCTACATACGGATTTGAAGTATTTCAGACATGGTCCGTGTAAGAAAGTCAGCTGCTTAACAACCACATACGAACATACAGTATGTGGTTGTTAAAGGAATAGGCCACCGTTTTTACATACTGACAAATGTTCTTACCTTAACTTAGACTTGTTGACATGTACCTGTCTGGTCTTTGTCCGATTTGGAACTATACAGTATGTGGAAGAGGCTGCGTTTGTGCTCCGTTTGGATGACAGAGCGCACGGATATAGACCAGACAGGTACATATCAACTAGTCTAAGGTAAGAACATATGTCAGTATGTAAAAACGGTGGCCTATTCCTTTAAGCAGCGACCCAAAAATTCTAAAGGCTAAAGATTTCATAGAATTTTTCAAATATTCATCCATCCATCCATTTTCTTCCCCTTAATCCAATTCTGGATTAAGTCCACAGGAGCCTGGATTTTCCAGCGGGGGCCACTGGCAAAGTGGGGTTAAGTGTCTTGCCCAAGGACACAATGACAGCAAACATCAGTGGGAGTCGTGAAGTAGGTCTGTTGGTGGGCTTGAACCCATGATCTTCAGGCCCTAAGGCCAATGCTCTACCAACTGAGCCACTGCACTAAAATCTGTTATTCTTTTTTAGCTTAGTAGTGACACTATCTCATAATTTAATGCTACAGATTGAGATGTAAATGCAGTTGTCAAAAGTCAAAACCCTTGTTGTAGAATTCTGCCCTGGCTTCTCACTAAAGTTTGAGACATTATGAAACACGTCATAGAGAAATCCACAAAGTTAGTCCTTGTTCATCAGTGTGAAACAAAGAAAACAAAACATAATGACTGAAGGAAACAGCTCAAGCTAAAGTGAATGTGTCACTCAGACCTATCAATGTGGTGACAGAAAACAACATTTCGATCTTTGTTTTCTGGTCTCCCAAAAGACCACAACACAAAAATAATACAGAGATGGATAACATTAATCCATAAAGCACTTTGTGTGACCCTGGACTGTGGAAGAGTATATATAGAGAAAGATCACTTCACTTGAACAGAAAACTGGGGTTCTTGCCAGAGCTTTCTGAGCGTATGGGGGCCCACATGCTGTGTTTTGGGAAGTGGCTAAACCCTGAATACAACATCCCCAACCTTTGTGTCTCATTTTAAAGTAGATCATAATATTTCCACACAACATCTAGCATCTGTACCGAGAGCTTTAAAAAGTCTTGAGGCTAAACTATTGTACAACTCACTATAAAAGCAGTGCCTTGTGCATTATTGAAGCAGATACATTTTTATTTCATAGTGAAGTTGATAAAAACAGAGCAGCGCCCGGTGGACAGAACTGTACTCTATCATTTAGCAGCAGATGTGGACTCGTCAGTCAGCCAGACATGATCTGTTCAATTCAGCAAAAGTTTGGCTTCCACTGCACATTTTAAGTCACGACCCTGATGTGTTGTTTTCAGAGAGAGAATATTGTGCATGACTGACAAATCGATCCCACTTGGCCAAAATAAAGAGGACTCTCGTGGACTGGGTTTGTGAAGATGGTTCTACTATACGCTCTGTTCTGATCATGAACTGAGCTTGAAGAATTGAGAAGAACAAAAAATACTGAGTAATGTTACTTGTACAACTATGCATTTTCATGAAACTAATAAAAATAACTATAGATGCATCGGCTGAACATCGGCGGGTGTTTGTCTTGTTAACTACCATCAGCAAATAAAAATGATATTCGCCGATTCGCAAGTGCAAAGAGATACCCGTTGAGGGCATCCGCACACTTTCTTCAGTAAATGAAAAAGGCGGTTGTGTGGTAATATTTAACAGGATCAGAAAAATATCAGCATTATGCAGTTTGCAATACGTGTTCCAGTGAGATTTCAAGAGGGAGGACAAATCTCATTGGACATTTGAGAACCAGGCATGATGTGTACAGCGACTGCATGCAAGCTGAAGAAAAACGGAAAACTGAAGCCGCAAAGAAATATTTTTTTTTTTTTTTAAACGTCGGCCAATTGGTGCATCCCTAAAAATAATCTATATCTAAGATGTGAAAGCACCAAACAATCGTGGTCCTCTTGTCTGTGCAGAAAACAGAAGTGAGGACCGCTGCATTTGCCGGCCGATAACTATTACAAAACATCCTTTACTGTATATTAAACGTGTGTTTTGACGGGAAGTTTCTCTGTTAAATACAATTTGAGTATTAAATTCTAAATGACTCTCTCAGTACAGTATGGTGCTGCACAGAATCGGCGTTGCGTGACAAATGCACCCAGGACTACAGTTTCACAGGTTTTCATCAGTCATTATAAAAAAAATACTTAAAGAAATAAAACGCAATCAAAGATTTTCTTTTTTTAAATAATTCTATAAAACAAGATTCATCCTTTGAACCTTTTAAATAATGGACACTTTCTTTAAAAACAGCTTTAGGATTTAGCTGCACTACATTGTCAAACAAGAGAAAGGACGACCTGGTTTGGAATCCCAGGTCACTGCAGCTGGTATCACCGGATTAATGATTTTGAATGTGAGACAAAAGTGCTTTAACTGGACTTATCTTTGATAGTTAGGGGGGAAAAAAATGACATTAATATATATGTAAGGCAAGGCAAGTTTCAGCACGGCGACTGAGTGGATAGCCCTTTTGCTTCTCCTGGGTTTGATTTCCCGGTCGGAACAGGGTGGAGTGGAGTTTGCATCTTCTCCCTATGTCTGCGTAAGTTTCTTCCGGGTGCTCCGGTTTCCCCTGCCACTAAAAACAAATATAATAGATCAAATCCTCCAGCTGCGGTAGTCCTGACCAAGCCCAGCATCTACAACTGGAGATGGGTTCCCAGGCGCTACAGCAAACACTGCTCCTGACAGAAGCCTTAGCGGCATCAGGATGGGTCAAATGCAGAGAATGAATTGCCCTACAGGGATAAATAAAGTGCGCCTTTATCTAATAGAATTTTACCATAGTCGTAACCCTCACATCGGAATACGTATCAAACCGTGACTTCAATGCATGGTTGCAGCCCCTGGGGTCAGCCTTGGCGACCCGCTCCGCCCTCTGTATTGACAGACCTCAAACAGGCTCTGAACATTGAGATTCAGAGCAGGCCCACAAATTACTCATTATCAAATGTCATCCAAATATCAGGAGTATTTATTCAAGAACAATGCATTTATGATAATCAAATGGCAGATTCATAAAAAAAATAAAAAAAATCTGATTCAGACCTAAAATCCAGTTGGTTTCAAACATTTATACAGATTAAATCATTGGAAACACGTCGATGTGAATGTGACGGTAATTTCCAGAGATTCCATTTGATGGCTTCATGGTTCCTACGATGGAAATTATTAAGTCACATATGGTTGCATTGTGCCTTTGGAAAAAGTTGAAAACCTGACTATTGAAATCCATCCATCCATCCATTTTCTACCCTTTAATCCATTTCTGGGTCAGGGGGGTGGCAATCAGAGATGCCACCCAAGTCTCATAGCACCAGCCCCTCACTGACCCTCTGCAGGTGGTGAGTCCACAGGAGGACGGCTGCTCTCTGACTGTGAGCATAGCCTTGATCTTTCAGTGGGGGCTTTGGGCAAAGTGGGGTTACGTGTCTTGCCCAAGGACACAACGACAGCAGTCATCAGTGGGAGTCGGTGGAGAAGGTGTAGAGGTGGGAATTGAACCCACGACCTTCAGGCCTGAAGGCCAATGCTCTACCAACTGAGCTACTGTCGACAATTGAAATACGAGTAGTTATTTTCTCATTAGTAGCACGCTCCTCTCTCCACATGTGTCTGCCACGCTATTGTAAAAGCCAAGATACACTCTCTAACTATAAAACAATTATACATTTGTCTTGGTTCAGGTTTCTATACTTACTGTAACTTTTTCCTTTGTCTTGGTCCCAGGTTCCTGGTAAAATACCCCAAACTCTATGGGTGACACTCCTTCTAGGATAATGATTTTCAAGCATAATATTGTCATTCATGGTATATATTTGTTTTATCATGTTTATGTATTTATTTACCACAGTTGTTATCATCATAAACAGCATACCTATAACAAAATCTATCTATAGAGACAACTAACAGTCCAAAACAAAAATGCTATAAAGCTGCAGAAGCTTTGAAATGTGTGTACCAGATAGTTGTTGTTTGCAGCAGTGTGAGCACCAGTGGCTCCCAGTCTGCAGTGAGTTTGTCCTCAAAAGAACTGAGCACAAACCAGAGGCTGCTGCGTCTAATGAGGTTCACTGCTGCGGCCGCTCGCCTCCTGCAGAACAGTATTATCTGTGAATGTGCATGAACACAAGGCCCCTAGGCCTGGGCCATATGCAGCCCACCAGACCAGTTTTGGTGGCCCCTAAAATCAATACAGTAGAAGCCTGTCTCAGTTTTTCAGGAAGACTGTTCCAGATTTTAGTTTATAAATATATGCATTTGAATATCATTAATGTTGTGCTTATTTATTTTATGTTTTGTCTCTTGTGTTTCAATGCAGATTGCAATTTTAGGTGAAAAACAAAAAATATCGCAATAATATCGTTATTTAAATACTAAACACTCATATCACAAATCGCTCTAATTTCCAATATTGTGCAGCCCTACTCCCCATGTTTGATTTTAAATTCTTACAATTAACTAGCAGCAAATACCTTTAGAGTGTGAGACCTCATTTAAACAATTATTTCAAGAAAACCATTTAATCTCTTTTATTCTAAAACTTGAAAACAACATGGGATTATTATAAAATAAATTTAAAAATCCTTTTCCAAACCTTTAACTTTGACCCAGTTTTGGTCCAATCCCAACATACAGGTATTGAACCAGTTCTGTTCAGTAAAATCTACCAGAAAATAACCTCCAAACTCACTTTCTAACTTTCAGCCCTTGGAGAGCTTTTATTTTTCACAGCCGGCCTCTGACCAAGGTGAGTTTAACAAACCTGCCCCACAGGCTCGGGCACCATCGCACTGGAGGAGGCGGACATACCACCTGCACGTATCTGAGGAGTCACTGGGCGAAGGGCGGCAGTGGCTCAGTTTGTAGAGCATTGGCCTTTGAGCCTGAAGGTTGTGGCTTCGATCTCATCGCGAGACCTTCTCCACCGACTCCCACCGATGTCTTTGTGTCCTCGGGCAAGACACTTTACCCTGCTTTGCCTTAAAAGGAGCACGGAAGTAATAGTACGCTGGATGCCAATATGTGTATTCAATGAACCGAATTTCTTCATTGTCAGATCATAAAGTATATCATTTTTTAGACTTATGCAGTTCTTATGCAGACTTATGAGAGTCTTAGCAATCATTTGCAAAACAGAAAATAAGGTAATTTCCCTAGCAGGGGCCTGTAATGAACTGCCATCAAAAACTGCACTTACACTTTTGTTCAAAATCCATCTGTCACATGACTACACAGTCTGGTTGTTATCTGGCTGCGGCGGTATCAACGCTCCGAAGTGGAACCGCGAGTGAATCCCCCAAAGACGAGCGTCACCGTCTGCTGTCCTTTAACAAAGCAGATGTCTGCGCGCTGCATGGCTAAAGTGCTATCTTCTTTGGGCGTGTCTTTGGATTTGCCTCAGCCGCCAGTGTCCACCCAAAATGAGGTCACGTCCCGGCCACGTAAAGGTCAGTAAACAACGTGTGAGACGGTCCACCCCTGTCACCAAAAACAAATGAGAAAGTCTGGGAGATACGGCCGCACTGATATAGCAATCACCAAGCGGCGGGATGTGAAAACAACATATCCAGGGTTTTTACGCCAACATTATGACCCAGTGGGACAAAGGGGGGGGCAAAAAGTTTGGAAGCAAAAAGTTCATAGAATGACGATGCTAAAAATCTCAAACTAAAGTAATGAACCAACCAGTAATACAACATAATTATTAGGAAAATGGCCTAAGTCTACGATTAAAAAAAAAACATTTTACCACTGGTCCAGTTTTGGTTCCATCCTGTCATGACATACATACCGGTAATTTTATTCCGAAGATAAGAGACCTTGGTATAGAACAAACATACAGTGGTCCCAAACACACATAGAACAAATACAGTGGTCCCTTACCAAAACGCGGTTATTTGGCTGCACTCCAACAGCATCACATAACGGCTAGTAAATCAGTTACTTTTAACAGTTACTCAAAGTCGGAAGAAACTGTTGTGGCTCTGTGTTAAGTTCAGAAGACTACCGCGGTCTTTTCCCGTAGCCCTCAGTCCTGCCCCCTCCTCTCAGTGCTCTGTCCTCTGTAGCTGTATTTTACAATGTACGCACGGCTTTTGACAGCTGCAGCAGCGCTCAGACCTACAGAGAACAGGTTTGATAGCTCCGTGATCGTAACAGTCGAGAGTTCAGGTGGTTGGAATAGTGAATAGAGTGTGCGGTGATATTTTTTACAGTCTAAGGACATATAACTGCGCGGGCGACACCGTGGCTGAGCGGATAGAACTCTCACTTCTCCGCAAGAAGGTCCTGGGTTTGAATCTTGGTAAGAACAGGGCCTTTCAGAGTGGAGTTTGTATGTTCTCCCCGTGTCTGCGTACGTTTCCTCCGGGTGCTATGGTTTCACCTACCGCTAAAAACATGCACAAAAGGTATGAATGTGATGAGTGAGTGAATGGATGGTGTTTGTGGAGGGCTTTGATGAGCCAGTATGTTCGGCGTCTCGCTTTATTCTCTCTGAACATTGTAAAGCGCATTTGGTACCTTGGTCTGTAAAAATACACAGATTTTTATTACTGCAGTTTATTATTAGAACCCCTGCAATTACTGTGGTTCTAAGCAACACAACTTTATTTGATAACCTTCATCAAACGAAACTGATCAAAATTATAAGATACTGAAATGTTGTAAGAAAGACTTTTAATACAGGCTAACTTTCATATTGCATCTTATCCCAATCTAACTAGAGCACTTTGTAACCCGCATGCAGCTGTACCCAGGCCTAATTTGTCATAATGTGAGAGATTTATCACCTGCCGCCTCGCTTCCTCTCAGTGCAAACACAGACACAGACTTTATCAACAGTATATGAGATTTTTGCCTTCAAAAACACACAGGGTTGCGGGGAAACAACATCTATAATAAACAGATCACCACAAGTAAATGATTTATACGAATGATCATATCAAGCTTTTTTAACATTCTGCCTTGCTGCAATGTGTGGGGACTGGTCTCACAAGCCAAAAACATGTCAAGATAAGATAAGAGAAGCTTTACTTAGGCCACAGTGGAGGCACAGGATAGTAGCAGCAATTGCACACAAAATATACATAGACAAGTAGCTGCAAATATACTATAGAGCCCGAAGTATAGGAAGTATATAGAATACACACTATAAAATGTATATGCAAAATTAAAATTAAAGTATGGGCAGAACAAATGGAAAACGAGGCCAGTGGACACAGTACAATTTTGCATTATATTCAGGAAATTGCAGTGTTTACTATCAACATATGAACGACGTTACAGGGTCAGCAGCTCTCGTTGAACAGTTTGACAGCAGCAGACTGGAGAATCTCTCCTTCACAGAGCGAGAGTGGATCAGTCTGTCACAGAGTGTCCTGCAGGGGGCGACAGCCGTGGTCCACCATGCAGTGACGTGGTTCTAACTCAAAGGCAGGTCAAAGTCAAAATCAAGGTTCAAGAACATGACGATAACATGACGATACTGACCGGCAAAAGTGTAAGATACATTTTATTTCATAAGAAAACTCAAGTAGACCAATGTTTATGACCAATCATCTTTCTGATAGCTTGTGCCTTTCCAAGAAATCATTTTCCACCAGATACAAGTGGGTTATTATGATCATTGGGCAAATATTTCAATCATTTAGTGTTTCAATAAGATTTCAATTCCATGAATCTAAGCCTACTATCAAAAAACCAGAGCAAGACCAGAGATCATGTATGCTCAGCCATTTCCTGGTTTTGTGTTGGTGAGCGATGGGTGTACGGCGCTTCCTGAATCGGTAATGATTTAGTGCGAACGTTTAGCTCCTGCACATAGAGAAACAGCCGGAACCTGTAATGTCTCCATTGTGACAAGCTGTGTGCCATGTTCAGCGGAATACTAATGTAGCCAAACCAAATCTGTAAGATATATTTAGGGCAGTGTGAATGAAGGTAGCACTGATATGAAAACTTTGAGCATATGGGAAGGCAATCCATGAGAACGGGAGAGTTGTGAATGAAAAAAACTACAAGCTACAAAACTACGAGGGAACAACACTTAAAACATGTTATCACAGAGGATCCATTTTTAAAACAGGAAAGTTGTTCTTCGCGTTAACTACACGATGACAGTCCACATTTAATTTTCTCACCCAAGACAAAAACACAGAAATAAGCCGTAAGTGTTTCTAGATGTGGTGCGCAAGTGATGAGTGCTAATGAGTGCTGTGAAGGGGTTCAATGAGGCGGAAAACCTCCCAGCATTTCACCACAAGAAAGTTAAAGAAATAAGAAATGGAGGACAGAGAGTGGGGACATGGGTGCTGTGCCTTAACCGTCGCAGGGTAAAAATAGCCAAAGGGAGCGGCTCGAAGGCCATTTGAATCCATTGATCATCGAGAAGCGCTAGTCTTTTATTAGATTTCATTGTCTGGAGAGAGCCGCTGTCGCCGCGGTAACGATGCAATTTCAACCACTTCATCAACACCAAATATGCAGTACCTGTCGCAGACCGGAGATTGCCTATTGTAATTATAATTTATATAGTGACTGGTCGTGAGCTCAAAATAGCCTTAATAAAGTATTAATTGACATATCTGTCACTTATTCTCATTAAAACATCAATAGAAATAAATAGGTGTACATGTAGGGGCGACAGTAGCTCAGTTGGTAGAGCATTGGCATTGATTATTGTCATACTTCATGGAGCATCCTTAAATGTTTGAATGAGGTTATGTTAAAGAATTTCTCAATTGTGAGATCAATGAAATTGATCTTATCTTAGGGTGAGGAGTTCGGTCACACGGGAGGAGCTACGGGTAGAGTAGGGTAGTAGATGCTGCTTTTCCACATCGAGAGCAGCTGGTTGAGGTGGCTTGGGTATCTATTTGGGATGCCTCCTGGACGCCCGGGATGACCCAGGACACGCTGGAGGGGAGCCGGCCTGGAGAACAGCCCGGGATTCCCCAATAGAGCTGGAGGAAGCGTGTGTGTAGAGGCAAGTGTGAGCTTCTGGATGAATGGTTGTAAAAGATAATTTACTTCTAAGACACTTTTCTTCAGTGTTGATTGGAGATGCCTGTGAGCTTATTAACATATTGAAATAAGCACAAATAAAGAGCATAATCCTGTTAATCTGGTCTGCAGTTCTACAGCCGCATGTTACATCCATCGGGAACAGATTTGTTTAATTAAAGTCCTTTATTGTAACCAAACTAATCCATTAAGTCCCAGAACCACCACACATGGTTTCCAGGATAATGACAGAGCTTCCAGAGGTACAATGTGCAGGAGCGAGATTGTCTACTTAGTGAGACTCACAACTTTGGGAGAAAAAGAGATAACTAAATAAAAGCTTTTCCAATCTACCAGTTGCATCTGTTTTACATGGGTCATCTGGCACTAGAGCTGGGCGATATGGCCTAAAAGTTATATCACAATATGGGAAAGAAATATCACAATAATTCACATAATTCACATTCACATACTTTATACATCCCCTTAGAGGGTGTCTCTATTTTTGTCCTCTGTCACATCTTTAGTTGCAGGTTTATAATAACATAATACAACATGTTCACTAGGTAGAGGAAATGAAAGATTGTTGAAGTGCCAGTACTTTTAGAGAGCACTTCCGTGAACTAAAAAACACACAGCACAGGCCTTGTGTCAACAGATGTTCTCACGACTACACTCACCTGTTGACATTAACGCTAACTTTAAAACAGAAAATGTCCATTTTTGGAAAGGACTTTTGGTACCCATTCCGAGTAAAGAGTCAAAGGTGTCACATCACAAGCTGAAGGTGAGGGTTGGGTCAGTAAAGAACATGAAAACACAAAGATTTATTTTGGTTGAAGAGCAAGGGGCAAAGATGAATAGATTAAATTCTTCTTTGTCCTTGGATTTGGACTTTGTGCCCCAGCAGAAATAGGAGAAGTGTACTTGAAATCGACATTAGCGATGTCTCCACCACAAAAATAAAGTCAAAACCATATTCTCCAATCCCCTCTTCCTGTCTCTAAATGAAGCAATCTTCCGTGTCTCATCAACCGTTTGGACATGGAGCACTGAACCCATATCAGCAGCAGTTTGTCTTCGCTACCAACAAACACATGCAACTGTGTGGAGAGGCTCATTTGAAGTGCGGACGTGGGTGGAATGTGTACAGGTTTATCAGCTCGGAGCAGAGAAGCCGAGGGGAACCAACCATGACCAACCACAGGACTCCAAACACCAGGAGGATTGAGAAGAATGGGACAGGACGATGTGAGAAATTACCATAGAAGGTCGTGAGAAAAGATGCAGCTGACCTGCTCGCTAGGTCATGTACGAATTATACATACATGTGGTTTGCTCACAAAAAAAATTAAATAATTCTAGAGAACTATTGCAATTTGCAGTCAGAAGGAAAAGGCAGAGGACACATTTGAGGTCCACGAGAAGAAAATGTTCCAGAAGTAATATTATTAATACTAAATTAGACATTTTGAAGTCTTGCGAGGCTTTGCAACGTTGTCTAGATTTCACCAATGTTTGCAGTTTTTTTATCATTGAAAGTTACTGCCACAATTTTTTTTTTCACACTGAGGGTCTGCAAGACATTATACTAAGGCTGCACAATATATCAAAAAAATACTGTTATCGCAATATTGGTGCGTGCAATATCCATATAAAAAATATGAGCAATTAAAAAAAAATACAAAATACCTTTATTAAAGACAACAAAACAGACCGACACATCAACATTCAACAAAAAGTATAATTGTCTCTTGTGTTTCAATGCAGATTTCAATTTTAGGTGAAAGAAAAAAATATCGCAATACTAAACACTCATATCAAATATCGCTCTAATTTCCAAGTAAAGGTATGCATACTCAGAGTTCATGTAATTTACAAAGCTTAGTCTTGTGCTGTGTGCTCCTCATTCCTACTGTTCTGTAACCGATGATGCAACACAGAAATTTCCCCCACTGTAGGACAAATAAATGATCTCTTAATCCAATTCCAGCTGGCTTCAGATGTGATTGTTCTAATTGAAAAAGATTTGCCACGGCTCAAAAAGGTTGGGGAACATTGTGGTGGTCTGGGCTCCCCCTATTTATGTTGCCATGTTTTTGATGACATTTCAAGCCCTTTGGTTTACTAAATCAAAAATATAATTCAAACCGTGTGGGGCTTATAAACTCATGTGCGTTTTCAGGGTAAACATGAAATGATCAATGTGACTCATATTCCAACCTGCTTATTTTCCAATTCACTCAGAGGAAGCAGGCAGACCTCTAACTGCGTCTACAGCCGTCATCAAAGCAACTCATTAAAAAGTTAATGCTCTCAGAGTGTGAAGGATTATGGGTAATGGTTGGTTTCTCACATTAACACGTCAGAAAAGGCCACAGCTCAGATGTCAGTTTGCTTCTGAACGCACCATGATAACGCAGAGGTTAGCAGAAAGAGATGAACAAAATACATACAAGAAATAGGTTTAAATCCATATACATTCATAGTATATCAAGAGATTAAAGCTGCACTAACTGACTTTGGGATTTTGAAGCCGCGGCCTCGCTGGCCTCGCTCTTTCTGCTCCCCTCCCCGCATCCACGAAGCTATCGCCCCCCACACACACCCACTGTTGTTGACGGAGCTAGTGTCTCCCAATATGGATAAATCCATGGATATGGATTAGCACGTGGATGGTGTGACCTAGAGCTGAAACAACTAATCGATTTTATCAATTAAAATAGAAAATAGTTGTCAACTAAATAGTCATCGATTAGTTGCTAAATAACTTTTATTTTGCCGTAAGCGGCTCATTTCGTGCATATTTTAACTCTGCGGTGACCAAATGGTGGCAGTAATGAGCCACCGGAGGTTTTACAGCAGGAGAAGTAGCGAATAGCCAATAGCTGGCCTCCTTTTATGTCACATGCTTCGCGCACAGCTTCTCTTCAGCATACAGCAAGATGGCGGAGGCAAGCGGCAGTGGAGTAAGCTCGAGAAAGAAAAGGAAAAAAGCAGAAGACAAACCTAATCGAACGAAGTCATCCAAAGTGTGGGAGCACTTTACTTTGAACCTTCAAAAAAGAAGAGCAACCTGTAAACTCTGCGTTACTGACTTGGCCTGGCACGGGAGTACTACGTCTCTGCGTGAGCACCTTAAACCATCTCTCTGCAGTACTGACTGTTTGCAAAAGATGGCGCCACACTCACTGTTTTAGGCATAAAGTTGATCTTTCAACTAATTTGCACGAAGATGTAAAAAAAAAAATACATTTATCCAGTTTATCAACTTAAATAAGCCTTGTTCGGGATTTTAAACTACTTCAGAAGCCCTAAGGATTTTCATGGTGAAAACATTAAATCTCCTTGTGAAATGTGCTAGAGTATGTAACGGTCAGTGTTTTGTTTTGATGGTCGACATTGAGTTCAACAAAGGATTACAAAGACATAATAAACAGCTCCAGATATGTTTTTGATGTGGATATGAATATGTAAAATGGTTAAAATCTCTAAAACGTCTATGTTGAATGATGAAGGCCCTTTGTTAACAATTTACTTGGAAAAAAATTATTAAAACTAAAATATAAGTACATAAACCGGTTAATCGATTAGTCGTAAAAATAATCGCCTGATTAATCGATTATCAAAATAATCGTTAGTTGCAGCCCTGGTGTGACCATAGAACTATAGAACCGGGAAGCGCGGAGGAACGGGACTTTCTTTTGGACGGCTGTCTCACTGTGTAAGCAGTAACCGGTGACGAAGACACAGAAGCTTCAGGTTACCTCAGCAGCTTGATGTGCTAACTCAGCCGTCTATGCTAACGGACCTGTAGATTTCTCACGAAAGTGGGGGCTAGTGGTCCGCTGTGATTGGTCACAATCTGCGACCCGAAACACGTTCTCTTCCTCGTTTCATCAAAACTCGATCTAAAATATAATGTCACACCCGCACAAATCTGCGCTACTTTTTCTTCAAAAGGGCCTGGATAGGACATGACCATGGATAGAATTTTCGTAATGACCACAAAAATAAAGTCAGTTAGTGCATCTTTAAGTGACCCTTTATTGGTCCCAAAGTGGGGTGATCAGGGTTGCATCACCAGTCACAAAACAGGAATGAGGAGCACACAGCACATAAGTACACAATAAGTCTATAGGAAAATAGAATAAAATCTCCAACTTTAGCACTAAAAAGAAGCATAAAATGTGCAATGAGTCTCTACTATGATGTACCGGTAGTATTTTCAATCAGATGAGAAAACTACTGACCAATATTATATAAATGTCTTACGTTTCCATACAGGCTTTTGACATACAAAGAACAAGTTTGATATCTCCATGATCGCACAGTGTGGTTAGGGTTTTACAGCCTTAAAACATAGATACTACTTCACAGATTCAACTTTTTGCTAATTATTATTAACCAGCAATAAATGACGAACCAAATTGATTGTTTAAATCAAATGAAATGTTATAAAGTATTTAGGAAGATGTTTGTTCCAATTATGAATATATTGTGTATTGCTGTTTACATACTTCAAAGAGTATCAAACATTTACCGAGCGTCCATGCAGGGAGCGCAACACTTGATAAATGCAGTTAATCTCCATAATGTATGCGTCATGGTGACTTTGGCTGTCAGTAAAATCAACAATAAATATGCAATCAGTCCCAATGACACTAATTTTACTTTTAAATACCGTGAGAAATTTGTATTGCACAGCAGGGATAATGCGGTCAGCCCCGGACTTTGTGGAAAGCTACTTCTTGAGCCAGCTGACCGACAACCACAAAACCCCTCAAAGAGATGTGGAGTCTTAAGAAACAGAAGGGAAACAACTGACAAACTATGTTTGCGATGGTTTGTACTCCTAAAAAGCAGCAGGCTTAAGACTTTGCAATCAATTGGAAAAGTACTAGAATAGATCAAGGGGTATTCAATCTTTTTCCCACAAAGAGACCTACATTTTCAGGACAATAACGGCAGAGTCCATTTTGATTGTTTACTGTTAAATATCAAGAAAAACACGGCAGGTGCACTCCACCTGTCGATGCACATTTATTTGTCATGGAGGAGCGCAGGGGATGGGGGAAGATTGTAGTGTTTATGTGAGGAGCTGAGGGCAGGGGGGATGGCACTGGTGCAAATAAGCCAGGTGTCACACGAGCAGTGGGAAAAGGTTCAGTCGGTTGGTTCATGGGAGTTATTCTGGCTAAAATGCTGCCTCCCAGAGCCCGTCGCTGCATCTCCTCTCCCTCAGCTTGTCTATCCACCTTGGGCGCAATCTGATTGGTCAGAAAAAGTAAACAGAAACAGGATGTGGAACAGCACCTGGCATGAAACGCGTCTTCAGGCTTCAGCCCATTGGCTGCGATGGCCTCAAGCCTCAGTGATTCAAGATGGTTGTCCGTTCAAGTCAAAGGCCTGAGCTCATTGCAGTAATGGATGCCCATGGTGCAAACAAAGTTTAGCGGAAGTGACGCATTTCGGACACCCATGGTACTCCCGGATTTGTGTGCTACTTCTACAGAACCAGAGTAACACGTGAGGATTCAGACCAAACACAAGCACCACTGAAACCCCCACTAAATCCTCAATTGTGAAAGCTGTAGGTTCCCTGTCAGCTGAGGATGAGCAGTTTTTGCTAACATTGAGGTCTATGGGAAAATGTACCATGTCGCTCTTGTGAATTTAAAAATGCATGAGGATAGAAATCATGATCATGTTTGATTGCATTACTTCAGTCAGACCAAACAAAGATTAAAGCCGCAAGCGGCGTCGAACGGCCCTCGCCGCACCGCGCAACTCCCTGCACCGCGCGCACTCCCCGCACCACGCCGCCCCGCACCAAGCCGCAACGCGCCGCTCCACAACGCCCCGCACTACGCCGCACCACACCGTACCACGCAGCACCGCTAAAAGGAGGTAGCACCGCCGTGTGATGATTTGTTTCCGTAGCCATAGAAGAATGTTAGTCAAATTGTAATGAATATGATAAGTAGAGCTGGTTTGGCTCCCCATGTAAACTTTGACACAGTCTGTAGGGGGCGCTAAGGGGCCGATTTCCAATATTTCACTTTAACCTGACCTAAACCCTGGAATTGAACAATGGATGAAAGTTTTGTGCAAATCAGACTTTGTTTGTGCAAACAGGAGCAAAATTAATGTTGTCAAAAAGAGCCAAAAAAACCCTTACATTTTGCCGCTCCGCTGCTCAAACAGCGTTTCACGGATCAAAATTCCCTGAAGTCATTTTGAAGGTACATGTGTTGAGATGATGTGGAGCGATTTTGAGGCGAATCGGTGAAACAGCCGAGGCTGGTTTGATGTTTGTGTGAGGTGTACATTTGCAATGAATGGGGAGCGTTTCTCGTCGCCACGGCAACAGGGTAAAAAATAAACCTTGGACCCAATTGACTTTTTGAATCAAGAGGGCAAAACAGATTTATGTGCAAAATTTCAAACATTTTGAAAAAACTAAATTTGAAAATGCCCATCTAAAACTTTGAAATAGTCTGTAGGGGGCGCTAATGTGTCAATTTGAATTAATTCACTTTAAAACGACCTAGACCCTAGAGTTGAACAATGTATTAATGTTTTTTGCAAATCAGACTTTGTTTGTGCAAACGGGAGCAAATTTAATGTTGTCAAAAACGGCCAAAAAAGGTCACATTTTGCCGCTCCGCTGCTCAAACAATGTTTCACTGATCAAAAATCCCTGAGGTCATTTTGAAGGTACATGTGTTGAGATGATGTGGAGCGATTTTGAGGCGAATCGGTGAAACGGCCGAGGAGGAGTCGCTTTCCAACCGACATGTATGAATACTTTTGCTGTTCATTTTTCCATTTTGCAGTGAAATTTATGGGCTTCCTGTTTGTCAGAGGGCGGAGCCATAATAATATTTTTTTCTTGTCTTGACTTGCGGAACATGTGTACCGAATTTCATGACTCTACAACAAACTTGATCCTCAGAACTCCCATAGGGGTATTATTTTGGCTGTTGTAGGTGGCGCTGTTCTGGCATTTTTTGAGTCCCATAAAAATAAACACCAAAATATCAAATTTTTCGCCAGGTCTGATTTTTGGGCAAAATTTAACAACTTTTCATGCATGTTCAGGGGGTCAAATTAAGGCTCAAAGTGCAGAAGAAAAAAGAAAGAAAGAAAGAAAGAAAGAAATAAAAAAGGAATTTTTTTTTCGACGTCTCGAGCAAAAACAATATAGGTTTCAATGGCACGTGATACATCATTTTAAAGTGTTCGAGTTTACGCACGCAACCGTCACGTTTTGGTGAGTGACGGGCGCTGACGCGTCCGTCACGCACCGCCACCATTTGTTTTCACCATTGTGAAAGCAATAGGCCCTTACCCCGTTCGGGGCTCGGGCCTAATTAAAAAATAAACTGCAGCCTCCACAAGGTTACAGAAAACACAGTCTCTTTAAGAACATTCAGTCTTCATTATGAAACAGGTTTGTGTTTTTTAACAGCAGTATTTAACGCTGGCCTTCATTCCCCTAAGATAAACACTTAAAGGCACACTTAAGAATTTGTGGCAGCCGCTCAGATGGAAAAAGGACCTAATAACGCTCCAGTTAAAAGCATGTGGAGGCTGTATAGACAAGCAGACACTAATTCCAAATGTACCTTATTATGCTGGGGAAAAACGGGGGTGAAAGTAGTAATATAGTAGCATTTATAGGCATCACTGTCATCATCCTTGTGTTCCTGGAGTTTATGTGAATGGCCCATACATGTTGCCGTTAGTATCCAAACACCAAGGATGGACTGAAGTATATTTCTTTCATGCACAGCCAATACAAATAATTTAACATAGCCTGTATTTATTTAGACATTTATTTAAAGAGGAATAACCCCATGAGATGCATCATCTCGTTTTCGTGGGGGTCCTCTATATACAGGTTACAGCGTAGTCATTTGATGCACAACAACATCAAAAGAAACAAAATGACAAAAATAAAATAAAACGGAATACAAACACAAATGCACACACTCACACACACACATCACACCGCTCTCATGTACCCCCCTCCACTACCAATACATTACAGATACCATTGCAATCTTTTGAAAGCCTGTTCAAGAAGTACATTTACAAACATACATTTAGAGTTAAATCACACGTGAGTAAAAGGTAAACATTTCTCCTGCACACAAACCAATAATTAAACCATTATATTCAGGCAAATATAGAAAAGCATTAGATAAGTTGAAAACTATCCAACAAGAAAAAAATAAAATCAATAATAATAATTTAAAAAAAAATAACAAAAAAATAATAATAAATAAGAACAGCCACAAAGATTTTACCGAAGCCCTTCGATTGAAGTTGTCCCACTCATTACAAACTGTAGCTACAAACACAAACAAATATTTTGCAAGTGTGCGAAAGTGGCTCTTCTGAAGGTAAGTAATGAAGTTATAGAACGAATAGAAGCCGGAAGTCGGTTCCAGTCTCGAGGCGCTTTAATAAAGAAAGGGTGTTTCCCTACGTCTCTGATGGCTCTGGGAACAGTAAAGAAAAGAGTGTCATTGTGACGGAGACTATAAGATGAACTGAAAGGAACTAAGTATTGCTTTAGGTAAGATGGGAAATTAAAGTGGATGCATTTGAAAATGAATTGAAGCCAATGGTGTTGACGTCTGCCTGTAAGAGAGAGCAAAGACAGTTGTTCATACATGAGGCAGTGATGTGTCCTGTAGGGGCAGCGAAGGATGAATCTGCAGAGACTGTTATAGACAACATTTAGAGAGTGTAGACCGGTGGCGGAAGTGTTCTGATATACGAGGTCAGCATAATCCAAAATCGGTAGGAGCAATTGAGTAACTATTTTTTTCCTAATCAGAAAATTAAAACAGTTAATGGATTGATAGAGTTTTCAGCTGAAAATTCAGTTTGTTAGTTAAGTGTTGAATATGAGTCTTGAAGGAAAGATCAGCATCCAGCCAAACACCTAAGTATTTAAAAGTTGAAACTGATTCCAGAGAATGTGAATCTAAAAAACACAAATTTAAGTTACCAGCTGCACACATACTTTTTCTCTGGAACAGCACTGAAAAGGATTTAGATTTATTTAGGAGCAGTTTATTGCATGATAGCCAGTGCTGGACATTATTGAAGTCATGTTGAAGAGAGTTGTTAATGTCTGTAATGTTGGGTTTGGAACAGTAAAGAATCGTGTCATCTGCATAAAGGTGAATCTCGCAGTCTGAACAACAGAGTGGCAAGTCATTAATAAAGATGGAAAATAATAAAGGTCCAAGAGAGGACCCTTGTGGAATGCCTTTGCTAATGGTTTTAAAATCAGACCAACTGCCTCTAAAGGACACACACTGCCGGCGGTGATGAAGAAACTAACTGAACCATAGAAGAGAAGATCGGGAGAGGCCAATTGAATTTAATTTGTCCAGAAGCAAGTAGTGATCAACTAAGTCGAAGGCTTTGGTGAGATCTAAAAATATAGCACCAGTACATTTGTTATTATCAAAACCAGAAAAAATATCGTTTGTAAATTTCAAAAGGGCAGAGGTGGTTGAGAAGTATTTCCTGAAAACTGATTGGCATTGAGAGAGTAAATTATAACTGGAAAGGAAATCAGATAATTGAATGAATATGATTTTCTCAAATGCTTTTACAACACTATTGATTATGGATATGAGTCTATAATTATTCAAAATTTGACTGTCCCCTCCTTTATGCAAAGGAATGACTTTAGTACATTTCCATGCTAGAGGTACTTCACAGGTGCTAAATGACATATTAAAAAGCTTTGCCAATGGAGAAGAAAGAACATGTGAAGCTAGTTTCAAAAACCTTCCCTCAATGCCATCAGGACCAGGACCACTGCTTGAGGACAGATTGTTTATGGCCTGCAAGACATCAGTTGAGCTAACATTTGAAAAAGTGAAAGAGCTAGAACAGGGCTGAGAGTTTGCAGTTGGATCTAGATGGATAAGTGGAGGAGGTACCTGTGGTGACTGGGAGAAATGTAAACTAAAAGCATTAGCAATCACATGTGGATCACTAGTAATTTCATTATTGATTGTCATATTGCTTGTTGCATTGTCAGATTTACCAATTAAAGTGTTTATTTTCCTCCAGAATTGTTTAGGGTTATTGATATTATTTGACAAGCTACTTCTGTAATAATTGGCTTTAGCATTTCTCGTTTGAGTTGTAAATATATTTTTTAGCCGTTTATATTCCTCCCAGTCACTAGGACAAGATGAAAATCTGTACTTGCTCCAGGCCCTATTAGGTCCAGCCTGGACCAATTGACCATTTGTAAGTCGTTTATAAATGCAATAATATTAAAAGATTTCATATCACGTACCCAGATAAATTTAGGAGGAAGACGGGGAGTAGAAATTTTCCAAACACAATAAATCATAGAATGGTCACTAAAACAATCTGAGAGAACGCCAGATTGAATTATCCTATTGGGGTGCGTCACTAAAATCCAATCAAGAAGAGAATTAGAATTTGGACCTGTTCTTGTTGGATCTTTAATCATTTGAGTTAGATTAGAGCTCTTAAAAAGGTTTTGTTCAGTGAGTGTCGATGAGTCAGACCAATTTAGGTTGAAATCCCCCATTAGAATAATTTCCTTTGGGTCACCAAGAGATGAAACGGTGGCTATAATGTTCTTAACAGACTCTAATTTGGGAGAGGACGGAGGTCGATAAATATTGCCAATAATCAAATGCTTATTTAATTAAGAATTTAATAAAGATACCTTCAAAAAGTTCAGGTTTCACGTCAGGAATTATTAAATGTGATTTCAGATTAGAAGAAATGTAGGTGGCAACCCCACCTCCCCTTGAACCTCTGTCAGCTCGATAAACAGTATAGCTCTCGAGTTTAATACTTGAGTCTGTAATGTTGTCAGTAAGCCAAGTTTCAGAGAAGGTTAAAATGCTGGGATTATTGTAAACAAGCGGCGTTAGCCGCTACAAGCCCCACTTATTTAACAAGTGAGTAAACTAGGCTGGTCCAAAAAAAAAAAAAAAAACTCCCCTCAGCATTGACACGCATCATTAGTATTCAATGGATAATTCTGTTTCCAGGTACGTCACCACCGGCAAGGAGTAAGATTGCAAGCAGGTGTTTACCCCTTGAAGGAAGGCATTTGATTGGTCTATCTTTAGGGCGCATATATGGATTTACAATGAAAATATTCAAATAAAAACCAGGATCACAGAGAGCGCTGAACAACAGATCTTTAAGCCCAAAAAACAGTTACTGAGCTAGAGGAGGCTACAATGCAAGTCAATGGCAGCCAGAGTAAGTTGGAGCAAAACTTCCTCCATGAGTACTTTCCTATTGGGCTTGATTGAGCGAGGGGGAGAGCATTTCCCATGTACATACAGTCTATGGGGTTGAATGATAAATTGCAATTAATCTACATCATGAATCAGATAAAATTGTGATACTTTAGAATCGTTACATATCTTAAAACTGAGGAAGCTCAAGGGTCTTTGGTTTCTGACAAAGTAGAGCTTAAAGTGGAGGCCCTTGCTACAGAATCTAGAATCCATAAAGTTGAGAGTAATTGACCCTCAAACCCATTCCTTACTGCCAACGTTCACTATTGGGCGGCAGTCGCTCAGTTGGGAGAGCTTCTGTCCTCGGAGCTGAAGGTTGGTGGTTCGAATCCTAGATCCGGCAAAAACGGTCTTATCAACCGAGAGAAACCAGCTTCCATTGGCCATTGCTGCCGTGTGTCCTTGGGCAAGACACTCCCGCCTCGCCCTCAGAGTCTGCACACAAATTTATGAATACGTTTGTGAATGGGGGATTGGTTCCTTACTGTGAAACGCTTTGAGAGGCAAGAAAAAAATAGAAAAGCACTATAGAAGCGTGCCGATTTACCATTGAGAGAAGCTATGAAATATTGAAGTTCCTTTTCATCCTGCGGTTCTGTGTAATTTAAACACAAGCTAAGGTCACTGTGGGTTGTTTTAGTATGTTAAAAAGCTAGAATTTATTTATTTTGCCCCGCGGTGCTTGAGGTCCAAGTGCTAGCTCATCTGTGGGTCAGCTCTTCACAAATAATGCAGCCTTGGAAAAAAAAAAATGCTAATTGCAAGGTCTATAAAGGAGCATAGCCAAGTCACATGATTTGTCTTGTTGAAGTAACTACAGCTGAAATCAGAGGTCTCTCAAAAATACTCAAAAAATTGTATTGCCGTAATATATAATCTTTATCCCGATTACAAGTTTGTTATTGATTCTTATGTATACGTTAAATATACGTTTTCTCTGTCACAATCTATGACAGCCACTATATTTATGAACACATGACTGCAATTCTCAAGTTGTTTGTTTCTCAAATCTGTTGGCGAACTGAAAATGTTCTGTTGTTACAAACTAATACAGTGGCTCCCTCTGTGCCCTCTAAAGATGTATTTTAAAGTGTATGCACAACTTTTGACAGCTGCAACAGCACTCAACGAACAGGTTTGATATCTCTGATCAGTTGGTGGCATTAGGCCTCCAAAATATGCATAACGTTGATAGAATATTTAACAATTTGTAATGGGAATACATAGGAGGATTTTCTACTTCCGGGTGGATCATCAAGACTATTGGTCCAACCAGTTGTCAATCATCCTGGTAGTAGTAAGTAAGTAATCTTTATTTATATACCATCTTTTCACTGCAACTTGGAGTCTCAAAGCGGTTTACAATTGTTAATTTTTGGGCATTTGTCTCTCACTCCACACAGAGATGGGAGCGGGGTCGCCGAACAGGAGGCGCATGCCAGACCTATTGTACATATTTTAGTGGCAGGGGAAACCGGAGTACCCGGAGGAAACCTACGCAGACACGGGGAGAACATGCAAACTCCACTCAGAAAGGCCCTGGTCCAACCGAGATTCGAACCCAGGACCTTCTTACTGAGAGGCGAGAGTGCTATCCACTCAGCCACCGTGCCGCCCTGGTGAAACGTGCTCCTCGAATAAGACCAGATAGTTATGTTCAAAATGTGTGAAAATCCTCCTATATACACCTTTAATAGCAGCATTGTTTCCTAATACAAGTTGTTTTTCTCAAAAGCGGCTCAGATATACTTCGGCCAGATCCCTTCCCTCCCGTCACAAATGCGTTTGTATATCTATGTTTAAGCATGTACATTACTGACATAAGCTAAAATGTTTTGGTAACCTTGCCCTTTTTTTATGCCTTTTTATGTCAAAATAATAATAACTTGTATGACCGAATAAACAAACCTACTACTACTACTACTAGATACATGAAACAAGTTAACCGGACATATCTATAAATCTCAAAATTAATCTAAAATGGTATTTGAATATTGATAATGAGCTAATTCAGACCGTTTCGACCATCAACACCAGACGAAAGGGCACTACTTTCTCTGCAGCGACAGTCAAAATGCTGACTGATGACTTCAGAGCCCAACGTCAGACCCTGCACTTCTTGATTAATGAGGAAGTGGTAAATATTACATTAACTACAAAATGATGCATACATACAAACAAATACCAAAGATAAATGGAGAAGCACTTATCATAAACGCAGACTTGGCACTTTCACAGTCTCAGTTTTCAAGTTTTGTTGCCGCAAAATCCTCTGAATCTGTGAGCTGTGAGCAAAGACTTATATTAAGAGTGGACTGACCGACAGACTAACCTTAGTGTTATCCTTAATAAACACTTAATTACTTAAAAGAGCCCAATCTTAACATAAGCTAGCAAGAGCCAAATTCCCTACATGGGCATTTGTTCCAAAAGCACTAGATTTGTGGGCAGACGTGTTAAGATGGTTGCCAATAGTGGTGGTGGGGTATTTATTCTGTTCAGTAACGCAATATTTAGTGTATCAATTGTAGAGGAAAGTAGTGCAATATTTAATAAAATAATTATCAGTTTCACTTTTGTACAAGACATATTTGATCATTAACAAGTAGTACAGCACTGTGTTTACACTTAAGATGCAGACCATAATAAATGGGTTGAGCAGAATATTCAAGAGCGAGGGTTGGAGGTCACAATGAAAAATATTTGAACAAAAGTGAAGGTGAAAAAGATCATAGCATATTTAAAGGATGCAGGACTTATAGGGAGAGTGTAGTTCATAGGTGTATGTGTGAGTAGGTAGATATATGCATGTATATGGGTAGGTGTATGTGTGTATAGATATATGTGTATATATAGGTGTGTGTGTGTGTGTGACGCACACACACACGTTAGTAGAGTAACTCTGGTTCACACTCCAGTACAGTAGGTGGCGGAAATGCACCTTTAAAGTTGAGTGCCACCCGCCAATAATACTGCAACAAGAAGAAGAAGAAGGGTTGAGCAGTCTATTTCCTCCAATTTTGTAATGACTTTGAATAGTAAGAGGGACATGAATCGCAATGAATCACTGAATATAATTCCTATACCACTTGTTGCTAAGAGGGATTGTCAATCCAGATTTGAGCCATATAATGATTTACCAAAGAAAATATCAAAATAGAAACACCAGGATCATATAGAGCAATAAACCATATATATTTTTTAAGCCCAGAATGGTGATTGTGACACAAACGGTTACTGAACTAAGAGTTTAGTTCCAATGAAAGTCAACTGTAGCGAGTTTCTTTGTTGGGCTCCATTAAGATAGCAGATTAGCATTGTCCATCAAAACACAGGCTATGGCTGTGAGTATTAAAACTCTAACATGGGAAGTGGGTGTGTTTGAAGTCCAACCAGGAAGCAAGAAGGATTCTATTTGCTTCTACTTGTGTGGCTCTGGTGCTCGCACTGGGAGCCAAAGAGATTTATGATTCCAGATTGTATAGACCTCATAGTATAAACAATTATATATCAGCTATCAACATCACGCAGTGAGCTGTCGGGGAAACCGAAAAGAAATACATCTCGATTGTGTGGATTGTGGCATACATGGAGAAATATTGACTGGCAAAATATTATATCAAGCAGTGTTTAAAAATGTTTTATGTATGAGCCTCGAGCTGTAGTGAGCTCATAAAAAGCTGGTGAGTACACACACATTACTTCTCAGACCAGCACATGACTCAGGACAGGTAGGTGTATAACTTAAGTGTTACCAGCCACACACACACACACATTTATTTTTCCCATATTTTGACCAAAAAATATTGGGTCATTTCCAAGGCACACCAAACAGCATCTCAAGGCACACTAACGTACCACGACACACGGTTGAAAAACAATGCCTTTACTTATAATAGTAAGTAGCATATGATACTACTGTACGTTAGCAGAATGAGGCTCCAGGCTAAAAGCATGGATCTATAATAATATTTGGATAAGGTATTACTAGCTTATAGCCCACGGGTGGGCACAAGGGGTGCCGCGGTACTCCAACTAAATTCACGTGGGGTACCCAGAAATGTTTTAACCGGGGCTTGGTTAAAAGTGACAGTGAACACATGTGGTCCCGTATTACACATCCTCACAATATTACACATTATTGTACAGATGCATTGCATGTGGGGCCGGTCAGCCACTCAGACAGTCGGTCGCAGACCAAGGGCGTAGGTTTGCGTGGGGACCATGGGGACATGTCCCCACCAATATTTGGTGAGGACTAAAAAGTCCCCACCAAAATGACATGATGTCCCGTGACCCGGACGGTCCGGGACACATGTCTTCCGTTTGTGCATACGTCGCGCCTCCTCCTCGCCTCCAGAGCAACAGCAGCAGCAGCAGCACGTGACCCGCTCCGTTCTCTGCAGTGATTGGCTGTCTTCTTCAGCGCCAAACTGAAGCACTGAGCAACTGTTTAATTTTTAAAAGTTAGCCAGCGTGAAGCAAGTGTTTTATTTCGTTCCCTGAGCGTTGTAGCACGTGAGTAATCAGAGGAAAGTACTGTAGATCTATTACCATTCAAAGTACTTACGTTATTTCTAATCTGTCAGCGCACTGTTTAATGTCCCGAGGAGCTCACACGGCACAGACACAGAACAGAACTGGCTCCAATAAAGAAACAGGTGAAAGGCTGAAAAAATACTTATTGTGCTCTTACTATCCAAAATGTATGAGTGGGTGTGTTGTGTGAATCAGGATAAACTAGGGATAAAAATATTCCACGGATCCACGATTTACAACCCTTATCTGCTGATAATGTGATTTCTGTGAAATGTGTGACAGCGGGCACTTGCTGTGATTTGCTCTAAGCACATTCAAGCGATGCACTCGAATGTGCTGGTCCTGGTGCAGCTGCTGCCGCAGCTGCACCAGGACGTGCTTTGTAATGACAGCCGCGGCGCTCAGTGAAAGCACAGCTCTAACATGGTACCGAGCTCGGACCATATGCAGACAGAACCATGTTGCAAGTCCGGGTCTCCCTCGTATCTCCCCCGTTTCTCCCCTGTGTCTCTGACATGTCTCTCCCCTGACTCTTCCCAAAGCGCAACCAGCGCTCCCGAAATTAAAGCTCGGATACGTAAATTTTCCATTGCGTTAACGATGCATGCTGGTTGTGCGCAAAACACACCACAACAGGTCATTTAAGTTTTTATTTTGCATACTTGAGAGCCCTGTGAGTCATTACTTGCCTTTTTGGGTTGAGAGTGGAATAAAAAAAAAGAAAATATAGCAAAATCCACACTGTTACTTATTGCCAAACTCTTGTTAACTCATTGTATTGAGAAATACTATGTAACTTTTGACATTGGCCAAGTTATATAAATTATTCTGCAGTTCATGTATATGAATGTCTGTTTTTGATTTTCTATACCTTCTTATATAATTTAGAAAAAATGCCACCTCCACAAAAAAAGATAACAGATATCAGGAGCTTTTTTAACAGTTGGAAAGTAAGTAAGAGAAAGCACAAGTAATAGCAAATTATGAATTGTGATGATTAATCTTCTGTTAACATACATAGGAAACTCAACCAACAAGAGAGAACAATATAGGGAATGTTGAGGTAGAAGCAACAGGCCCTTCAGTGCATCAGGCGAGGTTGGAATTTTGTAGGTATGCATGGGACTATGAATTGTTTTTAGAGATTGATCGTATATGTCAAACAATGTAGTGAGATACTCACTGTAGATTCTAATTCAATATTTTCTCCTCTGTTTTTATTTATTATAGGAAATTGAAAGATCAGAGCATGATTTATTTCAAGTATCGAGAGCAGTTCCTGAACTGTTAGAGCCTCAGGTGAGGGCTATTATGTAGATTTGGATTAGGTTTAAGTCAGTATAGAATGAACGCAACACAAAACTCAGAAGCTCTGATCCAATTGATTTTGTTTTAACTATTAGAAAAAATCCTTAACTGCTTCTCATTCAGTCTACAGCTGAGTTTAGTGTAGAAGGCAACACACTATTGCAAATATAGTGTGTGATTACACAACAAATTCTGGGGGAGAAACTCTGGACCCCGTGTCAATGGGTGTAGACTCAGGTCGTAGTGAATGTCCCCACCAAGATTGGAACCAAACCTACACCATTGTCGCAGACACAAGGAGAACATGCAAACTTCACTCTGAAAGGCCCTGTTCTTGCTAAGAAGCGAGAGTGCTATCCACTCAGCCACCGTGCCGCCCTAAATTGTACAGTCTGATAGCAGCAGAGAGGAAAGACATGTGGAACCTCTCCTTCACAGTGAGGGTGGAACAATCTGACACTGAAGCTGCTCTCCATTCCTGACAGTTAGGCTTAATGCTCTGCGAAATGTTCAGAGTGAGGGAAATCTTTGTGCCCAACCCTGCTCTAAGCTTTGACTGCGCGCCATTTAGTGAACACTATTCTCTTAATCCTCAGAGGCCATCACAGAACGGCTGTGTTGATGCAAATACATTACACTCTGGTGGACTATACTTCACAATTACGTCAACATTTGCACTGTGTCCATGTAATAAATACAAATACAGTACAAATATGGTTCAATTTAAGAACAACATTAAACCAATCTCATCTCTTGCAGTGAAGTCAGATCTTTCTCAAAAGTCTGACTGGAGGCTGAAAAAAGTGATTTTGCTGCAGAGTTCATAAAAAATGCAGCCCGGAAATATTCTCCACGTCTATTTCCGGGCCCCGACGGAACAATGAAACCGTCTACCCGCTTTTCAGTACATTTTCTTCTGCAGCTCCCATCGTCAGTGAGGAAAACACTACGGTATTCGACTGGGTACGACCAATCAGGGTTAGGGTTCACATCCAGTCCTGGAGTTAGAAGTGCAGATGGTTCTGGTTTGAGGAGGGAGAAAACTTACATTGGGATGTTGTGGTCAATGGTATATATTGACTTATAGTACGAATGTGTAAATGCCTTGGTTGAGGTTCAGCCATCAGCCAAGATATAAGTAACAATAGCCTTTCTTTTAAACATTTTTTGTGTGTAAATAGTTTATTTTATGGTGTCGGATCATTTTGACTCAGGGGTAGCGTAAGGTTTTAAGTTCCACAACAGAAACTTTATGATAGAGTGGACCAGCAGCTTGTCTCCGAAAAAAAAATGCATGCATGAGCAGTAACGTGCGATCAGGGAAGACGAGTGTACCTCACCTGCAATCACGGAAGTACAGAAAGGAAAGAATACATTGTCTTATTCACAAAGTGATTTATACTAAGGCATTGTTTTCCATTTAGCTTTGCCATATTTATATATTTTGTATTAAAAACATGTATTTTCTCGTTTTTGACTGAGCAGTGTGGTCATCCTGTTTTAGATGTGTATCATTGTTATAATAAAAGTATTTCCTTTAAAAACAACATATCCACACTTTTGCAGATGCCTCATACATGTTTTTGAACACAAATGTGAGCTCAGGGTTAGACTACATCCAATTCCACTCAAAAGCCTCGTTCCTTGATTTGGAAAAATTAAATCTAACACATTTTAAGCTGTTTTAAGTGCCAATTGGGTCAAATACATGCTCAAGGATGGGAAGTGAAACACAAGAAATCTTTATCAAATCAGATTTACCCGAGAGTCGGCTGCAGACAGCTAGCAAAACAAATGTTATTTAATTTTTGCTCAATTGGTCTTTTATTCCGAATTCATTTATAAAGGTGAGGCCATAAAACACTTTCAAATGTGATTTTTACATTTGTTTTGTATGAGTGGCCACTGGCATTAAGTGAATATAACCGTTTCATCCCATAAAAAATGTTTTTATTTTGATGGAGTTTCCCCTTTTTGGGTCACCTCATCGATTCTCCAGTGCACTTCAGTCACTTCTGAGTCAAACTGCACTCAGAAGACAAAAGTTCACTGCAGAACTGGGGATAAGAACAGTTACCTCGGAAAGTGCTCAAAAATGATACGTTGTAGGTTTATCATTTGTTATAATGGATCATTGACTACATGTACGATCTTACTCGTACAAAGGCTTACTTTTTCTCAGCTTTAAATTGTGACGTTGAGAGCTTTTGCCACAAGCCCTTTTTGTTTGTTTGACATGCAGTATTTCATAGGTGAACTTCTGCAGGATGTGAATGGATCAAAAGACTACAAGGATACTCACGACTTTTTAAAGACTACAAAAAACATGCAATCTGTGAGTTCCATTAAATGAATTGTGTGAGATGTGCTCCCTCTGTCTCCCGCCTAGTCCCAGAGATAAGACCAAAGCTAACCACATCTCTAATGATCGATCAATGCGGTAATTATGGATGAAACGAGGACTATGCAGAGGGATCTGAACGCTGCTGCATGTGGTTGGTGGTGGAATGGTGAAGAGGAGTGGGGTGTTCTCTGACACTCAGTGACTGTGGTCAGGGCAATATACTGTTTTATGATCTTTGCATCCTGCTGGACAGTGACGGATGGCTGCTTCTTTATTGCCAGTGTCTCAAACTTATTGCTGCGCCCCGTTCCAAGTCAATCGCAAATAATCTGATGAATATTTCAACATTTACTATTGACATGTGCACAGTCTGCATAGTTAATAGTTAAGTGCTCTAGAATTACTCAACATTGCAGTGGTTCCAAATATAACCCAAAATAAGCTAAATCCATAAAATAGCTGCTCTATGTTTAGAGACTGTAAAATCCCTCATCACACACTTTTCATTTCACCTGAACTCACGACTGTTGTGGGTGTGAGCGGTGCTGCAGCTGTCAAAAGCCGTGAATACAGCAGCAGAGGACAAAGCACTGAGGGGCAGGAGGAGAGAGGGCTACGGACCACAGTAGTCCTCTGAACAGGGTGCACAGAGGCCACAAAAGTTTTCTTCTGACCCTAAATAAAAGGCAACTGCTATGTTATACTGTGACATGTTGTGTATGAGGTGTATAGATTAAGTATACACACGACGCATGAGTAAAAAGGCGGTTAAAAAGCGGGCAAAATTGCACACACAAAATATCTGCAAACCAGCTATAACCACGTTGTAGCAAAAAGGAGGGGGAATCCTAATGTGCCGATTAAAATATGGGGAAACATGATATTTCTGTATTCTGTTTTCTGTTGTGGGTAATTATTGAAGATTCACATTTGAAATCATAATTTAAAAAGACACATTTTCAACCTTGTTTTATTATTAAACCCTCAACTTTTAGCAGATCTGAATATTGCTTTTGGGATTCTCCAAAAACATTTGTCATTTGAGTATCTCTATTAACGCCGTGCTAAAACTCCCTGCCCTTTAGAGTAGAGCCAGCTCATTCATCACCCTGGATTCCCCTTCCATTTTTGTCCTGCCTTTTGTTCCGTTTCCCAGAAGCCCTTTACAAAATGTACAGAGCACCCCCTCGTACGCAAGTCCCACGCACGCCGTAATCCGCCGACAGATGTTTAATACACAAACTTCAGATAAAACGGCTCGTCTTGGAACGCCTTTCTTTGCGCTTTCCGGATTCTGCAGAGGAGCCTGGTGATGGTAGCAGTGATGGTACATATTGAATATATGTACAATACATATATGTGATGGTACATATTGAATGACGAGGCATGGAGTAAGCAAAGAAGATACAGTAAATATATTATTTTACTGCCTTAATCTAATGTCAAATTATCTGTGTGCCATAGAGCAAAAGTCCGCTCATTCAAATCAATGCCCATGCTCGCACCATGGACGTCCCAAACATAGCAGAAGTGACGTGTTCTGGCCAGCTCTGGTTTTCCTGGTCTTGGTGCGCTGTGGTTCTACTTCCGCAGGACCAGCGTAACACAAGAGCGTTCTGACCAATCAGCGCCCTGCTGATCAGAGTGAAGCGTAAAGGGGGCAGTTTATAAATGTCTGGACTTATTTAAAAAACAACGGATTTCAAAAAAGAACAAAGTTCAGGATGACAAGAGACACAAACATTGCATTTTAGTTAATATTGAGGTCAAATATTATGATTTAAGCTGCAGTGGTGCAGGTGGCCCCTTGTCCATGTGAAGGTTTAAGTCAAATTCCCGATCCACATAACATAATACACCCATATTGGTGTTCTGGTATTACAGTCACTCCACAGTGATGACAGAAGCGAGACTCCGAACACCTGGTGCATCACAATACATTCAGACCTACTGTACATGTTTTTAGTGATGAAACCTACATAGACACGGGGAGAACATACAAACTCCACACTCCGCAAGTGATACAAAATACCAAATGAGGTTGAATGAGAAACCTGGTTTAAGAATGATCCCCATTTGCCCGGCAACAAAGTGTGCTGGGCTTGACCTTTCACAAGACTGTATTTTGTTCCGTGAAAAACCAATTATTCCCACAAGCTTTTACTGGAAAATGTTAAAGAGAAAATGTAGTCTTGCTTAATAATACGAAGTTCAAATAGTCAACCTGTTATGACCATTTATAAAGAAACAATGCATAATGCTGTAGCACTTCCCGAGATAACTTGTTTGTGTGTCTCCAGTGCACTTTGTTAAAGCTGTATCCTAAGGATGTTTAATTCATTTCATAAATGAAACATTTGCATAAATATGCATAATGTGCAGCTCTAGTCATTCAGATTATCAGACCAACTGAACCCAACTTTCTGGAGGGGACATGATGAAAAGTTAAATTCTTGAAAGATTAGTTTTAATGCCATAAACCAGAGATCAGGGGTTCCCAACAGAGAGACTAGGGTCCAAGTCTGAACCAGAGAGACTTTGAGTTAAAAACTACATTATCAAAAGTATATGTCCATTTTTAACCAAAAGCTATTTCTAAATAGTCGGGCGCAAGGACGCCTCTGTGTGCAGCGGGATCGAGTTTGCTTTGGCTGAAGCAAACTCGCCGTCAAAGTAACATTTGTGATGACTTACAATGATAAACTTCAATGAATTATAACTTGTCAAAAATGAGAAAAGAGGACGTTGAAAAAATGCGGTTGTACTTTGATGTCCGGGCTGTGGACTATTACTATTTAGTTGGGGACCCCTGCCACAGATAGTCAAAGGTATATACAGGAACAAACTACGCCTTCCTCCACAAAAAAGTAAGTTAGGTTTGTGAATATGGAAAGCTTGCACCAAGGAATTATGTATGTAAACTTCTTCAGTACAATAAACACAATCTGACAATAAACCTACACATGTATCCAAAACTTTTTCTCAGATCTATATTTAGTGATTTCAGCAAGCGTCACGACTCAAGGAAGATAATTGAGGTCCTGAATATCTATTCTACAGGGTCATACCTAACTGTTAATTAATGTATGTATATTTATGCAAATGTTTCATTTATGAAATAAATTAAACATCCTTAAGATGCAGCTGTAACTAGAACACAAATATATACCAGGATTTACCTTGGTTTTATCCAGCTTTTATTTTAATTTCCACTACATGTTTTTGCATTGTAAATGAGGATTTGCCGCAGGCTATGTGCAAATAGCTGAATATTCAGGGCCACAAGGTTGAGCGGTTTCTGTTTAACGCTTTGGAGACTTGACTATAAGAGAAAGAAAAACTCAAGGCCCTGGTTCATGTAGAATGTGACAGAACACTGGAGATCAGCCTTTATCACAAGATTGTTGAATATAAAGGAATTATAATGGCCTCGATTAGACACTAGAGAACTCATAACAACGTCCACATATTGTTACCAAACAAAAAAGGGAGTCTGACAGTTTGCAACTTACCAGCCCAACTCTACTCGGCCTTGCTCTATCTGCTTTTGTTTCCATTAGGCTTTAGTACCGTATCCTAGAAACCTACTTTTCAAACCAGTATCCAGGGAAATAAAATGGTAACCACGGCTTCCAGCAGCACTCTGGCCAATCACAGTCAGTTAGAACACTTTAGTACCAGCCCGCCCTGGAAAGAACCAGGACCAAGCAGGAACTCAAGAAGGACCGGGTACTGGCGAAACACGGCCGGTGGAAACACTCCCAACTGCAAGTATTGTTGGAAATGAACTTAAAAAAAGATTATAGACAACACAAAACAACTTTGAGCTGGAAGAAGTAAATCAAAAACAACGGATTTTCAACCAACTTGTTATATATATTGAGGGGTTTAACTTTAAAGGAATAGTTCACCGTTTTTACATACTGACATATGTTCTTACCTTACCTTAGACTAGTTAATACGTACCTGTCTGGTCTTAGTCCGTGCGCTCTGTCATGCAAACGGAGCAAAAACGGGAGCACAAACGCAGCCTCCTCTGTATACTGTGTAGGACCAAAAGGTAGCTCCCGCTAGAAGCTACCAAACTCTTCCAAGTGTTCCCTATTAAATGTATATAGTTACGTGACGTGTTACACTGCAAAGTATAGTAACACAGAAATGTAACAGTCGATTTTCTCAGCGGATAAAACGGGTACTATATTGTGAGGCGTAGTAATCTGAGTAGCGCTACGTCCGCGGACTAACTTCTCTCCGGCGACTTCTCTCTCGCTCACTTCCGTCAATAGAAGCAGCGTGACTTGTAGTACGGAGAGAAGTTAGTGCGCGGACGTAGCGCCCCTCAGATTACTACGCCTCACAATATAGTACCCGTTTTATCCGCTGAGAAAATCGACAGTTACATTTCTGTGTTTCTATACTTTGCAGTGTAACACGTCACGTAACTATATACATTTAATAGGGAACACTTGGAAGAGTTTGGTAGCTTCTAGCGGGAGCTACCTTTTGGTCCTACACAGTATACAGAGGAGGCTGCGTTTGTGCTCCCGTTTTTGCTCCGTTTGCATGACAGAGCGCACGGACTAAGACCAGACAGGTACGTATTAACTAGTCTAAGGTAAGGTAAGAACATATGTCAGTATGTAAAAACGGTGAACTATTCCTTTAAAACAAAGAATTCTAGTTTCTTGAGGATTGCGATACGCTGAAAGGTCATGTTGACGTTAAGCTTAGCACTTTATTCAATATTTACCTAATCTAGTTAGAAAAACACCACCTGTGAGAATGGCAGAAAGTCAATAATGTGATTTGTAGAAAGGGCCAGCCTAAATGTTATACGAGGAAAAGCTAAATTATTCAAACTTGTTCACAAGCGTGGCTGGGCTTTCTGAGAAATTCTTTACTTTTACTGATGCCTTTAGGACAGACTGAGCGTTTGGCTGATTTAGAGCCGACAGCCATGACTGCTTTAATTTCAATAAATCAGGAAGTACCTCTAGGAGACAAAACAAAACCAATTATCATACCTCGCTCATATAATTCCAAAAAAGAGAACTTGTTTTGTTACCAGTGTCAGTTCAGAGCATAGACTGTAGATAGATGGACGATGCTAACCCGCTAATTCGATGAAGCCCAATAGGGAGGTGCTCATGGACAAAGTTTTGGTCCAACTCGCTCGGTATTGATTTACAGTGAAAAGACAAATGTAAGTCATGCAGTCATCATTTGTTAGCCTTGGTCTTGGTCTTTATGGTCATGTCATCAATCCCCTTTGATATAAATGATGTCACGTTACAATATCTTTTAGTTGATTCAAGACAAGACCGGTTTAAAGCTAGACATGGGCTTTTCATGCTTCACAAACATGTCGAAACATTTCAAGACACAAGAAATCCTCCTTGGACATTTTTTGTAATCTCGTCGAGTGCTGTAAAGTCTAATCCAGACTACCGCGACCAAAGATAAGCAGAGACTTATCCAACAGTAAAATTAACATCGGGTGCACAGCGGAGATACAGCATCCAGGAGTGGATCTTTTTCCAATCACGATAACTGAATTATGCAGGGTGGGAACAAGATTGAGAATATATCTGTGAAAGAAAGTCAGACTTGTGTTTAAAAGTGCGTTCCCATCTTTCACAGGGCCGAGTCTGATTCTTTATTATGCTTATAAGTTAAAGCAGCAAGTATAAATCTCTTTAGCTAGGGTTAGTGATGTTCTACCACCTTCTTTATTATACTTAAAGAGCGACTAAACAACAAATAAACTTCTTTTAACTCATAAACTGCATAAATGTTTATTGTAGTGCTCTCTACACATCCTGGTCATTTTTCTTTGCAATTTTAGTGCAAATCTAAAAGTGATCTAAAAGTGATAAAATCTCACTTTTGAGCCCAAAAACGTCTGTGTGGCGCCCTCTCAATCTTTTCGGTGGTACTACATTTGAATTTCGTCCTGGCCTCTCCATTGACTGTAATTCTGTGTGAGGTCAGTTGGTGTGTGTGACGTGCGTCTGTCTGCGCCAGTGATATAAACCCATCCAACTCTCACACACACCCCAGCAGCAGGTTGTTGTATTCTGGCGCCATCTAGTGGATTAACATTAAATTACATGAGTTGACAGCCACAGCTGCTGAGATAATTCTGTGGCTTAGGTTCAGGTGTGTTACTTTACAATTATCTTAGTGTGTAAACAACAGCAACAAGTTGTCTACCAACAGCTAAATAGATTTCTTATAATCAACAACTCATTTGACATGTTTCAGTCCGGCTTTAGACCCCACCACAGCACTGAGATTGCTCTCATTAAGGTAACAAACGATATCCGGCTGAACACTGACGCAGGCAAAGTCTCAATCTTAATCTTGTTAGATCTGAGTGCTGCCTTTGACACTGTCGACCATGAGATCCTCTTACAGAGACTAGTCGCTGGCACCGCCCTAAGTTGGTTTAGGTTTAACCTTGAGGACAGGAAGTACTTTGTGGAGATTGGAAACTGTGTCTCACATCATATGGCCCTGACCTGCGGAGTACCACAGGGGTCGATCCTGGGACCTCTTCTGTTCAATCTCTACATGCTGCCGTTAGGTCAGTTAATACGCAGAAACAAAGTTTCCTATCATAACTATGCAGACGACACTCAGATCTATGTCTCACTGACTGCAGGAGAACATGGACCAGTGGACTCACTCCTTCACTGTATCCAACAGATCAGTGAGTGGATGCAAAATAACTTTCTTCAGCTAAACGCAAACAAAACTGAAATGATTGTCTTTGGTCCCCAGAAACAAAGAGAGAGCGTCATCTGTCACCTACAGTCTCTCTCCCTAAAACCTTCAAACAAGGTCAGAAATCTAGGGGTAATACTGGACTCAGACTTAAATTTTAATAGCCACATCAAATCAGTAACATCAGCAGCTTTTTACCATCTAAAAAACATTGCCAGGATCAAAAACATAGTGTCTAAAGCAGACTTGGAGATTCTTATCCATGCATTTGTCTCCAGTAGGTTAGACTACTGCAATGGCCTGCTCACAGGTCTGTCCAAACAGGCTGTAAAACAGCTGCAGTACATTCAAAATGCAGCAGCTCGAGTCCTGACTAGAACCAGGAAGTACGACCACATTAGTCCAGTCCTCAGGTATCTGCACTGGCTTCCTGTGGCTCAGAGAATAGACTTTAAAACAGCTCTGCTTGTGTACAAGTCTCTCCATGGCCTCGCACCAAAATATATTAGTGACATGTTAGTCCCATACGAACCAGGCCGGACTCTGAGGAGCACAGGGACTGGACTCCTGTTAGTGCCCAGAGTCAGGACTAAACATGGGGAGGCTGCTTTTCAGATTCATGCTGCTAAAATCTGGAACAATCTTCCTGAAGATGTGAGACAGGCCTCCTCTCTGACAATGTTTAAAACCAGGTTAAAAACAGTTCTGTTTAGCTGTGCATACAACTGAGGGATTTTATATTTTTATCTTTCTTTTTAATGTTCTGTGATTATTTATGATTTTAATGCTATCTTGTTCAGCACTTTGAGTTACCTTGTGTATGAATTGTCCTATACAAATAAACTTGCCTTGCCTAAACAAGGGAATGAGACTTTCTGGTGTGTAAACTATTGCTTTAAGCATCAATGACAACTGTCTTTTTCCATGTGACTAGTGAGCTGTCAATCACAGTCCAGACCATGCCCAACTCTAAGCCCCTTCTTGTCCCTTGGTCCTCCAGGCAGCACCCTTTTTAGAGAAAATTTTCAAATGTTCAGTAAGGCTGGTCACAGGTGTTTAGTCGCTCTTTAAGTTAAAGATTGTATTTTATTTTAAAATAGAGTTATTGTTCAATCGTTGTGCTGTGTGCTCCTCGTTCCTAGTGTTCTGTAACTGGGGATGCAACACTGACATTTCCCCAGTGTGGGACGTATATGATCTTTAAATCTGAATTTTACTCTTAAAACCAACGTCTCTCTGTGTTTTTCTCCTCCTTAACAGAGCACCACGCTTGCAAGTCCTGAGCTACGATTGGCCAGGAGTTTTGTGCGGAAAGGTGATTGACCATGACGCCTGAGTTCTGATTGGGCAGAAGCAGAGTCTGTCCTCCAACCGCGTGCTGTTCACCTGGAGGACCCGCCCACATCACCTGCCAATCTACCATGGCTCAGGGCAGCTGGAATGGGTGTTCTCCAGTTTGATATTTAGGCTATATCCACACGAAGACAAAACGCTTATAATTTCAGAAACTTTTTCTGTAAACACGGAGTTAGCTCAGTAAATGTGTGCGTCCATATGAATGTAGTCAATACGCCTGAAAACGCTGTGAAACTATGCCAGACCTGTTGGTGGCGCTGTGACGCAATGACGGGATCAAGCCCAAACTTCCGTGACGGGAACTGGGCATGCGCGGAATTTTGTAAACAGACAACATGGCGAGTGGGCGAGCTGGTACTACATTAGTATGGACGGACGATGAGGTTGAACTGTTGCTTCGGGTCACACTGGATTACAAAACCAACAAGCTACATTGTTGTTGTCATTATTTTCTGAGTGCGGCGCATGCGTGCTTTAACAAGAGGCGGGGCGATGACGCAAGCGTCTCAGATACATTGCGGAGAGGCAGTCTCCACGGAGCGGCATATACGGAGTTTTGAAATCTTTCCACTCTGGGACCTAGTTTCAAAAATGTTCGTTTACACCCCCCCAAAACGCCGGCCTCGTATGGACGATACACTGGATTGATAAAGTATTTTTGCGTTTAGGCCTGAGCTTGACTTCGTGTGGACAGGGCCTTAGTTTGCGTCTCTGTCACTTGTGCCTTTTGTTCAGTGACTCGTTTGCAGTTTTGCTGAGGCACTTTAGTTCAGCTTATACAAACCTTTACTTCTACTAATTGCTTTCTTTAATTCTCTTTGTGTTTCTGTAAAAATTTAGTTCTATATTGTCAGCCCTTTTTATTTGCCATAAAAAAAACTTTTCCTTTTAGTTATAATTTCTACATCATGGTTTGATAGTTGCTTCCTTAGCTGGGTCGACTTTTTGGTGAACCAGAAATAAGATTTATTTATATAATATAGTAATATATTTTACAATTGTCTGTGGTGCCCAATATTCCTAAAAACAAACCTTTGTCTTCAGTGACTTTGATTAAAAATATGGATCGACCAAAAGGTTTTGTCTCTTTTGTCATATCACTCAGACTTTTCTACTAAATGTGTGCTTGTCTAATTCAGGCAGTAAATGTTTTAAGAGGTAACATGAGGGCAACATTGAATCATTCCATATTTCTGTAAATCAAATGGGTTTACATGTATTTATCATGCATTGATTCATTTTCTTCCAGTTTATCTTCAGAAGACTTTGATCAGGATTTTTGAGGCCATGGATCAGAGTTTGCATAGGTTTCCTCCAGGTGCTCTGGTTTTCCCTACCACTAAAAACATGAATAACAGATTTATCGATGAATAATATAGTACAGTGCTTTGTAACAAAAGCAAAAAAAAAACGGAAACATTTGGCGAGTCTTTTAACCAGTAATTTTTCCTCAGTATGTAACTGCTACATCTCGTTGACCTCGTTTATACGAGTCGGTTTCTTGGGACGTATTGATTCTTCCTGTTTAGAGCCATCTGGGGATTTAAACCTTCATCCAACATCCCGGCACATCTGTGGGGATCTCCGGCAAGCCTCCGCATACAGAGAAACAATAAATCAATGCTTTATTCCACCAGTTTCAGAGTCACCAAATATGTGCGGAGCAGCTGCAGCCTCATGACTCACTGAACCTGACACGATGGGCCAGTTTCAGAGGAGCACTGAGTGACAGTTCTTTGGGATTTCAGCTAAAATAGAAAAGTTGCAAACATGAAACAGCAGAGGAAGTTTCAGGCTCATGTTTGACGAAGGGACTCAGCCTGAAACGTCACCATCGCGGTTTGTAAAGAGGACACTTGGGAGCAACATAACTGTGCAGATGTTTCTCCATTTTCTCCAGAATCCGAAGTTCAAACAAAGCATCCGCCAAACCTTTCAATGTAAATATCACCATAATATCACAATTTGCAATATAATTAATGCTGGAAAACCTGCACAGCTTTAGTGAAAAACACATTTGGATGAAGCTTTAGTGAAAAATACAAACAACACATTTGGATGAAGCTTTAGTGAAAAACACAAAAAACACATTTGGATGAGGCTTGATGTGGAGTTCCTCTGCCACAGCTGTGATCACAGCCGCCGTTTCTGCAGGCGCTCAGACCAAACGCATGTATACTGTCTACTCACTGGTGCCATCTCTGTATTTCAGTTTCATTATGTCACTCAAAATTATATCAGCAAGTCTTCACATAAACTGCATTATATCCCCCAGCCCTAATAACATTTCCTCTCCATGAAAATGTTCTCCAGGGGCATCACTTCTTTTGAAACATCCCATATACACTGACCTTTCGGGATCTAAACAACGCATCAATTATCATAATACTCGCAGCCCAGGTCTGCAGTAACCACTCATCCACGTTATAAAGCGTGTCATTGGTGGATAAAGATTAGGTGCAAGTCGTATTGAATAGTACGACCTTCTACACTGGAAAAACATCTCACAACCAGCTTTTGCACAAATTCAAAATCAAGGCCACCACTTTTATAACAAATACCTCATTCTTTAACCCGTATAAACATCTATAAGTTTGAAAAATGTGTAAATGGTATATTCATATTTCTATAAATCACTCATCCCATCACAATATTTGGACAGTTGTGGCAAGGGAAAGAACCACGTTTTAAAAAAGCATATACCGATAAAGACCAACTTGCCAAAAAATGTCTGTTTTGTTGATATTGAAGCGTTAGTGATGGTAAGATGTTTAACAAGGACAGTGCACAATAAATATTAGTGACAATAAGAAAAATGCATAGTACCAGGTTTTAACAGAAGCACTAATTTACACTTTTCCTTAACAGCTAATATCATACCATAAAAACCAGATAATAAAGAGGAAGGTGGTCAAAAATAATGTCATTTGCATTCATTTTCTTTGCTGGTTTGTTTACAGTATGTTAACAACCAGCCTGTGATACGGCCATGGTCTCACTCACACCCACTCCAGAGACCACATCACCCCCATACTCAAACAACTTCACTGGCTCCCTGTTCCATACAACATGGTCCTCCTGATCACAAATCTCCATTAGCTCCTCCATCAGCACTGTCTCTCCACCGATCCAGACTTCAACCTCCTCACTCCTATCAGAACAAAATGACAAAAAATGGGAGGAGCAAGCCTTCTGAACCCCAAGTACCGAGCCTTTTGATCCCCAAGTACCGAGCCTTCTGAACCCCAAGTACCGAGCCTTCTGAACCCCAAGTACCGAGCCTTCTGAACCCCAAATACCGAGCCTTCTGAACCCCTAGTACTGAGCCTTCTGAACCCTGAGGACTGAGCCTTCCCTGTAGCTACTCCCACTCTCTGGAACATCAGGAACTCCAGCTCACTTCAGAAAATCAAATCACTGCTAAAAACAAAAACCCACTTCTTACCCACACTTAACTGTTTATTTTAGATGTTTTTTCTTTCATACTAACATGCATCATAGAGTGTTCAAAGAGTAATTTATAGTGCGACCGTATTCATATATTATCATCATTATTATTATTGTTAAGGTGAAAAGACAACAGCAATAGTCCTCTTATGTCTTGGCTCAACATGGACCCACAAGCAAGTATACATGCTTGTATGCGTGCATGTATACATGCATATATACATGCTTGTATGCGTGCATGTATACATGCATATATACATGCTTGTATGCGTGCATGTATACATGCATATATACGTGCATATATACATGCATATATACATGCATATATACGTGCATATATACGTGCATATATACATGCATATATACATGCATATATACATGCATATATACATGCATATATACATGCATATATACATGCTTGTATACATGCAAGTATACAAGCATGTTTGCAGGTGTCAAGTGGGGTGCATGCCTTCAGAAGAACCCAGTGACACATGTATAACTTCAGATGCATGGAGGAAAGAGCGTTGGCAGGTGATCACTGGGCACACACACTGACCTTCTGCTGCCTCCGGGCCATGTCTGTGGGCTGCTTGGCGTTGAACGGGTATGCGATGCACCTGAGCACAAACACATAGATCTGCACTTTGATCTTGCGCTCTTCTTCCTCCCGTATCTGTCTGTCTCGCTCCTTCTGCTCCTCTTCCTCGGCTGTAGGAGCACAGTTCCCCGGGGGTCCAGGGGCTCCAGCTGCTCCGGGGGCTCCGGGGGCAGGTGCACAGGCAGGAGTCCTCTTGTGCACAGTCCGCCCGGAGCTGCCGCTGCTGCCGCTGCTGCTGCCTCTCTTCACCGCTGAACACGAAGCTTTCCTCGGGGCCGGGGCAGAGGGCTCCGGGACCAGCTCACACTCAGACTCTCCGCCGCTGTCCTCGCTGGAGGAAGGGTCGAGCATCGTGTCCTGAAGTCCCGCTTTAGTCCAAGTGGAAAACACTTTTGACTTTGTTTGTTTTTAGGCGACGTGGCTTTGGCGGCGGTACTTTTCAGAGGAGAAGCCGTGAGCTCCACAAGTTTCCAGAGTGTCCCCCTCCTGGACGCGGTGTAGGTCCAGGTCTGCGGCGGCAGGACGCGCTGGGAGGAGTTTGTGGTGAATGTTGGAGCCGAGTGTGAGTGAGTCTGCTGTGGAGGAATGGCTGCGCGCTCCCGCGGCGGCACGCTGTTGCTCTGAGCCGCGTGGACGCGCCTCAGCACAGCGCACAGGTGTGCAACCTGTAGCTCACAGAGACAGGAGAGGAACAGGAGCTCTCACTCTGTCCAAGACCGAACTCTGTATGTAGCCCATGGCTGTGTGTGTGGGTTCGTACAATGACAGACGTTTGGTGAAATCAAATAGGGTTTTGAGTCGTCAAAATCTTAGCTGTTTGAGACTCGGTGGAGCTGACATGAAACACTAAATACTTGCTTCATTTATGTCAAGATATTTGCTAGTATAATACATCCACTTTTATGATGCTTTACTTTAGGGAAAACAGCTCTGTCTGTCTTCTGGTGCACAACCTTTATAGCCGCTTACTCTTTAAACCTGACGGTCTTCACAATTGTCAATCTTTGTGTGTGACATTTTTTTTCACCAAACAACCCGAAGAAAATACTAAACTAACTCGTATACAGTTTAATATTGTTGTTCCTAACACTGATGCATGTTATTGTTGTTGCTATTCCAAACAATAATCTATGTTTTAACAAATATAAATATATATCCTAAAACCTTCAAACAAGGTCAAAAAGTGTGACGTGCTTTCTCTCTGAGGAATAGCTTTGATAGTGGCCACTCAGAGAGATAGTTAACTTTAATAAAAAACATCATGACAGCTCAATCAAAAAGCACTGGCTGTGTCACCAAAAATGGCCCAGTATCCTCATAGTATTTAATTCTCGGATCTGAGTGCATTATTAGGACCCTTTTGTAAACATCTGCTGAACTCCCAGTGAAACTCAAGCCGATCCCCGCGCTCCGTAAGTCAAGTGGGTTATAAATAAAAACCAAACTGTAATCGCTAACAAAGGGAACAGACCCAGACGTTAACATACAGGGAAATGAATAATTACGGAGTGTACGGATGGCCCAGGCTAGTACAGTGCATATCCCACTGCCTTTATCTGTGACCTGGAGACTTCTGACCATGTATCAGCCAATCCAACTCAAGCAAATGCAAAGGGGCTATGTGCAGGCGTGGGGGGCGGCCTGGATCTCCATGGGGGTTAAGGTTAGGTGTGGGGAAGGCCTGGACCTCCAGGGGGGCTATGTGCAGGCGTGGGGGGCGGCCTGGATCTCCAGGGGGGCTCTGTGCAGGCGTGGGGGCGGCCTGGACTTCCAGGGGGGCTATGTGCAGGCGTGGGGGCGGCCTGGATCTCCGTGGGGGTTAAGGTTAGGTGTGGGGAAGGCCTCGACCTCCAGGGGGGCTATGTGCAGGCGTGGGGGAGCGGCCTGGATCTCCATGGGGGTTAAGGTTAGGCGTGGGGGAAGGCCTGGATCCCCATGGGGGTTAAGGTTAGGTGTGGGGAAGGCCTGGATCTCCGTAGGGGTTAAGGTTAGGTGTGGGGAGGGCCTGGATCTCCATGGGGGTTAAGGTTAGGTGTGGGGAGGGCCTGGGTCTCCATGGGGGTTAAGGTTAGGTGTGGGGAAGGCCTGGACCTCCAGGGGGGCTATGTGCAGGCGTGGGGGGCGGCCTGGATCTCCATGGGGGTTAAGGTTAGGTGTGGGGAAGCCCTGGACCTCCAGGGGGGCTATGTGCAGGCGTGGGGGGCGGCCTGGATCTCCATGGGGGTTAAGGTTAGGTGTGGGGAGGGCCTGGATCCCCATGGGGGTTAAGGTTAGGTGTGGGGAAGGCCTGGATCTCCATGGGGGCTATGTGCAGGCGTGGGGGGCGGCCTGGATCTCCATGGGGGTTAAGATTAGGTGTGGGGAAGGCCTGGATCCCCATAGGGGGGGCTATGTGCAGGCGTGGGGGCGGCCTGGATCTCCATGGGGGTTAGGGTTAGGTGTGGGGAAGGCCTGGATCTCCATGGGGGTTAGGGTTAGGTGTGGGGAGGGCCTGGATCCCCATGGGGGTTAGGGTTAGGTGTGGGGAAGGCCTGGATCTCCGTGGGGGTTAAGGTTAGGTGTGGGGAGGGCCTGGATCCCCATGGGGGTTAGGGTTAGGTGTGGGGAAGGCCTGGATCTCCATGGGGGTTAGGGTTAGGTGTGGGGAAGGCCTGGATCTCCGTGGGGGTTAAGGTTAGGTGTGGGGAGGGCCTGGATCCCCATGGGGGTTAAGGTTAGGTGTGGGGAGGGCCTGAGTCTCCATGGGGGTTAAGGTCAGAGGTGGGACAAAGTCATTGTTTAGCAAGTCACAAGTCAGTCTCAATTCATTGCCCTCAAGTCCCGAGTCAAGTCACGAGTCAAGACAGGCAAGTCCCGAGTCGAGTCCAAGTCAAAGGCCATCAAATCTCAAGTCAGTCCCAAGTCCTACGGTTTGACTTTCGAGCCCTCTCGAGTCTTTTTGACCGCGATTTGTTTCTTGTTGGTCTCCACGTACTTTTGTAGGCAAACAAAATAATGTTAGGAATCATTTTGCTGGTGCATTCTCGTTGGTCTCTGACCCATGGACTAACAGTTTGTTCCATGTCGTTGGCTGCTGGTAAATCAAAACTATCTACGTGATCTAATTGGATGTTGTGCCAGATGCAGGCTCAGTTACACATGCACAGACCACACATAAAATCAGAGCAGTCCGTGTCAACATACTTTTTATCTTTGGGGTTTTTAATGGGAAGTAGCAAGTGCAGCAGTGCAGCATATATGAATATGAGTATTGGGCTAGGACCTGTATCTATATAATCAGTTTAATGTCCGTAGTGGTTATTGTTCCAAAGGACTGAAGGGACCAATGGAGGGGAAGGAACCTGGCCTGTATGAACTGGACCAGTATTAGTAATATCTCATAATTAGCAATATATCATTACATAATAAAATGTCTCATATAAATTAATTCAATCAGTCAAAGCACTGATTCTCATATCAATGCACCATAAAACAATAGTGCAAATATTAATCTAGCTTAGTGCACATAATCAAAACAACTATCTAATGTATGCAAACTTTAGCAGGAGGAGCACAGCAAAAACATACTCATAATAATAGGCCTCGGCGCCCACACAGAAAAATATAAGAAATAGCTAACAGAGCAGCGCAGGCTAGCGCTAGTTTGACTCACCAGTTCCTCTTTAAAACACGGCACACAGTGTGACAACTGCGTCGATTCAATTGTATGAGGCGCCTGTAGTGAAAGCATATCAATTACGGTTTGTAGAACAAAATATGACGTTAGGTCGCGATAAATACCTGCAGCTCGCTCATTTCCAGCTCCCCTAGACAACACACCCACCGGTGAATGCAGTGCGCTTGTTTAGGGAAGTGTTGCTGCGCGAACTGCGGGGAACTCATGTTCGAACTCTCTCGCGAGCGCTACAACTACCGCGAGGCTTTGTTTCTTCAGAGACGGCATAGATAGAAAGAGAGATGCGGAGAAAGGTAAATATGGCCCGGGTTACGCAAGTCTTTACAAGTCAATTGGCGCAAGTCCAAGTGAAAGTCAGAGTCATTGATGTTAAAGTCCAAGTCGAATTGCAAGTCTTTTTACATTTGGTCAAGTCGAGTCTAAAGTCATCAAAATCATGACTCGAGTCTGACTCGAGTCCAAGTCACATGACTCGAGTCCACACCTCTGGTTAAGGTTAGGTGTGGGGAAGGCCTGGACCTCCATGGGGGTTAAGGTTAGGTGTGGGGAAGCCCAGGACCTCCAAGGGGGCTATGTGCAGGCGTGGGGGCGGCCTGGATCTCCAGGGGGGCTATATGCAGGCGTGGGGGCGGCCTGGATCTCCATGGGGGTTAAGGTTAGGTGTGGGGAGGGCCTGGATCTCCATGGGGGTTAAGGTTAGGTGTGGGGAAGGCCTGGATCTCCATGGGGGTTAAGGTTAGGTGTGGGGAAGGCCTGGACCTCCAGGGGGGCTATGTGCAGGCGTGGGGGCGGCCTGGATCTCCTTGGGGGTTAAGGTTAGGTGTGGGGAAGGCCTGGATCTCCATGGGGGTTAAGGTTAGGTGTGGGGAAGGCCTGGATCTCCATGGGGGTTAAGGTTAGGTGTGGGGAAGCCCAGGACCTCCAGGGGGGCTATGTGCAGGCGTGGGGGGCGGCCTGGATCTCCAGGGGGGCTATGTGCAGGTGTGGGGAAGGCCTGGATCTCCATGGGGGTTAGGGTTAGGTGTGGGGAAGGCCTGGATCTCCAGGGGGGCTATATGCAGGCGTGGGGGCGGCCTGGATCTCCATGGGGGTTAAGGTAAGGTGTGGGGAGGGCCTGGATCTCCATGGGGGTTAAGGTTAGGTGTGGGGAAGGCCTGGACCTCCAGGGGGGCTATGTGCAGGCGTGGGGGTGGCCTGGATCTCCTTGGGGGTTAAGGTTAGGTGTGGGGAAGGCCTGGATCTCCATGGGGGTTAAGGTTAGGTGTGGGGAAGGCCTGGATCTCCATGGGGGTTAAGGTTAGGTGTGGGGAAGCCCAGGACCTCCAGGGGGGCTATGTGCAGGCGTGGTGGGCGGCCTGGATCTCCATGGGGGCTATGTGCAGGTGTGGGGAAGGCCTTGATCTCCATGGGGGTTAGGGTTAGGTGTGGGGAAGGCCTGGACCTCCAGGGGGGCTATGTGCAGGCGTGGGGGCGGCCTGGATCTCCGTGGGGGTTAAGGTTAGGTGTGGGGAAGGCCTGGATCTCCGTAGGGGTTAAGGTTAGGTGTGGGGAGGGCCTGGATCTCCATGGGGGTTAAGGTTAGGTGTGGGGAGGGCCTGGGTCTCCATCCGGGTTAAGGTTAGGTGTGGGGAAGGCCTGGACCTCCATGGGGGTTAAGGTTAGGTGTGGGGAAGCCCAGGACCTCCAGGGGGGCTATGTGCAGGCGTGGGGGCGGCCTGGATCTCCATGGGGGTTAAGGTAAGGTGTGGGGAGGGCCTGGATCTCCATGGGGGTTAAGGTTAGGTGTGGGGAGGGCCTGGATCTCCATGGGGGTTAAGGTTAGGTGTGGGGAGGGCCTGGATCTCCATGGGGGTTAAGGTTAGGTGTGGGGAAGGCCTGGATCTCCATGGGGGTTAAGGTTAGGTGTGGGGAAGCCCAGGACCTTCAGGGGGGCTATGTGCAGGCGTGGGGGGCAGCCTGGATCTCCAGGGGGGCTATGTGCAGGCGTGGGGGCGGCCTGGATCTCCAGGGGGGCTATATGCAGGCGTGGGGGCGGCCTGGATCTCCATGGGGGTTAAGGTAAGGTGTGGGGAGGGCCTGGATCTCCATGGGGGTTAAGGTTAGGTGTGGGGAGGGCCTGGATCTCCATGGGGGTTAAGGTTAGGTGTGGGGAAGGCCTGGATCTCCATGGGGGTTAAGGTTAGGTGTGGGGAGGGCCTGGATCTCCATGGGGGTTAAGGTTAGGTGTGGGGAAGGCCTGGATCTCCATGGGGGTTAAGGTTAGGTGTGGGGAAGCCCAGGACCTTCAGGGGGGCTATGTGCAGGCGTGGGGGGCAGCCTGGATCTCCAGGGGGGCTATGTGCAGGCGTGGGGGCGGCCTGGATCTCCAGGGGGGCTATATGCAGGCGTGGGGGCGGCCTGGATCTCCATGGGGGTTAAGGTAAGGTGTGGGGAGGGCCTGGATCTCCATGGGGGTTAAGGTTAGGTGTGGGGAGGGCCTGGATCTCCATGGGGGTTAAGGTTAGGTGTGGGGAAGGCCTGGATCTCCATGGGGGTTAAGGTTATGTGTGGGGAGGGCCTGGATCTCCATGGGGGTTAAGGTTAGGTGTGGGGAAGGCCTGGATCTCCATGGGGGTTAAGGTTAGGTGTGGGGAAGCCCAGGACCTCCAGGGGGGCTATGTGCAGGCGTGGGGGGCGGCCTGGATCTCCAGGGGGGCTATGTGCAGGCGTGGGGGGCGGCCTGGATCTCCATGGGGGTTAAGGTTAGGTGTGGGGAAGGCCTGGATCTCCATGGAGGTTAAGGTTAGGTGTGGGGAGGGCCTGGATCTCCATGGGGGTTAAGGTTAGGTGTGGGGAAGCCCAGGACCTCCAGGGGGGCTATGTGCAGGCGTGGGGGCGGCCTGGATCTCCAGGGGGGCTATATGCAGGCGTGGGGGCGGCCTGGATCTCCATGGGGGTTAAGGTAAGGTGTGGGGAGGGCCTGGATCTCCATGGGGGTTAAGGTTAGGTGTGGGGAGGGCCTGGATCTCCATGGGGGTTAAGGTTAGGTGTGGGGAAGGCCTGGATCTCCATGGGGGTTAAGGTTAGGTGTGGGGAAGGCCTGGACCTCCAGGGGGGCTATGTGCAGGCGTGGGGGCGGCCTGGATCTCCGTGGGGGTTAAGGTTAGGTGTGGGGAAGGCCTGGATCTCCGTAGGGGTTAAGGTTAGGTGTGGGGAGGGCCTGGATCTCCATGGGGGTTAAGGTTAGGTGTGGGGAGGGCCTGGGTCTCCATCCGGGTTAAGGTTAGGTGTGGGGAAGGCCTGGACCTCCATGGGGGTTAAGGTTAGGTGTGGGGAAGCCCAGGACCTCCAGGGGGGCTATGTGCAGGCGTGGGGGCGGCCTGGATCTCCATGGGGGTTAAGGTAAGGTGTGGGGAGGGCCTGGATCTCCATGGGGGTTAAGGTTAGGTGTGGGGAGGGCCTGGATCTCCATGGGGGTTAAGGTTAGGTGTGGGGAGGGCCTGGATCTCCATGGGGGTTAAGGTTAGGTGTGTGGGGAGGGCCTGGATCTCCATGGGGGTTAAGGTTAGGTGTGGGGAAGGCCTGGATCTCCATGGGGGTTAAGGTTAGGTGTGGGGAAGCCCAGGACCTTCAGGGGGGCTATGTGCAGGCGTGGGGGGCAGCCTGGATCTCCAGGGGGGCTATGTGCAGGCGTGGGGGCGGCCTGGATCTCCAGGGGGGCTATATGCAGGCGTGGGGGCGGCCTGGATCTCCATGGGGGTTAAGGTAAGGTGTGGGGAGGGCCTGGATCTCCATGGGGGTTAAGGTTAGGTGTGGGGAGGGCCTGGATCTCCATGGGGGTTAAGGTTAGGTGTGGGGAAGGCCTGGATCTCCATGGGGGTTAAGGTTAGGTGTGGGGAGGGCCTGGATCTCCATGGGGGTTAAGGTTAGGTGTGGGGAAGGCCTGGATCTCCATGGGGGTTAAGGTTAGGTGTGGGGAAGCCCAGGACCTTCAGGGGGGCTATGTGCAGGCGTGGGGGGCAGCCTGGATCTCCAGGGGGGCTATGTGCAGGCGTGGGGGCGGCCTGGATCTCCAGGGGGGCTATATGCAGGCGTGGGGGCGGCCTGGATCTCCATGGGGGTTAAGGTAAGGTGTGGGGAGGGCCTGGATCTCCATGGGGGTTAAGGTTAGGTGTGGGGAGGGCCTGGATCTCCATGGGGGTTAAGGTTAGGTGTGGGGAAGGCCTGGATCTCCATGGGGGTTAAGGTTATGTGTGGGGAGGGCCTGGATCTCCATGGGGGTTAAGGTTAGGTGTGGGGAAGGCCTGGATCTCCATGGGGGTTAAGGTTAGGTGTGGGGAAGCCCAGGACCTCCAGGGGGGCTATGTGCAGGCGTGGGGGGCGGCCTGGATCTCCAGGGGGGCTATGTGCAGGCGTGGGGGGCGGCCTGGATCTCCATGGGGGTTAAGGTTAGGTGTGGGGAAGGCCTGGATCTCCATGGAGGTTAAGGTTAGGTGTGGGGAGGGCCTGGATCTCCATGGGGGTTAAGGTTAGGTGTGGGGAAGCCCAGGACCTCCAGGGGGGCTATGTGCAGGCGTGGGGGCGGCCTGGATCTCCAGGGGGGCTATATGCAGGCGTGGGGGCGGCCTGGATCTCCATGGGGGTTAAGGTAAGGTGTGGGGAGGGCCTGGATCTCCATGGGGGTTAAGGTTAGGTGTGGGGAGGGCCTGGATCTCCATGGGGGTTAAGGTTAGGTGTGGGGAAGGCCTGGATCTCCATGGGGGTTAAGGTTAGGTGTGGGGAAGGCCTGGACCTCCAGGGGGGCTATGTGCAGGCGTGGGGGCGGCCTGGATCTCCTTGGGGGTTAAGGTTAGGTGTGGGGAAGGCCTGGATCTCCATGAGGGTTAAGGTTAGGTGTGGGGAAGGCCTGGATCTCCATGGGGGTTAAGGTTAGGTGTGGGGAAGGCCTGGATCTCCATGGGGGTTAAGGTTAGGTGTGGGGAAGCCCAGGACCTCCAGGGGGGCTATGTGCAGGCTTGGGGGCGGCCTGGATCTCCAGGGGGGCTATGTGCAGGTGTGGGGAAGGCCTGGATCTCCATGGGGGTTAGGGTTAGGTGTGGGGAAGGCCTGAACCTCCAGGGGGGCTATGTGCAGGCGTGGGGGGCGGCCTGGATCTCCATGGGGGTTAAGGTTAGGTGTGGGGAAGGCCTGGATCTCCATGGAGGTTAAGGTTAGGTGTGGGGAGGGCCTGGATCTCCATGGGGGTTAAGGTTAGGTGTGGGGAAGCCCAGGACCTCCAGGGGGGCTATGTGCAGGCGTGGGGGCGGCCTGGATCTCCAGGGGGGCTATATGCAGGCGTGGGGGCGGCCTGGATCTCCATGGGGGTTAAGGTAAGGTGTGGGGAGGGCCTGGATCTCCATGGGGGTTAAGGTTAGGTGTGGGGAGGGCCTGGATCTCCATGGGGGTTAAGGTTAGGTGTGGGGAAGGCCTGGATCTCCATGGGGGTTAAGGTTAGGTGTGGGGAAGGCCTGGACCTCCAGGGGGGCTATGTGCAGGCGTGGGGGCGGCCTGGATCTCCTTGGGGGTTAAGGTTAGGTGTGGGGAAGGCCTGGATCTCCATGGGGGTTAAGGTTAGGTGTGGGGAAGGCCTGGATCTCCATGGGGGTTAAGGTTAGGTGTGGGGAAGCCCAGGACCTCCAGGGGGGCTATGTGCAGGCGTGGGGGGCGGCCTGGATCTCCAGGGGGGCTATGTGCAGGTGTGGGGAAGGCCTGGATCTCCATGGGGGTTAGGGTTAGGTGTGGGGAAGGCCTGAACCTCCAGGGGGGCTATGTGCAGGCGTGGGGGGCGGCCTGGATCTCCATGGGGGTTAAGGTTAGGTGTGGGGAAGGCCTGGATCTCCATGGAGGTTAAGGTTAGGTGTGGGGAGGGCCTGGATCTCCATGGGGGTTAAGGTTAGGTGTGGGGAAGCCCAGGACCTCCAGGGGGGCTATGTGCAGGCGTGGGGAAGGCCTTGATCTCCATGGGGGTTAGGGTTAGGTGTGGGGAAGGCCTGGACCTCCAGGGGGGCTATGCGCAGGCGGGGGGGCGGCCTGGATCTCCGTGGGGGTTAAGGTTAGGTGTGGGGAAGGCCTGGATCTCCGTAGGGGTTAAGGTTAGGTGTGGGGAGGGCCTGGATCTCCATGGGGGTTAAGGTTAGGTGTGGGGAGGGCCTGGGTCTCCATCCGGGGTTAAGGTTAGGTGTGGGGAAGGCCTGGACCTCCAGGGGGGCTATGTGCAGGCGTGGGGGGCGGCCTGGATCTCCATGGGGGTTAAGGTTAGGCGTGGGGAAGCCCTGGACCTCCAGGGGGGCTATGTGCAGGCGTGGGGGGCGGCCTGGATCTCCATGGGGGTTAAGGTTAGGTGTGGGAAGGCCTGGATCTCCATGGGGGTTAAGGTTAGGTGTGGGGAGGGCCTGGATCTCCGTAGGGGTTAAGGTTAGGTGTGGGGAGGGCCTGGATCCCCATGGGGGTTAAGGTTAGGTGTGGGGAAGGCCTGGATCTCCATGGGGGCTATGTGCAGGCGTGGGGGGCGGCCTGGATCTCCATGGGGGTTAAGGTTAGGTGTGGGGAAGGCCTGGATCCCCATAGGGGGGCTATGTGCAGGCGTGGGGGCGGCCTGGATCTCCATGGGGGTTAGGGTTAGGTGTGGGGAAGGCCTGGATCTCCATGGGGGTTAGGGTTAGGTGTGGGGAAGGCCTGGATCTCCGTGGGGGTTAAGGTTAGGTGTGGGGAGGGCCTGGATCCCCATGGGGGTTAAGGTTAGGTGTGGGGAAGCCCTGGTTCTCCAGGGGGGCTATGTGCAGGCGTGGGGGGCGGCCTGGATCTCCATGGGGGTTAAGGTTAGGTGTGGGGAAGGCCTGGACCTCCAGGGGGGCTATGTGCAGGCGTGGGGGGCGGCCTGGATCTCCAGGGGGGCTCTGTGCAGGCGTGGGGGCGGCCTGGACTTCCATGGGGGTTAGGGTTAGGTGTGGGGAAGGCCTGGACCTCCATGGGGGTTAGGGTTAGGTGTGGGGAAGCCCAGGACCTCCAGGGGGGCTCTGTGCAGGCTGCTGCCCGACCACAGCACCCCACACCCCCGCAGGCGCACCTCCAGGGACCGCCGGGGCCGGGGAAGACCTGTGCACCAGTCGGACCCGGGTACCCACTATTAAGCCCCCCCCTCGGACTGCACACCCTTAAGCGCTGCTGGAAAAACCAGGCGTGCCTGGGACTACAAACAGAACAAAACGTGCCTAGTACTACAAGCTAGACACTTAGTCTGATTTTCGAAGTGTGCCTGGTCCTACAGCCTAAACACTTAGGTTTTTTCTCAAAACACTTAGTCTGATTTTCAACGTGTGCCTGGTCCTACAGCCTAAACACTTAGGTTTTTTCTCAAAACACTTAGTCTGATTTTCAACGTGTGCCTGGTCCTACAGCCTAAACACTTAGGTTTTTTCTCAAAACACTTAGTCTGATTTTCGAAGTGTGCCTGGTCCTACAGCCTAAACACTTAGGTTTTTTCTCAAAACACTTAGTCTGATTTTCAACGTGTGCCTGGTCCTACAGCCTAAACACTTAGGTTTTTTCTCAAAACACTTAGTCTGATTTTCAACGTGTGCCTGGTCCTACAGCCTAAACACTTAGGTTTTTTCTCAAAACACTTAGTCTGATTTTCAACGTGTGCCTGGTCCTACAGCCTAAACACTTAGGTTTTTTCTCAAAACACTTAGTCTGATTTTCAACGTGTGTCTGGTACTACAATCTAAAGGAAGGGAGGAAGAAAGGACCGGCCACACCCAGGCCGTCCCCTCCCCCCCCCCCCCTGAGACCCCCCCCCCGGGCCTGGTCTCCAGCTACGTGCCATAACGCGGGCAGCTTGGTTAACCACGGGGGTTCACCGGCAGCCGCGCCCGGACCACGCGGCAGGTGGACACCTGGCATTGTGGGGGGGGAGAGACGGGCAGGGTTTTTGACCCGGAGGTTAGACACGGGTCTGTCTGTACTTGAGGGCACGAACCGCGGACCGACGGGGGCTAAACCTGCGAGAGGAACAGCCCCCTGCCGCGCTGCGAAACCCCAGCTGCGGGAGGGACACGGGCCCTGTGAGGAGGACCGTGTTTCCCGATGGATGACAAGTGCACAGGGCGCGGGAGCGACCAGGCACGCCTGGGCCACCCCCCACGTCCCCCTCACCCGGGCCAGGCCTCCAGTCACGTGCCGTAACGCGGGCAGATCGATCAACCGCGGGGGTTTACCAACAGCCGCGCCCGGACCACGCGGCAGGCGGAGGCCTGGCGCTTTGGGTTAGGGGAAGACACGGGGGAGGTGTGTGAGCCCGAAGGTGGGACACAATTCCGGCTCCAATTGAGGGCACGAACCGCGGACCGACGAGGGTCGAACCTGCGAGAGGAATCGACCCCCTGCCGCGCTGCGAAACCCCAGCCGCGGGAGGGACACGCGGGTGAGCGCATGTTTCCCGATGGATGACAAACCGACCCTCAGACAGGCGTAGCCCCGGGAGCAACCCGGGGCCGCAAGGTGCGTTCGAAGTGTCGATGATCAATGTGTCCTGCAATTCACATTAGTTCTCGCAGCTAGCTGCGTTCAGTTTTTTTGGTTTTTGTTTCCGAGGAAGGCCACTTGGACTCTGGAAGACGAGGGGTCGCCTGGAGACGACTGGACCCCGCGGGCGCTCTCCGTCCCAGGGTGCCCCCGGGGGGGTTCCCTGGTCGAGGAGACTTTAGTACCCCCCACCTCTCCCCGTGGGGGAGAGGCGAGCGTTGGGTACCCGCGGGTGGCGCGGGGGGGAGGCCCGGGCCAGGCCTCCTTAACCCCGCGCCGGGGACAAAGTTCCGAGGACGGACGTACCCCGCCTGTCTAGAGCCAGCGGGCGTCACTACGCGAGAGGACTGGCGCCTGAGCCCGGGGGCTCAGCCGCAGCCGTCGTCCTCTCGCCATGTGCCGCCCTGCTAGGCAGGTGCTGGGGTCCCGTCCTGTGCAATGAGACATGAAGCGTGTGTGGGGGAAGAAGGGAGAAGAGAGGCCTGAGGGAGAGGTACCAAGTGAAAACCAGAGGACAGGCCTAGGCACTCTGTCTCTCTGCCTCCCGCTCGGTGTCTCCAGTCCTCAGTCCCACCACAAACTCCCGACTGCCCCGGGCTCCAACGACAGCTATGGGACACCCCAGAGGGGCCCTCGGCTTTTTTTCCCTGGGCGGCCTCACGTGGCCGCGGCACGCGCCGCAGACCCACGAGAGCCAGAACTGGTAATGCCTACCCCGTCGGGCGAACGCACCCTGGTCGGAGTGCGGGGCGTTCGTGGGCTTTCGTTTGGAGCCTGTCTGGGCCCTACTGAGGGGGTGGGCCCTCGGCTTTTTTCCCTGGGCGGCCTCACGTGGCCGCGGCACGCGCCGCAGACCCACCGAGAGCCAGAACTGGTAATGCCTACCCCCTCGGGCGAACGCACCCTGGTCGTAGTGCGGGGCGTTCGTGGGCTTTCGTTTGGAGCCTGTCTGGGCCCTACTGAGGGGTACGAGAAAGCGTGTCTTCTGACCTCTACGCCTGAGTGGCGGCCCAACGTCTCTGTGAAATCTGGGGTAGACAGGGAATCTCATTCTTGCCACAGACAGGTCCGCCAAGAGCCACCAGCCCGGGGCCTCTAGGCATTATAGTTGATCCCCTTCCCAGCGCTCCGCCAGGGCCGTGACCGACTCCAGCGGGGCTGATCCGAGGACCAACTCAATTGGTATGGTGACGGGCAGTGTGTACATGTTAGGCCAGCTCTGCCTGCTTGACCTAGTATTTAGACAGCGTAGCGTGTGCACCATTCAGGGTCTAATAGCTGGTCATCCCACTTGGGATCCCAGAGGGTGAGCGCTCTGAGCCTGTCAAGGCTCTCATTAGGTTTCAAGAAAAGTGTTCTTCGCCCGACCACCGCGCCTATAAGGGCCCAGCCCCAGCACCCCAAGGTGGGAGTCTGGCGTCTCTGTGCATCCGGGAGAGACAGGGCGTTTCGGTCTCACCACCGACAGGTCCGCCGATAGCCCCTAGCCCGCGCCGGAGCCATGCGAATAGAGTCAGGCATGCTGTGTGGAGGAACCTTCTGGCTCGAATAACTTCAACCAGGGGCCCTGCAGAGGCATGCCGTGTGTACCATTCGAACGGCCTGGACTCGACTTACATTTTAATAGCCACATCAAATCAGTAACATCAGCAGCTTTTTACCATCTAAAAAACATTGCCAGGATCAAAAACATAGTGTCTAAAGCAGACTTGGAGATTCTTATCCATGCATTTGTCTCCAGTAGGTTAGACTACTGCAATGGCCTGCTCACAGGTCTGTCCAAACAGGCTGTAAAACAGCTGCAGTACATTCAAAATGCAGCAGCTCGAGTCCTGACTAGAACCAGGAAGTACGACCACATTAGTCCGGTCCTCAGGTCCAGGGCTGGACTGGCCATCGGGCGTACCGGGCAATGCCCGAAGGGCCGATGCCCATATTTGGGCCGGTCTGTCTGCTTCATACAAAAAACATGTTTGTGAAAAGTGTAAATCCGTTGAGAAATGTTCGAGGGGAGCGCGCGTGTCCGCGGAGCACCTGCTGTATATACTCGAACGGGATTCTACCACCTCAGCGGCCGCAGTGTTCCCACATCCAGCGGCTCTGAGCTGGATGCAGGAACCGCTCACAACACAACACGGTGAGCGCGTAGCCGCAACGTGACCATGTACCCAAGACCATAAACGCGCACTGGACCATGCGTGTCTTTTTGTAATTTGTGCACCCAATAAATACACCGCTGCAGAAAACAGTCCGCGTCTCCCCTCTCCTCTAAATTAAAGCTCGGGTACCTACATTTTCCATTGCATTAAAAGTTCATGTTTGAGCCCAAAAGTAAAATGTTGTGAACAGATTAATCAGATTTAGAGCCAGCAAATGGCTGACAATATGCATTTCAGAAATTGTTACCAATTCTCATCCCTGTAACAAACAATAGTATTGTCTGTGCCCACCTCCCTCACTCTGAGACATGTTTATTCCTCTGTTTAATGTAGACTATTGTACTGTATTTTATTGTTGAAACTGTAGACATCCTGATCCTCTACAGTATTTGCTTCCACATACTGTATAAACCAGGGGTCGGCAACCTTTAGTGCCCCTAAAGTGGCTCCTAGAGCCTTTTCAAAAATGTCTGAAGTGTGAGGGCTATATTTTATTTCTAGTTTGAATGTGGTTTCTGTAGGAGCAAAAACATTCTTGACGTTTTTCAATGCTGCAAAAACTTGTATAAGTAATATTAAATTTTAGCATTTCTGTCAACGTAGTGCGTCATATCCTGTGACGCGGCCCGTGCCGGGCGGCCGCTGCTGTAAACAAACCGGCGTGTGTGCATTACAGACTGTGTGTGCGCATGGATCCCAAAGATAAAGAGAGAGAGTCGATAAGACTGGACTAAGAATGAGAATGAACATTTGCTTTCAGTCAATGAGGAAGTACTGCTTCATGTTTGTAATGAAAAGTTTTGTTGCAACAGGAGGAACAATGAAGCTTTAAACACTGTTCACTGAAAGATTCATTCATCATAAAGTCAGAGCACCTATTTTTAGACTTCAAAAACCTTCTCAAAGACGGTGAAAGAAAAGGCCATTAAGGACATTCAGCTCCAGCAAACTTCAGCCTGTGATGGATATGAACAGGCTGTGATGCAGGTGAACTCGGAGCCAAAAAGCAGATGTATTTACTGTATTTGTACAATTGCATGAAGATTAAACTTAAAGCTGTCATGGTGTGGATTTTATTTTGGACTTTAGCTTTATTTTGATATCTGTTCTCTGTGCTTTGGTTAAGTTTGACTTTGACGTCCTGTTTCCCCTGTCTTGATTGTCTGCCCCGCCCTGATGTGTTTCACCTGTGTCTCTGTCTATAATTACCCTGTGCCCCTCTCCACATGTTGCTGGTCCATTGTTATGTCAAGTTCTGTCTTTGTTCCTGGTTCTGTAGTCTTGGATTTTGAGTTTAGTTTTCACCTGGACTTTTATTTTATTAAATCATTGTTTTTGCATTCCTGCATTTGAGTCCTCCATCATCCCACCCCATGACAAAAGCAGAGTTGTCACGTGGTGCGTCATTCTCTCCAGGACACGCTGTAATGAAAATACACATTTGATAATCATGAATGGTTTTTATGTGTTTAGCCTTTACTTTGTCATTTAGATATTAGTCTAATATAGCTAATGTAGCTAAGGTAGCTAAGGTAGCTAATACAGCTTCAGCCCCTGTTACCTTCATATAAGCCTTTATATATATATATATATATAAGCCATTATACAACGCTGTTTTGTTTTTTTTGCAGCTCCAGACAGATGTTGTTTTTAGTTTTTGTGTCAAATATGGCTCCTTGAACCTTTTGAGTTGCCTGGGCCGCTAAGAAGGAAAAAATGCCCGGGCCGTTTTTTTGTCCCAGTCCAGCCCTGCTCAGGTCTCTGCACTGGCTTCCTGTGGCTCAGAGAATAGACTTTAAAACAGCTCTGCTTGTGTACAAGTCTCTCCATGGCCTCGCACCAAAATATATTAGTGACATGTTAGTCCCATATGAACCAGCCCGGACTCTGAGGAGCACAGGGACTGGACTCTTGTTAGTGCCCAGAGTCAGAACTAAACATGGGGAGGCTGCTTTTCAGATTCAGGCTGCTAAAATCTGGAACAATCTTCCTGAAGATGTGAGACAGGCCTCCTCTCTGACAATGTTTAAAACTAGGTTAAAAACGGTTCTGTTTAACTGTGCATACAACTGAGGGATTTTATATCTTTATCTTTCTTTTTAATGTTCTGTGATTATTTATGATTTTAATGCTTTCTTGTTTTGTTCAGCACTTTGAGTTGCCTTGTGTATGAATTGTGCTATACAAATAAACTTGCCTTGCCTTGCCTATATAATTTTGAGACAATCTCATACTCGCACCAAAGTACATCCATGACATGTTAGTGCCATATGAACCACCTCGGACTCTGAGGAGCACAGTGAGAACTAAACAAGATGTGAGACAGGCTTCTTTCCTGACAATGTGCAAATCCAGGTTAAAACAGTTCTGTTTAGCTGCAGACAACTGAAGTGTTGTATCTTCACACTTTTTAGTTTACTGAGATTATTTATGAGTTTAATGCCTTGTATGATTGTATCTTGTTTTGTTAAGCACTTTGAGTTGCCCTGTGTATGAACTGTGCTATATAATTAAACTTGCATTACTTTATATATACATATTTAGTTCCATCAGTCCTTTACTATTGACTTGTCTCTCATTTATTATGCATGTCAGCCTGACCAATCTGTTCAAATCTGTGGCTGCATCTGAATTCACACAAAGATCGCCTTCCTGATCCTTCCTAGACTTTACTACTCATTTATAATAACCTTTTTGTGGCATCTAAACCATCTAAAAAGGTGTTAAATTGCACTCGGTCGAACCGTAGCTTTTCTGTGTCAATTTGAAAGCACACAAAAGGTTGAAAAAGGAGGTGTTTTTGCTGAATTCGGATGTAGCCACAGACTGTATATATCAGACGTACATACGGGGGTCTATGGTTCAAATACAGCTGACAACGGCGAGGTCTGTGGCCACAAGAGGTCAGTGTTTCTCCGGGTTCCCATGGACTTGCAGATGAGTCAACCACACACCCATAGTCACTACAATGTGTTCATTATTCATGCTTTTGTGTGTGCCATGAAAGAGAAATATGTTTTGAACCAATTATTTTGAGATAGTTTTGTACGTTGTGACATTCTTGTGTTTATTGGTGATCATTGTTCTCATGTTTCTTCTTCTACTATAACAACAAAATGACAATAATGTAGAAGTTGGCATCATCCTGGTAAAAGTGACATTCCTTGGCGAACAGGTTTGGCAGTATCTGGGCATATAACAAACGCTGTTTCCGGATTGCTTTATTCTACAACTCTGATGTAATTCACTGAACACCTGTAGATAGGAATGAAAAGGCGTTACAGGATTGACTTGGAACGACTTGGAAGATATGATCAGTATTCTCAGTGTCAGCCTCCTCTGCTAACAACGTGAGTACAAATTCAACTGTATTTAAGAACTTTTTGCTGCAATATTATGAACGATGTTTTAAATGTGGTCAGCTTCCCATGAAGACCCCAAATGAAATAATAGGTTTATTTAAATCATATATCAACCTAAACCGTTATAAACAAACTGTTTGACCTGCATCTGTGAACTAGTCTCCCCCGGCACGGATTTGTGGGTGCACCCCTGTCCCTGATTGGGAGGGAGCCTCCTTAGTCCTTGTTCTATAGTCTGAGTCCTGACTGTAGTCTGAGTCCTTGTCCCTGAGGTTTCTCAAATGTCTTTCCAATTAGGTTTTTGGAGTTGTTCTTTGCCAATGCAGGAGGGTCTAAGGACAGTGAGGATCGTATATGCACATTTAATAACATTGTACATGAACGTTATGGACATTAGTTATCCCCACTATCGATGGACTTATGGCTTCTATGTGCTTGATACTGATGGATTTCCCGTGTTTGAACTGTTTGATTCTCTGATCAATTTTTGCCAAATTGACAACTTTGTAAAGTTCTCCGAGATGACTATTGTCGTCATTAAGGGTTACGCAAAAATGCATTGAATTGAACTGAATTGTCCTGATCTTAAAACATCTTTGTGTTTTTGTACATCCACATTGACACCTACATTCCATCGTTACTCCACCTGCCTTTGTGATTCAAGAGGCTCATGAGTCACTAATGTTCTCTCTCTGTTTTCAGTGTGCGCCATGGCAACCACCAATCAGCTGTCAGAGGACCAGTTTCACTGCTCCATCTGCCAGAGTGTCTTCTCTGACCCTGTCACTTTACCTTGTGGACACAACTTCTGCAGATGCTGCATTGAGCAGAACTGGCCTATTGAGGGCAAGTGTCGCTGCCCTTCTTGTAAAAAGATATTCTTCTTTAGACCAGAGCTGAAGGTAAACGCATGCATAGCAAAGATCGCTGCTCATTTTCGAGAGTCTAAATACAGGTCGCGCAGGTGTTCAACACGCGCTGCTAGAGCTGGAGAGGTGCCCTGTGACGTGTGCACAGAGCCCAAACACAGAGCCCTGAAGTCTTGCCTGGTTTGTCTGAGCTCATACTGTGAGTCTCACCTGGAGCCACATCTGAACATGGCAGGTCTGAAGAGGCACCAGCTCACAGAGCCTCGAGGAAACCTGGAGGACAGAGTGTGTGCCACTCACAACAGACCTCTGGAGATGTTCTGTCAGAGCGAGCACCTGTGCGTGTGTGCTCTCTGTGTGTACGAGGAGCACAAGGGCCATGAAATCATCCCTCTGAAGGACGCCTGTGACCAGCAGAAGATACAGCTGCAGACGGCGGACCACCTCCTCCAGGAGAACATCAACAGCAGAGTGAAAAAGATCACTGAGCTGCGTGGCTCTGTGAGAGTCAGTCATGCTGCTGCAAACAGAGAGCTTTCTGATGGAGTCCAAGTGTTCAAAGCTCTGAAGGAGAGTGTGGAGAGAGGACTGGACCTCCTCATCTCAGAGATCAACAAGAAGAAGAGCCACACAGAGCAGCAGGCTGGAGCTCTTATCCAGGAGATAGAGCAGGAGCTCTGTGAGCTGAAGAAGAGAAGGGCAGAGGTGAAGCAGCACTTTCAAGATGAAGACCCCATCCTCCTGCTGAAAACCTCTCAAATGAACCCAGAGACACCAACCAGAGACTGGACAAGTGCCTCAGTCTGTGCCCCCACATATCGAGGCTCTGTGGCCAGAGCAGTGAGTCAGCTCGAGCAGGAGTTCAATGAGAAGACCAGGAGGCTGTTTCAGGAGGAGCTCAGGAGAGTCAAAACAAACAGAGTACATGTGCCTTTGGAGACAAAGTCCTCTGAAATCACAGTCCAACAAGGAAAAGATCACAGTGAACCCTCACAAAGCACAAAGGCAGTGAGTCTTTCTGATGGAGGTTACATTGAGGCTCAGGTCAGGGGAAAAGCAGAGTGGACTTTAGGAGTGGCTCAGGAGTCAGTCAACAGAAAAGGCTCTCTAACACTGAATCCACAGAACGGTTTCTGGACCCTGAGTTTAAAGGATGGAAGGTTATATGTTTCTGACAACCCGAAAATCTCTGTTCTAACAAAGTGTAAGCCTGAGAAAGTGGGCGTGTCTGTTGATAACAACGAAGGAGTTATCTCTTTCTATGATGTCGATGCGTCTGCTCTGCTCTACTCCTTCACTGGGGTCAGCTTTAAGGAGAAGCTCCAGCCTTTCTGTTGTCCAGATCTTCTGTATGAGGAGTTCTTCTCCGGAGGCCTGTGCCTGGGCTGTGATGATGTTAGGAGACAAGATTAGACAATGATTTTATACAGAACTGTACTGTGTATACTGAACCAGGGGAAACAGTTGAACTGAACTGATTCCCTTGAATGAGCTGGAGTTAGTATGTGTGCAGAAAAAATACAATGTTTAATGATTTGCATATGATCCCTCACCCCTGAGGACTGAGCTCTGGTTCAAGCATTTCTGCCATTTTGCTTCATTTGTTGTGTTTTATCTTAACAATAAACTCCAGAGAAGTCAATTTGACAGCTTTAAGGTTCAAGATTTTTTTGCCATTGGCAGTAAAACCACATTGGAAAATCTGTGCAAGACTTCCCCAGTGTGCGCCAGACTATCTGCTCTGATAGTACACAGCAGAGCTCTTGCCACAGCACCATATTTCCGGCGCAAAAGGAAGTGTAATTACTCGGCATATGTACATTTTTGGTCATATGAACTCTATTTCTCTCCGTATGTAGTTTATTACTATGTGATTATTTTTATAACATTATATTTTGATAGGAAATATAATGTTGTGACTGCTCGTTGTGACGGCTCCATTCATTTGAATGTAAAACTGATACGTAGCCGTCTTCAGTCGCTAAATAACCAACATTCAATGGTAGTTCGAGTCCCTTTTTCTCAGTTTTCTACCAGATAAGTGCTAGTTACCATAGCAACACACTGTTTACTTGCAGCAGTTAAAGGTTCAGTAAGCGATGTTAGCTTAGCCTTAGCACCAACAGGAAACCACTCCCCCCTTCCCTCGCCTCTCCACCAAACCAAACATCCAACAGGGAGAGAGGGTGGCAAACGTGAAATTGGCATTTTCTGTTTAGCCATTTAAGATTTTTGAAATTAATCTGATAACTCAGGTGCACTCGCGAGAAACAGGAAGAGGGTGAAGGGGGTAAACACATCCAATTGGTTTATTTTATTTTCGTCCAGCTCCAAAATATGTTTTATACATTTTTGGAGACTATAGAAATCTGGTCAATTCCAATACTATTTGAAAACACATGAAAACTTGACTACTTTTAGGGTTTAGGGACGTTTTTTCACAATATTTAAAAAAATGCGTCTAGAAAAAAATCACTGACTGCATCTTTAACTCTGCTTTCAACAAACTGTTTTTATGTATTTTTAAATGACTGTATTACTGTGTTATGAGTGAATAAAGGTCAAAATCCTTATGACTTTAACTTTTTAGATGTTTGTAGAGAAAGGTGTCATATTTAAAATGGGTTTGGTGAAATCTGTGTTAATTTCAAGTGAAGAAAAAAAGTTGGAAATCATATTGTTTAACTTAATTACTTTTATTAAAACAAAACCATTTCAATCAGTTATGGAAATGTAATCTGTTTATGATCTGATAATAAAGAAAAGGAATGATGAATGTGTGTGAACTGAATGTACTACATATATATACACCATATTTACAACCGGACAATTCATAGAGCAACAAAACACAAAAATATGGTCTCGTTCAGAAATTCATAAATGCATAATAAAACCAGAATGAATAGGGATTTTTGTTAATTTTTACAAGTTAAAGGTACTTTCAACTGGTTCCTGGTGTTTGTCGTTACATTGCATTTCCTGTGTTCCAACTGTTTCGTTCTCTGATCTGTTGTTGAGAAATCGACAACTTTGTAAAGTCCTCCAAGACTGAGTAGACGACTGCTGATGTGATTTAGGGCTTACAAAAATAAAATAAATAACATTGAAAACACACTGTCCCTTTAAATAATCAATGTGTTTGTTGTGGTCTTCCTGGTTGGGACGAACAGCATGCAATATTTCTAGATTTTAAAAAAAATGTTGTGTAGGGCAGCTTTAAGGCAATGTGGTGTTGGATGTGGGAAGGACCGGGGCCCAGTCTGGGTAAGTCTCCAGTGAGAAGAGAGGGACCCCCCATGTGGATACAGCCAACATCACACACAGCCCCCCAATAACATTCACTCCAAGACCTGCCTTCACCTGCCGACGGCAAACACAACACGCTGCTGACTTTTCCTCAGTACAGTATCAGCACATGAATACAAACGTGAGATCTTAAAGCTGGGGTATCTAGATTTCAAACCATAATGTAGCTACTGTATGAAACAAAATATCAAAACAGTTATTTCGCTAGCTTATTTCGTCTCTCACATCTTCAGATCACATTTTTTCAGATTAAAAGTGAAAAAGCAAGAACCAACCTCACTCAGCCAATCAGATCTAAGTCCAAGGGGTCAAATAATGACTCATATGATAAAGACAAAGCTGTATGTGACCCAGCTTTAAATAACCACAGTGTTTGCTTAAATGTTCACTCCTTTCAGAAAGCATTTTTTTATTTTCTATAATGAAGGAGCACTAAAAACACAAATACTATGTTTTGTTTTTTAAATTTAGGCCTTTACGTAATGGTTGAGATGAAGTTTGTTGGTAAAAGTGCCTAAAATGGAGTGATAGAGAGGCCTCAATGAAGTAGATTCCAGTTCCAGACTCAAAAAGTAAACCACCAAATACTTGAGGAAACCATACTTAACCAAGGGTTAAGTATGCAAAAATATATGTTTTTGAATACGATACAGCCAGTTGTGGTCTGATTCATTCACAAACTTTAACTTCGGCATTATTAATGAACAAAGCTATATGTAAGTACCCCAGCTTTAACAACCCATGTGTTTTTAGATTTTAAGATTATTAGCACATTTATACGCACCATGTCCATCACATTCAGGTGTCCATAGGCAAACACCACGGCGTTGGGAGGGTTAGACACCGGGAGCAGGAAGGAGAAAGACGTGCAGAGAGTAGGGATCATGATGTACAAAGGGTTGCTTTGTAACCCTTTCGCTTCAGCCTAGAGCGGAAGAGAAATCAAACAGAAATAGAAATACATTTACATAGACTGTATCCACTGTAGATGGGCAACGCTAACATAGGGCTGTATACAGGTGGACAACGCTAACATAGACTGTATACAGATGGACAATGCTAACACAGACCGTATACAGATGGACAATGCTAACATAGCCTGTATACAGATGGACAATGCTAACACAGACCGTATACGGATGGACAATGCTAACATAGACTGTATACAGATGGACAATGCTAACACAGACTGTATACAGATGGACAATGCTAACATAGCCTGTATACAGATGGACAATGCTAACACAGACCGTATACGGATGGACAATGCTAACATAGACTGTATACAGATGGACAATGCTAACATAGCCTGTATACAGATGGACAATGCTAACACAGACCGTATACAGATGGACAATGCTAACATAGACTGTATACAGATGGACAATGCTAACACAGACTGTATACAGATGGACAATGCTAACATAGACTGTATACAGATGGACAATGCTAACATAGACTGTATACAGATGGACAATGCTAACACAGACTGTATACAGATGGACAATGCTAACATAGACTGTATACAGATGGACAATGCTAACATAGACTGTATACAGATGGACAATGCTAACATAGACTGTATATAGCTATATGCCTAATATGGAAGTGCTCATAGATAAAGTTTTACTCCCAGCAACAGTGTGTGAAAACCTTGTGAAGAAACATTTGACCTCTGTCATTGCAGTACAATTTAGGTATCACCATGATGAAAATCACAGACATTTCTCATATTGTACAGATAACATAAAATAAGATATTCCTTTATTCGTCCCACAGTGCGGAAATGTCAGTGTCATCGTTGCGCACATTACAGCAGAGAAAGAAGGAAGTTAGAGCACTCAGATTGCACACATCAAACAGAGTCTATTATTTAAGATAATAGTAATTAAAATAAGATAATAAGATTCTAAAATAGAATAAAATAAAATAAACTCCGGAGCTATAATCGCACTTGGTTCATAAGTATTTACAGATGTGTATATTGTACTTTAGCAGCGAAGAATATGAGCAGAATAAACATCGGTAAAAATATCAACAGGTAAAGTGACTAGTGAATTCTTGACACTTGTACAGCTTCAGCAGTTATTGTTATACATTCTCGTTGTACAGCCTGACAGCAGCAGGGAGGAAGGATGTGCTAAAGTGGCTGACTAAATACTATTTTTTGGAGTGTAGTTGTACCAGAGGAGAGAGGATGGGGAGGAAGATGGTGACGGTGGCTGCGTTGCTAGCTACTTCGGTTAAAGCGGTGACAATGAGACAGGCCACGGTGATCGTAGCCAACACCGGGAGGTCGCCCAGCCAACCACATGGACAGCCCCGACTCCTGACAAACACAACACAACCAGTTTAAATAGCAACTTAAATACAGTTAAAAGGTGGGGTTCCTAAGTTCCTCATTCTCAAAAAAGGGTTGGTCCTAAGTTTTGTGAACTTTGTTGCATACATGCATGTGACACATCTATCACATGTATGTATTTTTGGTTTTGTCACATCTTTAGATCAGCTTTTTCAAACCCGTCACAACAAACTACATGTTTTGTTTAGGAGGCAAAATGTCAGAACCTCAGCTCAATGCCAGTTATGTTCTGTATAGTTTGACGATTGTTGGAAATATTGTGCGTACTGTATTGTCAAAAGGCCCGTCGCAACTGTACGGTGCAAGGAAGATTAGAAGAAAGTTATAATTTTGATCTTTTTTACAGATTTTTAATAGTTTTTGACTAGCCCTAATAACATAGACACAAGTCCGGAGTATTTTCTTGCTATTCTGTTGGCTCTCTCTGCTGTTCACATCGAGAAGCAGGAATGTCATCAGCTCTGGTAATCTGTGTCCAAATCTGTTCTTGTGCTTTGGCGGCGCACTAACAACATAAAAATACAGATATTGGCTGCATCGCTATGTAGACAGCCGAGTTTACAGAAGTTCAAAAAAGTACTGTGGTGTTTTATATAAGAAATGAAAACATAATTGAAATAGAACTTTTTCTGACAGAAATAAAACTTCTGTGAACCCTACGGCCTATATTCTGTATATCAGCTGTTGACTTAGCGCACATTCCTGCTTCAGTGTGTTTATGTGAACAGCAGAGAGCCGATTCCAGGAAATGTGTTTAGGGCAATAGTCAGAGCAGAGTATATGGCTTTATTATTTTGACTCATTGAATTTTAGCAGGAATGTCATTGTCAAAACTGAGTGTCTTGATCATTGTCATTAAATCGTGTTGTGTCCAGGTAAACCAACAGCTCTTTTTCTCTATTAGCTGTTGGTTAAGTGATGAAAAAGAGCTGATTCGCTTTATATGCAGATTAGTTTGATAGTCCAGTAAATACTGTATTTAACCCCCAACATTCAAGACTATCCATAAAACTCAAATAGAACAAATATATTAGATTGTATTCAAAGGAGAACGCTGCTTGCCTTAGCGCCTTCCGCCAACGCAAAACCTCCGCCAACGAGCAGCGCCACGGTCCAAGGCATCGCGGCCTGGAACTCCTTCCACGAGATCATGGTATCTGAACCGGGAAGAGACAAACCCACGTTTAGATAAATTTCAAAAAAGATGCAGGACTGATCAAAGCCAAACTCAAGTATTTAATCAATGGAGTTATACAGGACAAATACAGTATGTACTGTAAATACAGGTTTGTATTGTAAAAGGTTTCTCCTACAACATACATTTATCAGAAAAACTAACTTTACTATAGAGTTTTCTGAATGTGGAATAGGCCAATTTTAACATAAGCTAGCTTGAGCCTATTTCCTTTTATGGGCATTTCTTCCACAACATTAGTTTTGCACTGTTACAGGGGCAGACCTGTTGCTATGGCAAGCGGGAGTTTCCGCCGCGAATGAAGGAATCTTATTGATCAATCCTTATATGGCTCTAATGTGGATTTACAAAGATAAAATCTAAATATAAACAGCAGGATCACGGATAGAGCACTAAACCACAGATTTGTTCAGATCAAAAGGGTGACTGTGACGTAGTTAGAGGAGACAATAGGCGAGTTGGATCAAACCCCCGTCCATGAGCACTTCCCTATGGGGTTTCATTGAGCTAGCGGGTTAGCATTGTCCATCTGTGTACAGTCTATGATCTCCATGAGGAATTATCCATTACCATATTTCTTGGAGGGTCCGTGGGCAGGTGCAATGAAGAAGAGAAGCCCCAGCACTAGTGCGACAGTGGCGTCAGTGATGTAGCCTGAATAACTACACAATGAAAGAGTCACAAAAGGTGTTTTCTTATACCCTGCCACACATACACGTATTTACTGTACTATTACTTTTATTTTCTATGTATATTATTGTCCTCCTAAATAAAAAGTAATGATATCATGACTGACTGGGGAAAGAGAGATATCCAGCCTGGAATGAACCCCGGATCTCTGGTGAACCACAACAGGACGTGAAAACCACAGAAGTGAAGCTCTCCTGGGGGCTATAATGAAGAATGAAGAAAATTACACCTTAGAACAGACTATTATCTTATACATGACATACTACTGTGTTGCTAAGGCGGTTGCTAAGGCAAGCTGGAGTTTCCCCCGTGAATGAAGGAATCTTTTTTTATAAATCAGTCTATAATTACAAGCCTTATTTACCTTTAGTTCAATGGAAATAAACAGTAACTTAACTCAAATCTACAATAAAATCAATCCAAACGCATGTAATGAGTCAGCCTTATATGGCTCACAAACAAAATATCAAAACATACATCATTTTAAGTCCAAAATGGTGTGACATAAATGGTTACTGAGCTAGAGGAGATTACTATTCAAAGTCAATAGAGTTGGATGAAAACTTTGTCCATGAGTACTTTCCTATTGGGCTTCATTAGCATTTTGTAGCATCTGTATTAGCGGGTTAGCAGTGTCCCTCTACGGTATGTACAGTCTGCGGCAGGGACGTGCAGTCAGGGGAGGCAGGGGAGGCAGAGCCTCACCTGCCATTATTGGAAACTAATAATTATTTTAGTTTAAATATATAATTTATATCCACTGTCCTATGCTTTTAATGTATATTCGGCACGGTTCCCATCAGTTTTGATCATTTCTGAAGTCAAAATCGCCGAAATCCCGTTATTCCTATTCAAAGAGACGAGGTGAGGCAGCGCTCCTGCGTGCCTCACCCCAGACCGCTCCCTCACAGTGTGTGTGTGTGTGTCTGAGTGCACTCAGCTCGTGCAGTTGATATATCACCGTTTGTTTCAAATATCCTGCTTTAAAAACATTTTTTAAACTCCTCTTAGTGTTTAGTAGTGTATTGCACGTATGTGTGTACAATTTATATTTAGTTTAAGTCTTTTGATCGTAGATGAACACACAAGGAAAAAGCTTGGCGTGAGGCAGGCGGTATCTGTGCCTCACCGCTAGGGGTGATAGTGAGCATAAAGTTCATACCAGAGTTGCTAACAAACAATCAGCCCAAAATACTATTTCTTTTGCTGGAAAATGGATGACTTGAATGAAGATTTTTTTTCTCAATTGGACTTTCAAACAAAGAAAGAATTAATATAGACTGGGAGACCACCACTGGACTTACGAGGTTAGTCCGGCTGCGGGGGAGGAGTTTGTTAATCTGTGTTTTATGTTGAACATTGACAGATACCGGCAAAGTAGTGCTTTTCCGAAAAACACTGATTCAAACACTGCTCAAGAGTTCTGCAACTTGTTTAAATTATTGTTTATGTTCCTCGCGTCTCTCTCTCCTCGCGTCTCTCTCTCCTCGCGTCTCCGTCTCTCTCTGCTCCTCTCTGTCTCTCTCTGCTCCTCTCTCCTCGCGTCTCTCTCTCCTCGCGTCTCTCGCACCTGCGCTTCTTAAAGATGTTGTTTGATGCGGAGCAGAGTCAGCAGCTAGATTTGTTGTGAGATTATTAAAAGAAGCTGGTTCTCTTATCTTTACAGTATATAAAGTTTGTGGATGTCATTGCATTGGTGATTAAATGCTATTTTATTTGAATAATGATTGTAAATCTGACTTTTAAAGTCAGTGCCTCCCCAATCACAAACCTCACCGCACGTCCCTGGTCTGCGGTACACACTCAGCACTAGAGGCCACAAAATCTGCACGGTCGACTAAACCCATAAACTCGGCCCAACGCCATGCTTCAGAGCGAGCTGTTAAATTGCCAGAGTTGCAAAAATATGGTCTCCACTGGAGGCAGATCAAACTGCCTTTTAAACTGTTCTTTTCCCAACAAAGCTGTAAATGTGCCTGTTTTGCAAAAAAAATAGCTAAGAACAAATACATGACTTGAAAAATGCCATCATGGACAAAGTGAATACAAATTGGGGCTCTTAGTAAAAACTTTGTTTATATGGGCTGAACGGCACGGTGGCAGTGGTAAGCACATGTGAAGTTTGCTTGTTCTCCCCGTGTCTGTGTAGGTTTCCTCCAGGTGCTCCTGTTTACCCTACCACTGAAAACATGTACAATAGGTCTGAATGCACACAGTGAGTGCTAATTTTATTATGCTAAAGTCAGACATTTTATACTTAATTCTTGCTTCTTTATTATGGTAAAGTTAGAGTTATTGTTATCTTATGCCGTGTGCTCTATTTCCTACTGTAAATGTGAAAAAACGCATTTGCGCAAGCCCCATTCATTTAACGAGTGCATTCAAAAGTCCACGGCGGCTAAACTAAAATAAACTGGTCCAAAAAAATAATAATACTCCCCTCAGCATTGACACACATCTGGAACGTGGGTAATTCTCTTTCCGGGTCCACCTCCACCAGCTCAGAGTGGGATTGCAAGCATGTCAACGCGCATGCGGAGTAACCTTTTTTAGCTTGGACCCACCCCCACTGATAAAAACACAAAATGATCCTGTATTTCAGTTACAGCATGATTAGTAACTGTGTCTTTTTGTTTGTTTTGGTTCATTTGGAGGCTTCACTTTCGGTTTGCTGCATTGCGATAGATCCATGAGTTTGATTCTCATTCGTTTCCTTTGCATACTTTGAGATCTCAAACTCATTTTAGTCTGGGGATGAATTTGAAATATAAGCTTGCCTGGGGTCAAAAATATATACGATTTTTTGTTTTGTTGAAAGTTTGTTAGAGCTCATCTTTTGCATCCGTGGATTTAATAACTTTAATTAACATAACATATTACTAACATATTATTGTTTCAAGCTAATCTTAGAGCTGCATTACCTGACATTATTTTTGTATTCATTACAATAATTCAATCCATATCCATGCAGTGCATTGGGACAGCTGAGGTAAACAAGCAGCGGAGGCTAACCTGAAACTTCCTGTGTCTTTGTTACCGGTTACTGCTTACTCAGCGAAACAGCCAAAAGAAAGTCTTGTTCTTCCGCGCTTCCCGGTTCTATCTTTCTATGGTCACGCCATCCACGTCTCCATATTGTGAGACGTGAGCTCCGTAAACAGCACATGGCAAGGCAAGGCAAGACAAAAAGCAGTCATCACCTCATCGGTCCGAGAGCTCTGTATTCGTCTTGAAACACCTTCCTGACTGCTCTCTCTGTCTCCGACCGCTGCCCTCCACATTTCCACAGGAAGCTAAAACTTTGGGAATAAGACAGGTATTTTTATTTAGGTAAAAATAGACATTAAAAGCTGATAAAGTGGACGTGAGGCTTGTCAGATTGCTTCATTAACCTGTCTAACCCCTTCACACGATAAATGCTAACGTGAACATAGCTCTCATGAATCAAAGCCGCTGTGCGTCTCGGGCACGTTAAACAAAGAGCAGGTCTGACAAAGGTGAAGTAATGAGAGATTAGCGTTTTGACATTTGCAGAAGTTATTCATCGGAGCTCGAGGAAAAATAAGCAGCAAAAGGAAATATCAAAAAGGCACAAAGCCAGACAAGGGAAAAATACACAACTTTTCAAATCAGTCTGTGCCGCTGTGATTTTGTAATTAGGGAGAAAAGCTTTGTCGTCCAAGGGGTATTTTTATGTTTTGGAAAGCTTTCAAAACAAATAGTTGTTTTTCTCATCACATTTCCAGTTTATAAATGAGGCTCGGATTCGACAATAGAATACTGATATGAGGAGGAATACTGTTGACAAACCTGAGGATAAAAAGAAAATCGTGAACTTATTGAGCTTTTTAATGGGAAGTGTTTTTGTGGCAATGTGTGTGTGTAAAAAGCAGAATATAGATATAGAATATAGATAAAGGTAAACTTTATTGATCTCACAATGGAGAAATGTACACGACACATTTGGCATAGATAGAATCACTAAGGGCAAAAAGACAGGAAGTTTGCAAACGTGTTAAAAAGGTTAAAATATAGTCACTTATGTGCAAGATATAATATTTACAATAAAAAATGTAAATATTTCATTTTTGATGAATCACTAATTTCTCATAGTTTTAAATTCTTAAAATTAGAACCGGGTATCGTTCAGAGCCGGCCAATATTGTACATTTCTTACACAAAAATGATTGAGATACAGTCCCTAACTAACGCAATTCACCTTTCGCGGCCTTCAACTTTTACAGATTAAATTTTTTAATTAAAAGTGGGCGGCACGGTGGCTGAGTGGATAGCACTCTCGCCTCTCAGCAAGAAGGTCCTGGGTTCGAATCCCGGCCGGACCAGGGCCTTTCTGAGTGGAGTTTGCATGTTCTCCCCGTGTCTGCGTAGGTTTCCTCCGGGTACTCCGGTTTCCCCTACCACTAAAAATATGTACAATAGGTCTGGCATGCGCCTCCTGTTCGGCGACCCCGCTCCCATCTCTGTGTGGAGTGAGAGGACAAGTGCCCAAAAATAACAATTGTAAACCGCTTTGTGACTCTGGTCTGTGAAAGGCGGTATATAAATAAAGCTTACTTACTTACTTACTTAAATTTGGGTTTACAGTTTTTGGTAGTCTCCGGTTCTATTCTTACTCACAACTGATTGCAAAATGGGTCCAAATATGGGTAATTTTTACAGGGTGCTTGCTCTTTTACCAAATAAAAATTCCGGAGTTTTTTATAACTTATTTTTTTTCCCAAGACCTTAACTTTATGTACTTGTATACTTGTGTGCCGACTGCCTACTTCATTGGTTGAGATTGTACCAACTGTGTTTATTAGAAATGTAAAAAAAATTTAACCATACATTTTTTACGTATACTTTATTAAGACTTTCACACAAAATTCAAGACTTTTCAAGGTCTGGAAAACAGTGTTTCAAAATTCCATACTTATTAAGACTTTCAAGACTTGAGCAAGCACCCTGTTCAGTCCACTCTTAGGAATGCCAAAAGGTTTATTTAATGACAGAAAATAATATAGTTCCCAAAGGCTTTCCCGTGGCTATGCGAGTAACAGTTAGGCTTGCAACTTCCAAACTAAACCTCTCTTGAACTGCATGAAAACTGAACAAAGAATTCTGAACATCAGCGGTGAGTGACCCAAACATAAACTTAACCTAAATCTATAATTCCATCCTCTGCAAATGTTCCTAAAATGTCCCGGAATCTACTTCCAGGTTTTTCGCAATAGCTTTTTCTCGCATTAAAACAGTATTTTTGTCATGAAAACCTTAACAGAAAAATCTGAAATCCTCCGTGCATGTGTATTAAGAATGTATAATGTATTCTCCGATTAACATTTAAATGTGTTGATTGATTGGTATTTGCGTTTATTGATTGTGGCTAGCTCCGGAGTGGCCGGAATTGCGGAGCAATCGACACATCTGAATTACAAGCAGAGGGTGCGTTGCCATGGGCAGCGGTCATTAATTAATTATCAAGAAATAATGACAGAACGTTTTGAAATTACATTCAAATCAATGGAGCCTTCTACTGCTGCTGTGAGGAGCCGTGTAATAATTATATAATATTCTATAGAAGGTCAGTGAATACAGTATCACTTACTGTACGTACAGTATACTTACTCTGAGCCCATGAAGAGCCAGGCCCAGGTCAGCAGCAGCATGAGCACGCTGATGGGCAAACACATCAGGACAAACACATCAGCAGCCAGTTGCCAAAGTTCACGTTGTTGCATTCTGGGTACATTCTGGAAAAAAGTGAAGGCAAAGATTACATATGCCGTCTGCCCGTCTGTGTGTCTGTCTGTCTGCTTGTGTGTCTGTCTGTGTGTGTTTGAGTGTCTGTGTGTGTATCTGTGCATTTGTACTTTTTATCTTGATTAAAAAGCATCTAGATTGAAAGTGACCAATTGCATTATACAGAAACAATGCAAACCAATATATACATGAGATTCATACAGATAAGGAATAAAAGAACGTAGGAAGGGGAGGGGACTCTAAACAGGTGTAATACCTTTTGGGTGTGGTGTGTACAGGTATGTGTGCATGTGTCACTGTTATTGCTGGATATTATCACAAAAGTGTTAGGAAATGTAGTTGTTGATGTTTGTAACATTTGTAACAGTGTGAGGACAGTGTCTTTTTATATTTTAATATTGTTTTATTTCATTTGTCATTTTCAACATGTTTTTTGGTGGGATCTGTGCCGTGACAACAACAAACTGCCATGTTCCCAGAGATCATACTTCTCTGCTCAAGTTCACACTGCTGCGTCTAACACATCTGTGACTCATGGCAGTGCTGCGTACACACTGAGTACACACTATGCACTGCACTACAGCCAGTCTGTGTGTTATATTATTTGTATAAAATGGCTTTATACATATCACGTGCCAGAAAGTCCAGGGTGGTAGCACGTAACATCTGTTGTGAATAACCGGGTGTGGAATGATGTAAAAGAACAAAGGTGAGAGGTCGTAGACTATACGTACAATTAATAGGTTTAATAGAACTCAGGATCTCATAATAACAAAAATACTAAGCAGAAATGTGCAAAAACAAAGGTGCAGAGTTGGACGCAGACGTCAGCTCTCAGTTGGGCCTGGGGCCTTTTTATGACTGGGCAGATTGGCATCCAACAGGTGCTGGTCATCAGCCAATGGGTGGTGCGGAGGCGGCACAAAGCTGAAAGGGGGTGGAGGCAAGGGAAACTACAAACGGCAAGGCCCATAACAATACAGTTTGAGTCCAATGTGTACCATAATTGCCAGACTACTAAGTGCTGTAAAAAAGCATGCAAAAGCAAGGGCGTAGGTTTGCGTGGGGACCATGGGGACATGTCCCCACCAATATTCGGTGAAGACTAAAAAGTCCCCACCAAAATGACATGATGTGCCGTGACCCGGACAGTCCGGGACACATGTCTTCCGTTTGTGCATACGTCGCGCCTCCTCCTCGCCTCCAGAGCAACAGCAGCAGCAGCAGCACGTGACCCGCTCCGTTCTCTGCAGTGATTGGCTGTCTTCTTCAGCGCCAAACTGAAGCACTGAGCGACTGTTTAAATTTTTAAAGTTAGCCAGCGTGAAGCAAGTGTTTTTTTTCGTTCCCTGAGCGTTGTAGCACGTGAGTAATCAGAGGAAAGTACTGTAGATCTATTACCATTCAAAGTACTTACGTTATTTCTAATCTGTCAGCGCACTGTTTAATGTTCACGGCATACAGAGACAGAACAGAACTGGCTCCAATAAAGAAACAGGTTGGTTGAAAGGCTGAAAAAATACTTATTGTGCTCTTACTATCCAAAATGTATAAGTGGGTGTGTTGTGTGAATCAGGATAAACTAGGGATTAAAATATTCCACGGATCCACGATTTACAACCTTTATCTGCTGATAATGTAATTTCTGTGAAATGTGTGACAGCGGGCACTTGCTGTTATTTGCTCTAAGCACATTCAAGCGATGCACTCGAATGTGCACGTCCTGGTGCAGCTGCTGCCGCTTAGTAATGACAGCCGCGGCGCTCAGTGAAAGCACAGCTCTAACATGGTACCGAGCTCGGACCATATGCAGACAGAACCATGTTGCAAGTGCGGGTCTCCCTCGTATCTCCCCCGTTTCTCCCCTGTGTCTCTGACATGTCTCTCCCCTGACTCTTCCCAAAGCGCAACCAGCGCTCCCGAAATTAAAGCTCGGATACCTAAATTTTCCATTGCGTTAACGATGCATGCTGGTTGTGCGCAAAACACACCACAACAGGTCATTTAAGTTTTTATTTTGCATACTTGAGAGCCCTGTGAGTCATTACTTGCCTTTTTAGGTTGAGAATGGAATTAAAAAAAAGAAAATATAGAAAAATCCACACTTATTGCCAAACTCTTGTTAACTCATTGTATTGAGAAATACTATGTAACTTTTGACATTGGCCAAGTTATATAAATGATTCTGCAGTTCATGTATATGAATGTCTGTTTTTGATTGTCTATACCTTCTTATAAAATTTAGAAAAAATGCCACCTCCACAAAAAAAGATAAAAGATTTCAGGAGCTTTTTTAACAGTTGGAAAGTAAGTAAGAGAAAGCACAAGTAATAGCAAATTATGAATTGTGATGATTAATCTTCTGTTAACATACATAGGAAACTCTGCTTCTCATTCAGTCTACAGCTGAGTTTAGTATAGAAGGCAACACACTATTGCAAATATAGTGTGTGATTACACAACAAATTCTGGGGGAGAAACTCTGGACCCCGTGTCAATGGGTGTAGACTCAGGTCGTAGTGAATGTCCCCACCAAGATTGGAACCAAACCCACACCAGTGTGCAAAAGTGCAAATTGTGGGACGTTTTTAGCTCCTCCTTCCTTCTGTGTCTCCCCCTCCCCTAACTTTGTGTGTCTGTGAGTCTCCTCCCCCAATACAGGTGAGCTAATGCCTGTTTTAAGGAGGGCCCACCTGTCTCCAATCAGGCCGGTTGGGGAGAATATTTCAATGCTGGAAGCCACTGCCAGTTTGTCCCTTGACCCAGAGGACCATTTTTCTTGAACTTGTTTTAATCCTGTTTTTTGTATTTCATCAGAAGACCAGTTTTCCCGTTGTTTTTTTCCCTGGAGCTACTTTGGAGTCGATTACAATCATCATTTGTTCTCCAGTGTTTTTTAAAAGAGCTTGTATTTTTGGATCTGCGTTTCATAACACAAATAAAGAAATATGCGAAACAGCGAGGCAGCAAAAGGTGAATTGTGTTAGAGTGAGGATTTAACACAGATAGACAAACACAACTGCTTCTCCTATTCTGAGACGTAAGTAAGTAAGTAAGCTTTATTTATATACCGCCTTTCACAGACCAGAGTCACAAAGCGGTTTACAATTGTTATTTTTTGGGCACTTGTCCTCTCACTCCACACAGAGACGGGAGCGGGGTCGCCGAACAGGAGGCGCATGCCAGACCTATTGTACATATTTTTAGTGGTAGGGGAAACCGGAGTACCCGGAGGAAACCTACGCAGACACGGGGAGAACATGCAAACTCCACTCAGAAAGGCCCTGGTCCGGCCGGGATTCGAACCCAGGACCTTCTTGCTGAGAGGCGAGAGTGCTATCCACTCAGCCACTGTGCTGCCCAATTCTTTATTCCAAACCTAGCCCAAAATATACACTGTTATATATTGTTAAATTTTTAATAGGATTACAACAACAAGAACAACACCTCGGAATAGGGTGAAGCTATTCTAGTTCAGTTGTTTTAGTTAAATCTATTAAGGGCACTGTAGATTAAAAAGACTGCAGCACCAGATTTAGCACCAGGGTAGTTTCCATCTGTAATCCTTGACAATACGATCATATAACTTGCACATAAACATATAGGTCAGAAAAAAAAGTGAAGGTTGCTTACTTCCATATTAAAATACTGTTCTATAAAAGTGCTAAAATTACTAAATAGAGAATTAGTGGATTCAATTTGAGAATTTGGGCAAAAGCAAGTGATTATCGTGTGCATTGTAAGCCTGGGTAATTTAGACATGTTATCTCTTTGCTTCTTACTACCTCTGAGCTGTTCGGGTAGAAGGAGCCAAAGAAAAAAGTAATCATGCCTGCTACAAACCATTCGTCTTTGCATTGAGCTGCTGATTTTGATAACCACCCCAGAACTAAAACAAAACAAAATTAATTGGTATGTGTTTTATCTGCCTAAAACCTTTCCATGTTCCAAGTACTTTACATAATCCAGATTAGACACGTGTAGAACTGCAGACTGTATTAAGGCGGCTGCATGTAAATTGATACATCTGGAGAGTTTAACAGTCTCTGGGGTTTTTGTGATTTACAAATCTGTTTTATCCTCTCCCTAAACCCGAAGTCTTACAGGAGAGAGTGAAGAGCTTACTGGTGAAGGTACTCGAAGAAGATGAGGTTAGGAGAGGTTCCGAGCAGTGTGCTGATGCCACCGATGTTGGAGGAATAGGCGATGCCCAGACATATGGCTTTGCACAGCAGGCGGTCTCCTTTTTCACCTGCTATAGCCTGAAAGTCAATCATGAGGGTCAAAAATGCGATTCAATTCATTCAAAGTATTTGTGTATAGCCCTAAATCAAAACAGAAGTCGCCTTGGAGGACTTTAGGGGTCGACTCGCCAACATAGGGACAAATGGCTTCTATGATATCACACTTATAGTCTTCCTGCGACCATAAATGTGATATAAATGTCCATAATTGTCCCCCTGCAATAATTTGTTATATTATACCAGACATGAAGGTAATCAATTATTGAAATAGTTAATAAGTAGATAATTTTACAATGACTGCAAAATTAAATTGTGTTTACAAAGTATTTTTAATCAAGCAACCCAATGTGTAACAGTCCTTTCTAAAAAGGTGTCTACAGAGGCATCACTGGAGATTTGTTTTGGTCAAATATCTAAAAAAAATTCCCATATTTGTTGGCCTTCCAGGATCTAAACCCTCTGATTAACGAATATTTTGATATTTGATAGAGCCCTGCTTGATTTGAAACAAAGTAATCCAATAATGAATCAATTTTCTGGATGATCAGAGTTTTTTTCTGTACTTGATCTCAGAATGCTCCTGTGACGTGTCTTGTCAGCTGTTTTACGCAGTTTATGTTAGTAAGCAGATAAATGATCTTTATTTTTATAGCGCAGAGTCACAAAGCGCTTTACAATTGTTGTGGGCATTTTCCCTCTCACTCCACACAAAATGGGAGGGGGGTCAGCGCCATCTGCTGTCCAATTTCTTCAGCTCAAAATTCCAGGTGTGTGAGAATAAAACGACCCCATCGTCCTGGTTTATTGTTTCCGTATTTCTATTGCCTATTTGATCCAGCGTCGTGTTTGTTTTCTTCAGCCCCTGTGATATTTGTTTTTCCCACATACATTTCTTCTTGAGTTCCCCTTTTGAGTTAGGCCTTCTCCCTGTTAGTAGGAGGCCTAACTCTAACCCTAACCCAATGTATGTCATATTTTGTTATTTTGTGGACGACATTTGATTCTTCTTATCTTCTTATCTATCTTTCGGGTGGACGAGGAGTTATCTTAAGTTTTTCTTAGTTTGTAACTGGTGTGTTTTGTTTTTTTATTGTGTTTCTTGCCTGCCCTTTGTACCCTCTCTGTGATGCCCCTGATGTACAGTGGTGTGACAATAACTGTAAAAAAAAGAAGAAAAAAATAGTCTTGCCTGATCTGCCTCCGTGATGACCATGTGACATGCTTTTGCAGTTTCAACCGGAGCATTGTCGTCCTTCTTTTCACTGAAACAAGAAAATTAACGAAATCTCATAAGATCAAGGTGAAGTTGAAACGAAATGATTATTTTTTTTACACACCATTTGGTTTCTTTTGTTTGGATGCTGCCACTATGTTCTGGAAACATGAAAAGAGGATTTATCACTACTAATCAAAAATACATTCATGTTAGTAGTATTTTTTTATGTTTTGAAATGTAGGTATGTAATTGTATAGGTATTTTAATGACTTGTACTTGACAGAATTGTGTTCTTAAATTCACTTATGAAATCACAAACCTGTAGTTTTTTAGTATCCGCACATATATTCTCTTAATTCAAGCTAAATTCTTCACTTTAGCCTTAGATATAATGGTCAATAATATATGCATATGAATCTATACTAGCCCAAACTATCTAGAATAATACTATGGTTAGGTAGTTAGTTCAGATTCAGATTCATTTTATTCGCCATTTGCAGTAAAACCACATTGGAAAACATTAGCGAAAGTCCCCAGTTAGAAATGTTAGTAAGTTAGAATTTTTTTTATAATTGATGTACTTGTGTAATTGTGTGTTTAAATGGATATGTTTTCTGCTGCTGGACACCTGATATTCTCATATACGGGGATCAATAAATTAAATATCTATCTATCAATCTAAATAAATACATACAAATACAATAAGTGGGTAAACTTTAGCAGATCACATCAACCAACTCATAAAACATACAACAGCTCCGTAACCTGGCACCCCCTTACCTCTCTGACGACCTCCATGTTCCTGTTCCCCTCGCTCACTCTGCTCCTCCTCTGCCCACTGCTCCCTGTCCCTTCCCCCTGATCCTGATCACCACGGGAGACAAATGCTGCTTCTATGCAAACCTGAAAACTCTAAAGTTCCGACTTCCGGCAAGGAATAATGGGAATGGTCGCTGCTCAACTCGGAAACTTACGGTGAAACGGGGATTGAAATTCAGACTGGGTCATTGGTCTCTGAGTTTGCGTCACTGTGACACATGAAAGAACAGACACAGAGTTTGAAATCACATCAATGGTTTTACTTTAAAGGACACAGGAGCAACACATTTGATGAAGGCTTCTGTGCCTTCTCATGGACGTATGAGTGGCTGTGCGTGTGTCACCATCTCCTCATGAACGCTAGTTTTGGGAAGTCGGACGATTACGTGGATATCTCAGAGATCGCATGAAAGCGGGTTGAGCTTTTACCTGCTCACCCCCGAATCTCTGCAGCTCTCTCCCATCCTGACCTCAGACACCTCTCTGACCCTCTTCAAGTCCCACCATTTTCATTCATCATTTGTTTTTGACATTTAAAAGGAGCAGTATGTACAAATCTGGCCAAAAGTAGTACTGCAACCTCTTCAATGACTCAGGTTGCCAGATATGCAGACAAATCCAGCTGGGACCATAATTACTGAATAGACAAGAGTTTTGTCAACAACAAATCTATAACTGACACCATATTCACAAAAGCCCGGATAGAAATTCTTGTTTTATTCCTGTTTTGAGAATCATAATGAGACCTTTTTTTGTTCTGCGGCCACATGTTACTTTACCAGTGAGATTTGCTCGACGCAGTGAGTTCTGGCAACCCGGATTGCAGACTTTCTGATTGATAAAATGGTGGAGGGTGGGACATCAAAATGAAAACAATTTTACACAAGGCTGTACATCTCTGAACTACTGTAATAAGTATTGGAAAAGAGCAAGTTTTATTAATGCCTTTTTACAGATTAGGGCCCTTTAATGATAACTTGACATGACAATCTTACATATTGCTACTTTAAGTGAATGTTTTCATAGTTTCATTGTTGTGACCATGCTGTAAAGTGACCTTGGGTGCGTAGAGATAAAATGGATTCTTATTATTATTATTATGGTCAGTGAGCACAAAACATAGGACATGTGTGTGAATATATGATTATTATTGGTAATGGGGAAATTCTTGCACCGTCGGCCTGAAAGCTGCGGTTGTCCTCTCCGTCCGAGTCTATGGACGACCGGGGGATCTGCTGCAGCACGGCCTCAGCGATGGGCATCACCATGGCGACGGCTGAGGTGTTGTGGACCCACATGGAGAGGAATGCACAGCCGGTCATGAAACCCAACATCAGCCTGAAGGAAACCAGAACGAAACAAAGCCAAAACGAACAGCATGTGAGCGACTTTGTAACAACATTTCATCTTCAAACAACATTTAATTCCTGGAGACATAAAGTTTGACAACCACAATTGTCGAACGTTGAAAGTGTGACGCAGAGGGGGTTTGTTGTGTTGTTATGTTTCATGTATGCTACAGTCTGCATGTTTATTACACCCCCTATATTTGCTTTTAAGTTGGCATTTATTTTGTAGATTTATCTTACCTATTCTATTTTTTTCTTTGTGTAGTGATGTTTTTGTGCTATAGTCCTGTCTATCATTTCAATATTTTACTTTTTTACGGAATTGTTTTAGTATCTCCAGTGTTTCCACCGGAGATGTGTGTGTGTTCATGGAAAGTGGAATGTTTGTGTGTGTCCTGTTGTGTGTGGGATGTTTGTGGTGGGTCTCTTGAGTGGGTGAGTTTAATGGCCATGGTTGTAATCTATGGTAAAGGACTTTGTGTTGCTTTTTTTTTTTAAATAAAAAACTATATATTTTCTTGATTGATTGGTTGATATTACAGCTATATTTTCAAGTTTAGCAGTGAAGTTAAGATAGGACTAATGGACACTGTCAACCTGACCTCACATGTTATGCATCTGTGCAATAATTTTAAATATTAGAATGTGCAATATGGGGCCATGTTTGTCACTTTACTTAGTCCAGGGGTGTCCAAACATTCCAGTAAAAGGGACACCAGGGGCTGACGTCACGGACTGAAAAACTGCCTTGACTTGCATCGGGCTGGTCTGAGCTTTAAGATCTATATAACAGAGCTGAAGTTGACTGAATGACAAATATTTACCATCTCACTAGCTACATTAGCACCATTAACAGAAGTTTGTGCACAATCAAAAACAATGTCAGTACTGTGTGTACAAATAAATAACGAGGTTTTAGAACGAGGTCTATATTGACTGAGCTGAAGTTGGATGGATGACAGGGCGAACTTGTGTTTATGATATCAAAGACAACTTTGGGCTAGCAAGGCAGAGGGCCACATAAAATGACACTGAGGGCCGCATTTGGCTCCCGGGCTTGAGTTTGGACATGGCTGACTGTCAGTGTATACAGATTAGAGTTGTGCTACACTTAGTCACTACCGCAGGGCCTTTATCCCCACTGCTGTCAGACTGTACAATAAGTCACTTTAAGTCACTTGCACTAGGACTGGAAAAAAATAAATAACCTGCACTACTATGGCCACTGTTTCTTAATTGCCACTTTTATTGCACATAATATATCCTGCATTAATATGTTTGCACACTTCTTTGCACAATTTTTATTGTTTGCCTTGAGTGTTTCTATCCATGCCACATGTGACATGTACATTTCTCCTGTGTGAGATCAATAAAGTCTAGCTTATCTTATCTTATTTTATCTTGTGTTGAGTGCTCCTCATTCCAACTGTTCTTTGAAATGTCCACACTTTGAGATGAATAAAGGATCTCTTTATCTTTATCTAGCTGTTGCTCGTGCAGATAAACTGGGGTGATAACCATATATTCAACAAAGCAAGCGATTATCTTGCTCTTCACATTGATCATGGATAACAAGGTTCTTACGGAACGATCTGGAAGGCTGATCTAAGCAACAAAGTACCGAATGGTGGGTGTATAAGGGACCAAGACAAACGCCTTTACTTGACCTTAAATAGTTCATTACTACCAAAGACAAGAAAAGACATTGTGAAAGGTCTCAGATTATCGAAATATGGAGGTCTCGTATCTTACGAGACCTGACACAGGCTGGGAAGAAAAGTCACACTTCACGCCAACGAGGAATCTGCTGCAGGTCCAAAAACTGATTTTCATTTACTTTAGTGATTGTATTTCTGGGTACAAGGTTAATTGGGATAATTCAGCATGCTACAACTCAATGAGCCTATGAGAATTTCTAATTCTAATTTCTGATTGTGCAAGTACTGTATTTAGGAATCAAAGCCTCCAAAAATTTGCAAGATATTGTTAAAACTACGATCATCTACTACTATTACAGTGATAGCACATTCTCCTAAATAACAAACAAAATATGTGTTTTATACTCTGCCTGCATTCTATTTTTATCAGAAAGATTTTGAAAAAGTGATAACTAAGGAAAGGGCACGCACCAGGCCGGCCTGACTCCCACCACAGTGACCAGACGCAGAGCGATCCTGCGATGCAGCCCCCACTTCTCGATGGAGGTGGCCAGACAGATGACGCCAATCAGAAGGAAGTGGAAGTCTTTAAAGTACACCGAGGCCACCTGCACCAAATGCAGAAACCAAAACCAGAAATAACTGTCAATGTTTCTGTCTATCTATGTATGTATAGCAGTAAACCATTTCCTTCAAGGAGGGTAGAAGGAGGTTCTTCGTTTTGATCACACACTCCGTCACTCACATTCACTTTGCGACCCCTCTGGCAAGCAGCATCATGTGGGAAGGGGGGGTTCACGCATTCACAGATAAACTCAAACATTCAGTGCTCTTTTCACACCCTAATTCCATCCATACCTTGGTCTACCTTTCAGTCTACTACCACTCACTATTCATCACTCTCTTCGTCAATCTCTCTTCATCCATTCTCTGCATATGACCATACCACTTTGGTGCATTGGTGGGAATCTGTTAATATGGCTACCAGGGCTTGTTATACCTAATTATGAAGAACGTTTTCAAGAAGACAACCATGTCATTTATTTAATTTTAACATTTTAACCCATGTATTTAAGTAAAATTAAAATAAAAAACCTACAGATTTCTATTTTCTATAAAAATCTATCTACAGCCTTCTTCACCTCTGGTACAGTTTTGGTTCAATCCAAACAGTTAATGAACTTCTTTTTTAAAATAAAACCAAAAATAATATCCAAACTCATAAAAAGGAAATTACTTTGACAAAATTCCTATATACAAATACACATATTTCTCTCTCAACTTTCCACTCAGAAAACTTCTGTTATAGTTTTGGCCCCTGACCAGCTATTACCTAAAATTCGGCCCCAACCAAAATGAGTTTGACCCCTCTGTGACCTAAATGATAAAGTGAAGACGTACAGTAAGCTCACCTCAGATGACCTCATGATTCCAAAGAGCGGGAAAAGGACGGCGGGGAACAAGGCGGTGACGGCCAGAGGAACGGCCTCGCTCACCCACAGCACGGCCATCAGCAGCAGCACAAAGGCACAGTCTGCCTCCTGAGAAAGAGAAAACACTGCACTGTACAACATCTGCAATTATGAATAACAAATATTGGGTAAGAATTATCATTATCAGTCATGTCTTGGAGAGTGTTGAATCATTCCATGTGTTTTGATTTTGTAAACAATAGCATCAACCTGGCTCATTAGTCAAAAATACTAACCTACAATTAGTTCAGTTACATTTATTTTCATATTGCCCTAAATCACGGAGGACTTTACAAAGTTGTCAAATCACCAACAGCCAATAAGAAAAATCAAACGGTTCAAACACAGGAAAAATAAAAAAGATACAGTATAGGAGCAGTATTCTCTATGGCCCATAAAGAATATACCGTCCATAAAAGTCCTTACTGTAGGTATCCCATCATTACTGTCCTTAGAGCTACATCAGCAATGGAACAACTCAAAGAACCCAGTGGAAAAAAGAGAAACTACGGGAAGGCAATATATCCAGGACTGAAGCTATAGATCCATGACTGGGGCTGTAGATCCAGGACTGAGGCTGTAGATTCAAGACCAAGGCTGTAGATCCAGGACTGAGGCTGTAGATTCAAGACCAAGGCTGTAGATCCAGGACTGAGGCTGTAGATCCAGGACTGAGGCTGTAGATCCAGGACTGAGGCTGTAGATCCAGGACTGAAGCCGTAGATCCAGGACTGAGGCTGTAGATCCAGGACTGAGGCTGTAGATCCAGGACTAAGGCTGTAGATCCAGGACTGAAGCTGTAGATCCAGGAATGAGGCTGAACATGTATCGTATTTCCATATTGACCACCGTAAACAAACTTCTATGTGTAATTAACTTGAATGGAATCTCAGGTTATACAAAACAGCTTACAAATGTGCTTTTATGATATTTGACTTGGTCTCCTCAGACAGCAGACTCCCACCTTAGTCCCGATGACCAGCAGGAGAGGCAGCAGCATCAGTGGAGTCATCACGGTCACAATGAAGTGGCGATAGTAGAAAATGGCTGTCCTCAACATGTTGGGTTGTTGTCCTTGTGTCTGGTGTGGCGTCTGGGTCCTTCACATTCTGCTGCTGTTGTTCATTGATCCGGTTTGACACAGGGTCAGGGCTGCACGGTCTCCATATCTATGACAGAGAACATTATAAAACATGACACCGACACAGAGAGTTTTCATTTCCTGGTTGTAGTAAACAATGTAAAAGTAAAAACCTTTCTTCTTCTTTTCACAAGGCTCGTACTAAAGTACAACTGTGACATGTACGGACATTTATCCTCATTTACGGACATTGGTCATCTGCCCCTTATGGACCAATGGCTCTATATGTTTTTATATGTGCATTTCTAGTGTTGAACTGTTGATTCTTTGATCTGTGTTGGCAAATTCAATAGTTTCGTTAAGTCCTCCGAGATAACTACTGTCGTGATTTTGGGCTATACAAGAATGCATTGAATTGTTAGTGCGATATGAACCAATTCGGACTCTGAGGAGAACAGGGATTGGCCTCCTGCTGGTGCCCACAGACAAAACATTGGGAGGCAGCATTTCAGATTTATGCATGTACTATGTATGCTGGAACAATCTTCCTGACAATGTTAGACAGGCTTCTACTCTGACTAAAAACCAGGCTCTGTGTAGCTGTGCATACAACTTAAGGGTATAGCTCCACTTTTGTTAATGTACATGTGTATTGTGGTTTGTATGCCTCTTGTGACAGTACATAAAAACTATGGATAGAGATAAGTTGTTTAGCAAGTTAGGAACAAGTTAGATTGTATTACATTGTTTTGTTTAGGGTTTGAAAGTCAGGTACGCCAGCTTTAAAAGTATAATATTGCATGACAAGTGAATTAAGTAAATATGTCATGGCTTACCTCCTTCTCCTTCTGTTGCCTCCAGACTCGGATCGAGCACAGTTCAAAGACAGAATACCTCTCCAACTCACGAGCACCAGCTTTAAGTCTGACCTTATCTCAGCCTCAGACAGACGTTAAACAGTTGCCAACGCAGAAGGTTATGAAAGTTGATTTTGACTTGCTATTAGTGTTTCAAAATGAGGAAGAACAAAGGCAAAAAACACAACTGAGAAACATTTAGACGAGACCATAAGATGCAGAGAAGAAGAAAATCCCTTGACAAATACCCCTGGAACTGATGTCTCCTCTAAATGCTGCAGGGTTGTCAAAGGTAAAGCACTAAAGCTTGTATAAAAACAATACTAATTTGAGAAGAAAACAGGACGATAATTTACATTTCTAGATTCATTTTAAACTACATCAGAAGAGCTTTGACATGTTCAGTTTATTATCCAAAAAGAGCTTTTATAAATACAACTTGCTGGATTATTGTGAGTTACTGAGCTAGGAGTTCACGATGTAAGGAGCCAGAGCGAGTTGAATTGAAACCAAACTTCATCCATGAGCACTTTCCTCTTAGGCTTCATTAAGCTCGGCGGTTAGCATTGTCCACCTATAGGACTGAAAATATATATATATCAGTCCATGGTCAATCTCTGTGAGGGGCGCTCTATAAAAAAGGGGACTTACTTACTCACCTACTTTTGGCATTGGCAACACAGCTTTGATGGGGATTTTAGAACCAATGACACAAGATATTTGGATGTAATGTTTATTTATATAGAGCATTTTACAGACCAAGGTCACCCAAATCGCTTTACAAGAGAGTTCAAGTTTAGAGTTCAGATATTGTTCCATTCTCTCCACAAGGTGATGAATGATGATAAAAGCCCCCAACCAAAACCATCCATTCATTACATTCATACCTAGCCTGGTCTTACCTAGCCTGGCCAAAGCCATCCGTAAACTCCGGTCAATTATTATTTTCCTACTTGTACGTATGCGTCTGCTCCCAACGTCTGCAGTTACCTCTGTTGAATCCCCTCCAGCCATTCAGCGAGGTGGTGTCTGTGACATCAAGACTTACGAGTTTGCACCGAATTTGCTGGTTGTAGTTTGGCAAAGGTGTCAAATACGACAGTAAAGCAATCCGTTCTGGTTCGGCTCCAAATACCAAGAAATTGAAGCCGGAGCAAGCGGAATGTTTAGCAGATTTCATTGCTGGCAAAGATGTTGTGGCTCTACTCCCCACAGGCTCCGTTAGTGGAAAAGGAGATGGCTAAAGCTAGGCTGTTATGCTAGTGATTCACTAGATCTAAACTCAGATCTAATTGTTAACCCCTCCCTCCTGTGAACAGAGCTCAATGTAGCAAATCCAGACCCTAGTACGAAATGAAATTTGTACCATGTTGTGGTAAGACCAGGATATGTCCGGCTTCAATTTTTCAATATTTTATGAGTCGAATGTAGGAAAATATAATTGACCAGAGTTTACGGCCAATTTACAGCTAATTTATACCTGTCGTACATGTTCTTAGTGGTAGGGAACACTGGAGCACCCAGAGGAAACCTACACAGACACAGTGAGAACATGCAAACTCCAGACAGAAAAGCCTGGAGGTGGAATTGAACCCAGGACCTTCTTGCTAACACAAGCTCTAACCGCTGTGCCACCGTGCCGCCCTGTAGTGATGCCAGATTCCTTTTTTCCCAAAGTACATAATATACATAATATGACGCCTTTTCAGTCTAAAATTGAAACTTAATTACCTCGCTTGTGCTTTGTAAAAACTCTATGAGGAGGACGCCACTACGTGTGAAACCAAAGCATATGCAGCTGCTAAAATGCACAACTCAACGATGTAACAGAGACATTTAATCTCACATTATGGAGTAAGCAGGAGGTAAAGCATGAAACAGAAAACCACAGGACATTTCTTAATGAGCAGATGCCACTACGGTGTTTGGTACGTGATTGCCTGTTGCCGTGGCGATGGGCTTGGACACGAGCTGCTTTCCGAGGGCGGCGTTGGGCTCCGAGTCCATGTGCGCGGCGACGGCAGGTATCTGACTGAAGTGCTGTCTGGCCAGGAGGTGCCTCTGCTCCACCCAGTGCACAAACTCTGCCTCGTAGGCCTGGAGAGGAGGAGAGGAGGAGAGGAGAGGAGGAGAGGATCAGAGGAGAGAGAAGGAGAGGAGCAGAGGAGTAGAGGAGAGGAGCAGAGGAGAAGAGGAGAGGGAGGGAGAGGAGGAGAGGAAAGAGAAGGAGAGGAACAGGAGAAGGAGAGAAGTGAGAGGAGCAGAAGAGAAGAGGAGAGAGAAGGAGAGAAGTGGAGGAGATCAGGGGAGGAGATGAGAGAGAAGGAGAAGAGGAGAGTAGAGAGAAGGAGAAAAGTGGAGGAGAGGAGGAGATAGGAGGGGAGGAGATGAGAGAGAAGGAGAGAAGAGGAGAGGAGAGAGAAGGAGAGGAGAGTAGAGAGAAGGAGAGGAGGAGAGAGACGGAGAGGATAAGAGGAGCGAGAAGGAGAAGAGGAGAGGAGGGAGAAGGAGAGAAGTGGAGGAGACAGGAGGAGAGGAGATGAGAGAGAAGGAGAGGAGAGTAGAGAGAAGGAGAGGAGAAGAGGAGCAGAGGAGGAGAGGAGAGATTCACTTTAACAACAGCTTCAGACAATAGCCATAATTACATCAAAAGTGTATATTTTCAATAATCAATTAGCTGGCCATTTTCTTTTTTTTGGGCTACTTTTTTTCAATTTTCTGAACTTTGTGGTCTATATACATACAAAATATTTACATCTAGTATTTTATTTTATTAGAGCGCCCCCTGGATAGCAGGCAGGGGGCATATTCCCGCTTCCCGATGTGTTTATGTGAACAGCAGAGAGACACAAGAAAATGGAAAGAAAAACACAGGACTAGTTTTTGTAGGAATGCTTTTGTCCAAATAGATCATTGCCTCATCAATAAATCATTTAACTGTCATCAATTAAATAACAGTTGATGTTTTAACTCCAACTGTTATTTAAGTAATTACAAGATGAAAACCTGCAGATTAATATCAATATATGACACAATTTACTTTCTTTTAAAATGTAGCTGTTGTGGTTTGTATAAAGGTTGCTTAGTAGTCCAGCAAGTACTGTAGTTGTTTAAATAACTCCTCGTCTCAGCATGATTAGGACTACGGAAGAAACAGCAAATCAATTACTAAATAAGTTGATATCAATTCTTTACAACCTACTTACCATTATTTTATGTTGAAAATTGCACCCTGTCCATTAAGTCAATAAATATTCTACAAAAGTGGTGTGAATGATACAAAGTTGAGGAAATGTCTTTACTTCTGCTTTCTCAAAACACTCTCTCCATGCTGTTTGAATTCAATTATATTTCAGATTTCCAGCCTCTTCCACTCATGCAGCACAGTCCTCCCTGCTTGGCTTCTCCTCTGTCTTTTAAAACACCATCCAGAGCTTGTAGTGGGCGCCTTCACAGCTGCCAAAGCCCACTTTTATCTGAGGCTTCCACCAGCTCCCAATGGCCCTAACTTTATGTGAGTAAGTTTCTCGTAAAGTTTGAATTCCTGTCAGCATTATAGACTGTATATAGACTATGGACAATGCTAACCCCCTCGATGAAGGCAAATAGGGAAGGGCTCATGGACAATGTTTTGGTCCAACTCGCTCTGGCTCCTATTGATTTGTTAAAATTCCTCTAGCTCAGAAACTGTTTTTGTCCCACTCACCATTTTGAGTTTAACGCTCCCGGGGTTTTCATATTGTCGTTTCAAATCGAGAAGCCTATGGGATTAACCAATCAGATGCCTTAATTCATGGGGGGAACTCCAGCTTGCCTTAGCTCGTCGGAACTAAGGAAATTGGCTCCAGCTAGCTTATGTTCAAATCTGCTACTTAAAACACATTAAAAATAAACATTGCGGGTAAAAGCCTAAAATGGAAACAACAGCATGTGAAAGCCAGATCCTGTCAGGCCTCTGTAGCAAAGCAGGGCAGAGCCTGGTTAGTACTGTGATGGGAGACCTCTGGGGTCACCAGTAGGGTGGTTGCGGCTGTAAAATGCCAAACAGTATTTGTGTCCTTAGGCAAGACACTTAACTCACATTGCCGAATATGAGTGTGGTGTGTGCGTGAATGATCGATGGCGTTGTGGGGACCGATGGCACATACTTTACGTTTCCTTGCTTCTGTCACTCACCACCGTGTATGGAGTAATGATATGTGAAGTGTCTGTGATTATCCAAATAAGCGCTATATAAGACTCATGCATTACTATTATTGAAATTCTTATACAACTGTTTTACCACAATTATGGTAGACGGCCACAATATTGTCTGAAAAGTTTTTCTTTGTTAAATTCCACCCACCACTTTTTGTGAAATGTTAAATTAATTAGCACATTGGCAGAAAGTAGTACCATTAATCAGCTTGTGTCCTTTCTGCATATTTTGATAGAAACGTCTATACTACAAAACCTCTGAAAATAGGTTGCATATTGAAACAACGAATAAATAAATAAAACATTAAAATAACACAATTTTAACATGTCTATAACTCATTCAGCCAGTTGAAATAAGAACATGATGTGTTTTTTGGCAGTAGAGTAGACAGAGAGTCCTGTTCAAACACAAAATCAGCAGGAGACAAACCTTGTAGATGTCTTTTAGGTGAGAATGAGCCACTGCTTCCTCTTTGGAGAGCAGGATGCAGTTCCAGGGGCTCCAGTCCTTCAGATGGTCCCAGCGCGCTAACACCAGGTTGTACAGGTCACTGCAGGCTAACAGCGCCGACTGTTTGGACCAAATCACTTCCATCAGGTAACGAATGTCCTCCACCTTAAGAACAAGCACAACTATAAAAATAAGGCTTTGACAACCGGGACCAGGCTTAACACGTTCCTATTTGGATTAGCGTATATGTTAGGTCAGATAAAACAAATATATATATATATATATATATATATAAACAGAAAGAACTTTGATTTGTCACATGAACATTGAACACTATTCTTTAAGACTAAACTGTCGAACTCTTCTTCACTGCCAGTTTGACTTTAAAGACATTTTATGTTTTAGAATGTGAAATAATATATTCAGTAGAAAATATATAGCGAAACATGCGTCCAGGGTAAACAATTATATCGACCTGCCCTATCCCTATGCTGTCACCAGAGGGTTGCTTAAAATGTTCTTTTTCATTTTTTATTTATTTTGTTCAAAAATTACCATTTGCAAACTCAGCCAATGTCTCTACTCTTTCGCAAACAGACAAACAAACATTGGTATAACCCTCTGGAAATAAATGGAAATGTGTTTTTGAGGTCTGGTTTGGAGGTGAGCCAAGCCAAGCTAATTTATGGTTAATATTTATACCAAAGATTTTGAGTCAAACGTTGAGTCAATAACCCTGTTTTCCAAATTTTAGTGTACAGTGGTCCCTCGTTTATCACAGGCTTTACATTGTAAAAATGACCTGCAATAAGGAAAATCCTTGAAGTAGCAGCTATATGTTTTAAGACTATAAAACCCCTCACCACACACTTCTGCTGCTGCTGACGAGCAATCGCAGAGATATCAAATCTGTTCTGTGTGGGTCTATGTGCTGCTGCAGCTGTCAAAATCCGTGCATACACTGTAAAATACAGCTGCCGAGGACACCGCAGTGAGAGACAAGAGCAGGACTGAGGGCTATGGGAAAGTTTTTTTTTTTCCTTGCCAAAAACGATGAAATATTAGAATTCAAACTGAACGCTATTCAGAGGTTACGATCCCTTCTTAGCGACCACTAAGGCTCTGATGTGGAGACCAGAGAACTAGCATCACCTGCATGAGGAAGGGGATCTTGTTGCTCTGGCCCAGCTGCTGCTCGTCGGCCCGCAGCCTGTGGAGGACGTGCTTGTACCAGGAGAAGTCGTGGCGCTGTCGGCCGATGTTGTCCAGCCGCAGACAGTCCTTACAGCGGCCGTCGTCAGAACAGCTGAGGGCGGAGTTAAAGCGGCTGGAGGGCAGGTAGCGACGGCAGCTACCACACAAGAGCATGTTCTTCAGCTGGGACACGTCCTGAGGAACCTGTCGAGAGATATGATCAGTTCAATTGTATTTTTTGAAACAATTAGAAGATCCAGACATAAATACATACACTACAATACTTGCTGGACTATAAGCCTCAACTTTTTTCAACTCTGTGGCCTGTATAGTGGCCAATGTATGTATTCTTTCTTTTTAGCGCACTGCCGGAGCACAGGGACGGATTTAGATATTTTTTAACCCTCAATTTTTTCACATTTCTGAGCTGCAGAGGATTTAGCGGTACCAATGCCACCCAAGTTGCTTATGGAATTAGCAAATATTAGCAACAGTTCAATCCATATTGTGATATGTACAATATACTGTAGGTCAGTATAAGTCTTTTGTGTAATTTTCTTCAATTTTACTGCTGAAACTGTTAATTCCACGCTTTGCTATTATTAGGTGCACTGCGCATTTGTAATGTAATTTAAATTTCTTATCTTAAGGCTGTTGCTAAGTTCATTATATAAAACCATAGGCAGCACATAGATAGACTATACTAACTCGCTAGCTCGATGAAGCTCAATAAGGAAGTGCTTATGGACAAAGTTTTGCTCTAACTTGCTCTGGCTCTTATTGACTTACATTAAACTCCACACTTACCAAAAATCTGTGGTTTAGCGCTCTGTCTATAATCATGGTTTATTTATTGTCTTTGTAAATCCAGATGTGAGCCATATAAGAATTGTCCAATCTGATTCATTTGCGGGGTAAACTCCAACTTGGCTTAGCAACAGCCTTGACAACACATCTGCCCCTGTTATGGCGCAGCTAGCTTATGTTCAAATCAGCATTTCCCACCTTAAGGCTAGCACTGTGGTGATGTCACACTGGGTCAGTCCATTCCTACTACATGGTTAAGGGTAAAACACAGGTGGCAAACGCTCATTAAACCCCTTCAAACATGCCCACGGCTATTTTCTGTTCAGGAATTCAAGCTGAACATTTCTCGCACAAAAAGCCCTTAATAAACCATTGTTGAACTTTCCTGTTTATTCTGGGCAAAGAAAAGTAAAGGGAAATGGTCTTTTCAGTCGATATGATGTAAGCGATAACATTCTTTGCAGTCTCTCGCAGCTCCGGGGGGCTTACCTTGAGCAGCTTAGCAACTTGTGGGTTAAATGCAGGCGTTTTGATGTACTGGAGGAGCAGAGTGTTGATCCGCTGTCTCAGTCCGTCAAGACTCGAGGCTTTGGAGCAGCGGCTCATGAGATCCACCTCTCTGTCCACCAAATCTACCAAGTCCCTCGTCAGCTGACAGTCGTGCTCCTGTCCGAGAAGAATATTACTTGTTTTTTTGGAATACCATACAGCAGTTTGGACCCAAAAAATGTAATAATATATGATTGAACAATGGATTGTCTCTTCATTCCACTATCTCTAGATTTTGATATTTCTTTCACACAAAGCCATTTCGGTAGGAATGTATTACAAATGTCGAAATACTGTTGCTATTATTCATTTAAAGCTGGGGTACAAAAATTTCACTTTTCAAAACATTTGTCTCAGGGAGCAGTGTATTGCTTTGCTTTGCAGTATCCTAAACCTTTTGTAAAGTACAGTACTGCCTGTATATAAATCCCACTTACTCAATTTTAAAAGAAAGAACACTTGTAGATATGAAATTAACACTTAACCAACAGCTGATTGAGCAAAATAAACCAATTGACATCTGTTGCAACTGGCACTGGTGACTTGTTACGGGCAAAGAATTCTGGGAAATAACCCAATGAGCTCTGAGGAGGCCAACATTAACTGTGAGTTTCCATGTTGGGACTCATCTACCTATCTATCCTGACAATAAACATACAACATACAGCTACTACACCTGGAAGGAGTCAAAATAATGAGTCCATAATTCAGCTCTGACAACAGCCATAATCACATTAAAACTATAGTCCTGTGTATTCATTTATTTCCCTGAACTACCTGCGCCGTAGGAGATAATCAACCAAAATAAAAATACATTTATTGGCAGCATCGCTATTTAGAACGCAGTGTTTACTCCATGAAGTCTTTAGTAACGGTGGTGAGGACAAAGAACACCTGAAGAACACTTTCTCCTGCCTTTTTTGTCAGGTGTGGAGCTAATGAAGGTGGAGAAGGTAAAATACCTGGGGCTCGTCATCAGGAGTGACCTCAATGATGATGACATTCAGTAAGCTGTATGGACAGGCTAACACGAGGAGATTCCACATGTGCACAGACAAAGTGAAAATAACTTTGTTTTCAAGCCTATACTGCACACTGCTCTATACTGTAAGAGTAGTTTAAGAAGCTGCAGGTTGCATACAATGATGCACTTAAAGGTACTCTGTGTAATTTTTACAGTTGCCCCAAATGAAAAAACATGTTAACCAATGACAAATGTGACCTTTATAAGAATATTAATCTCCACCATGTTTCTGTTGTCATAGGCTTAGAATTTGACTAATAAATGTCCATGAGGCTGGGAGACTCTCCATGTCAATGCGCCATCTTGAAATACAGTGGTTGATAAGGGACAAAGGGACAGAGTTTCACTGGGATTTGGGGACCACTGTCAAAGACGACATATTGTCCTGCAAAGCCACCGTAGTACCGTGAATTACAATATATGATCTCAACTGTAGATGGGAGTAAAAACTACAGAGTGTACCTTTAAAACTTTTACTGTAAGTCTCCCGCTGGACCAGTGCCAGCTCTCTGTTTGTTCATAATAATGTCCCCACACTGAATGCTGTGAACAGAAACTTTATAAGTTCACAAAACGCTCGAGGACTCTTTTAATGAGATTATGAATGTTTTTACTTCTCATGTGCAGAGCAGTTTTAGGCACACTTCTGAACTCTGGAGGCAATGAAGAATCTGTCTTTACAGAATTTTGTAAATAGTGTGTGTTTTTTGTCTGTATTTTTGTTGTCTGTTTCTGTGTTATATGGACTTGTTGTGTGTCTGAATTAAAGATTGAATACAAATATATTTAATCTTTAGTAGAAAATTTTAGTCCGGCATTATGGTATGTGAAACTATTCTTGCCTTGTTTAAAATGACCTTACCTTGACAGTGTGTTTGAGCGTCATGAGGACTTGCAGCCGGTCATTTTGTTGGGCCGGTGATGCGCTGACGTCGTTGTAAAGATCTCTGAGCTCTCTGGCTCTGATGGTGTTCACCGTGTCCATCTCCAGTAGCGTTCCTTTCTCCGTTTTCCAGTGATAAGGGGCTGCAGACTGCAAGAGCACAAAGCCAAGGGATTGTTAGCTTGAAGCATCCATAAGTGTTCTGTTGTTACTCTTTTTGTTATATTTTGTAAATGTACCAACGTTTCTTGTGATTAATTTGTACTAATTATTTCCATGCCCACTTACTAGCTCAAAATTTTTAATTTTTTAAAAAAAAGTAATGAAATGACAGCCGTCCATCCTTGTCTTACTTTTTTGAATTGTGACATTCAGCTTTCACACATTAATCTCATGGCAAAAAAAAATTACGTATCTGAAAAGAGATTCCAGACTCGTATGCTTGGTTACATCAAAGAAAAGGCAAAAACTAAAAAGTGTACATCAATTATTGGACTATATGCCTCTACTTTTTTAAAGTTATTTAAACTTTGCGGCTACTGCTTCCCGTGTGTGTGGGTGAACAGCAGAGAGACACACAAATACAGGGAAATAGACTAAAGACAAGCTTTAGTCATAAAACTGAATTTAATATTTCATTTCAGTAACATGAGCAATAGTCTTCGTAAAAAGGCAAACTGTTTGTATTCTTGAAACCTGTGTATTTGAAGGATTATGAGAACAAAGTAGCTTTTACAGTTATGCTCGCTTAGTTTCAGCATTACTCTCTACTTTCCTGCTTTTAGACTTTTAGTTTTGTGTGTCTGTCTGAATGTGTATGTATGTGTGTCCTGAATTGTGAAGCGTCTTTGAGTTTTTGAAAAGCACTATATAAAACCGATATTATTATTATTTACCCGCTAGCTCAATGAAGCCCAATAGTGAGGTGCTCATGGACAAAGTCTTATTGATTTACATTGAAAAGTAAACTGCTTTAACCAAGTCATTGTTTATGAGTCTAAAACTCAGAACCGTATAATTCACAAATTGAACTTTTTGCAGCCTTGAGTCCTTGATGTGCACCTGTGTCACTGTGACTCCTGACCTTGTCCAGAAAGCTCATGATGCCCCTCTCAGCGCTGGTTTTGTGAAACAGGACGAGTCTGTGTCCGATGTTCTTGATGTGCTCCAGCTCTTGGTCCAACAGTGTGCAGAGAGCGGCCTTCCTCTCTGCTCCTTTCAGATTGGCATTGATCAGCTGCTCCTCGTGTTTTCGCCAAGCTGGGCAGAAAGTTATCATTTGTAATGCATAAGTTATCTACCAATAGTTATATTTCAAATGCAAAGACTTGCTCAAGTCAATATATGCAATGACTAATTCCAGTTTTATTAATAATAGGATACCTGTTTTTATTCTGATTGGAAAGTAGAAATATGATGTATTATGTTTTGGCCATTGAATCAATAATGACACAATTTACTTTATATTTCATGTTTTGGAATTTGAAATATTTAGTAGAAAAAATATGGCAAAAAAAGTATGAAGGTCAACAAATGGGTCCCTGACCAATGCTACCACTAGAGGAAGGAGCTGAATTCTGATGTAATAAAACTTTATTTCACCTCATTAATGGTCAAAACCACTTCAAGGGCAATACTTTTCTTTTAAAAATGCATAAAACTGCTCTGAGCGTGAAGTCATAGTTGTAAAATGACATTGTACAATTACAGGACTGAGACACGAGCTTTTTGACTGAAGGGGTGGAGTTACATGTTTGTGCCAGAAGTTCTTGATGTTAGTGTGAATGGATAAAATCAACCAGGTTTGTTTTTGAGACACGACAATCCAAAAGCAAGAGGTTGTGTGTTTGTGTCCTAACACACACAGCCCGCTCTTACTCTCCAGGGCGTGGTAGAGCAGGTTGAAGTCATCTCTCCTCTGGGGGTTGCTCCAGCGCTCTCTTCTGTCCCGGAGCTGCTCCTCCTTCTCTTTTCTCCTCCGCATCTCCTGCGCCTCCAGCCAGGCCAGCCTCCGGTCCCTGTCGTGCCGTATACGTCCCACAGCCTGTTTGGCGAGCCAGCAGCGAAGCGCGGCCTGCAGGCAGATCACCTGTGGAGAGCACACAGTCTTCAAGTAAACATGACATCACTTTTCTATCTGCAGGACTCGCTGGACTATTCCGCTCCAGCAAATGAAAGTAAATTGTGTAAACATAAAGGCTGCACTTGCTAATAACCTCAAAGTTTGATGTTGTATTTAACACTTCACAAAAAGTTGAAGGAGAAAAACAAAGCCGAGAGACGACAGTTTTGATTGGTAGCTTTTGAAAATGAACATGCAACCCCCTGCTACAAAAACTTGTTAGAGTCAAAACAATGGGTCCTCTGCTTTTACGACAGCCCTATTCACATAAAAACAAGTACTGTGCATGTCTCTGCAACTAGAGCTGCAACTAACGATTATTTTGTAATCGATTAATCTATCTATTATTTTTACGATTAATCGAGTAATCGCTTGGCTGTAAATTGTGTAGAAAAAAAAAAAAATGTCATCACAAAAAGCTAAAGTGGCAACACTCGAGGACGTATTGATGGCGTAAACTTAAAGTAAATGTTTGTAACAGGCTCTTTGTGCTAATTCTGCTATCTGATTGGATGAGACAGACAGATATTCATGAAATTATAAAAACAAAGTCGGTTTTAATCAAAAATACTACATTTTCATGTCATTTTTGCTCTGTTTGAGTCCGTGTGAACCAGAAAACGATTAATCGATTACTTAAATAGTTGTCGACTATTTCAATAATCGATTAGTCGTCGATTAATCGATTAGTTGTTTCAGCCCTAATCTCCCCATGTTGGCTCACTCTGCTGTTCACATAAACATAAACAGTTGATAGAGCTGTGTCCAAATCCCTTTCTGCGCTCCAGGGGATACTCGACCACAGGGGAGTCAAACCGGTCCTCAAAGGGGCGGTGTGGCTGTAGGATTTCAGTCCAACATGTTCTCAAGTGAGTCCAGTCTTAACCTGAAGACTTGAGGAAATGGGTGGAGTCTGGATTGCTCAGCCCTCTCTGAAACCAGTTTGACACCCCTGCTCATACATTGGCCTTATAGCTATTTCGGCTGCATAGTTCAATGGACTTAAGAAGTAGCGGGTTTTAGTCCAGCTATTACGGTACTTTGGTGAGAGCGCTTCTGTGGTGAAATAGTTTAAAATCTGGACAAAATTAAGAGAATTGCAATCACATGACAAAGGTTAACTAACTAAATCCATAGAATAGTTGCTCTTAATCTGTGTGCAGGGAAACACTCGTTATCAGGTACTACAAGTGAATTTTCTTTTTTTGGTTTATTTTTTTCTAATTGCAATAACTAGAAAAAATAATAAAAAGGTGAAGAAAAAAAAAACTGCCTTTGCGAGCTGTATTTATGGTAACGCAAAGAAGTTGAAAGAAATTGCTACTAAAAGCTATCAGCATTACACAGTTATTTTGACTGTATTATTATTAACAAGGGAGTTTTTGAAAACACATTTAGTTCAATTATCTTCTCTAATAAAAACAACTCTAATTATGTTGTGATTGATTTCTCAATGTGTTTTGTGTCTCCTTTGGACTTGTTCATGACGTACAGCCCGGAGCCGGCGCTGGTGGTAGTCGGCTGCTGTGGTGTAGACTCCGGGGGTCAGCAGTTTGTCGTTGGCACAGGAGACGTAACAGCCGATCCCAGTCATCTGTGTGCTGACGTCTGCCGGACACTGCTGAGTCTGGGACTTCAACTCCACTGTCTGAAACACAAGCATCAAGGGTTAGCTCGGGAAACCTCCAAAATACAGTATACTCTTGTCATAGGCTTATATAGTTTATTCATTTGTTAAGATAGCATTTGGGTGGAAAAAATCTATGATATAGAAAAACACCCTTTTTGACCAAGGCCTTTTTTTCCAATGTTTCTTCTAATCTTGGTGCTCTGGTTTCCATGGACCAGTGGCTTCTATGTGGTTGTTATTATTGTATTTCCTGTGATTCTCTGATCTAACCTGACTTTGTCAAGTCCTCTGAGACGATTGCTGTTGTGATTTGAGGCTATACAAAAATGTAATTCTTCAGACTTCAGTGCTTTTAGAGACTTCAACATGCCTGTAAAGTGCAAGGCATTATTCGGAACTAACAAAACCATAATCAACTGAAAAAGTGTTGATTCTGTCTGCAGAGGCACTATGGTTGTTGGCAGGGGGCAGCCTTCCCAGCACCGCACAGAGCAGGGTCCAGACTCTCATTAACATAGCAACAACTATCTCCTGTGGCCCACAGGCCGAGAACATGAGGCTCTGTGACATGCCAGCTGGACCAGATTATGTCTCAAATAAACTTCTGTCTATAAAGTTGAAATCATGTCCTTGTAAACACATTTATTTTTGCCTTTATGTGATGATGATCAGGAATGAGGCAACAGTGGCTCAGTTGGTAGAGCATTGGCCTTTGCGCCTGAAGGTCGAGGTTTGAGCTCACCATAAGACCTACTTCACGACTCCCACGGATGTCTACTGTGATTGTGTTCTTGGGCAAGACACTAAACCCCACTTTGCCCGAATCCCCCGCTGAAAGATTAAGGGAGCCCACACTAGAGCAGCATTCCTCCTGTGGACCTACCTCCTGCAGGAGGATCAGTGAGGGTCTGGAGCTCTGTGTACTGGGTGCAGCTTTGACTGCCACCCCCCAGACCCAGCAGCAAGTTCTAAGTAGCTTTGAAACAGCTGTTGTTTTGAGCTTTGTAATCGTTATTTTTCTTGCATTTTTCTATCTGTAAGGTTTACTGCAGTACCGAGTTCATGGTTTTATACTGATCCAGACCAGAGCAGAGAGGATGCATGGTCACATCCAGGCAGATCAAGTGGAAATCCACTGGAAGATTATTATTTTTGTTTTGAAATGCTAATACCAAATGCCCCCAGCAGCTACACCACCTCTGCTGCTGTGACCTAAAGTGCTGTTGGACATTATTACTATATTTAAAAAAAAAATACTCAATGTGCATTGCCTACTTAATGAGCCAAGTGTGAACCAAATCGGCTCACATTTGGGACTCACTGCCCTGGTCAGTAGGGGTGTGCGATACTTTCTCCTGCGATTCGATTATCGATATGCATTTGCCAAGTATCAATGATTTTGAAAAAAAATCATTTTCAAATCATTTTTTAAAATTGGTATCAATACTTAATATATGGCTACATTACGCATCTCCATTCCATTTATCATGAAATAAAGTGTATTTTTTCTTTTATTTATGCCATAAATTGGCATATTGTATATTTCTGACCAATATATTGATAATCGTCATATTGTGATAAAATCGTTATCGTGATATCGTTATCGTGATGATATCATTATCGTGAGCTTTGTATTGTGTATCGTATCGTATCGTGAGGTACCCTTAGGTTCCCACCCCTAGTGGTCAGTCTGATGGATCAGTCAGACTGTCCGTGTCCAGTAACAGCTGATCAGACACATCCCACCATCACGTGTCTCCTCTGACGAAGGTGGAAGTCGACCGACCAAACATGTCAGGGAACTAAGCAGTAATAGCTTCTTTAAAATCTTTGTCTTATCAAAATAACCTTCTAAAACAAAATTAACTTTTTATATTAAATATACAGTAAATAGTCATATTGTGACACTCTCTCTACATACTCGTTCAATGAATGACGTGAATAAGCAGGACAGATTTTATTTCAGAACAAAGAAGAAACGTCATTACTGAATGTTTGCCGTATGTAATTTCTCTTCAATGGAATTGCTGTCCTCCAGGCCGCTGCCAGTGTAATGAAGCAATAAAAGCAGCTGTTATTGGTGACAGGTCAGTGGGCAATGCAGCACAGGGCTACAGATTTCTCATTAGTCACACATGTACGCGTTTATATACAGTATGAACGTCAGTGCGCAGCCGAGCAGTCATCAGTGTCTCCCAGTCATTCGCATGGAAAATGATGCCAGGTGTTTTTTTTAACTGTTTTCCAAATGTGTTGAATGGAATATATTTAGAAAGGACAGGATGTTGCAAATGCATTTAGTGTTTAATTACAAATCAAGTTATTATGCTCCAACCTCCCTCGAGTGGAGGCATAGGCATAGGACTGGAGCCTCTACTCTTGGTCCTGTGCGGATGGCTCCTCGGATGGCACTTCAATTGCTGGTATTATCGGCAATAATAGTTTTCTCCTTTGCCTATTCCGACTGAGATTCAAACCCAGGGCCTTCTTGCGGTACTAACCTCTCTGCCACCGTGCTGCTCTTGATTCTTGTTTCCCCATGTTTTTGTTCAGTGAAGATATTCTTTCACATTCTAGCATGAAATTACAAATATCCTGTATTGTCTCATTGTCATTTTTAAATAGACAAAAATCATGTGTAATATTTATTCTTTCAACAGTTTAAAGTAAGACATTTATTTAATATAAAACTTAGAAATAATCTACTGCTCTGTGTGGAAAAAGCAAGTGGCATCATACGCTAAATCCTGTGACCCATGACCCTGAGGGAAATGTGGAGGAAGCAGAAGCGAGAAGAGAAAATAAAGAAGTTATGTTTGATAAATAATGAGGGCACAGGGGGGTGGCACGAGACATAAACATGGAGCTACCCTTAAGACCTTGCAATGAGAAATTGGTTTCACTGGTCAGGATTTTTCCCAAGAAAATTTGAAAGAATATAAACACTCCATACAGTCCAACAGCATCATATACAACATTATATAACTGCTAATATAACATGGGGTTTTCACTTTAGACTAGAGCAGAGAAAATGGTTTGAACCAAGCGGCTGCACCACCTCTGCTGCTGTGAACTAAAGTGCTGTTGCATTTGAATACTATTTTTAGCTACTTTTAGAACTTTCTGTTTTGTTTGTATGAATGGAGGTGTTTCTGCTGCTACTCGACACCTGAAACTATGGCTTGTGTCCTCTGCAGCTGTATTTAACAGTGTATGCACAGCTTTTGAAAGCTGCAGCAGCACTCAAACTAACAACAATTTTTTTAGTTTTGATATACCTGCTATCGCAATGTTTTGAGATCTGGATCAGGTGTTTAAAAAAGTGTGTAAAGTGTGTGGTGAGGGGTTTTACAGCCTTAAAACGTATAGCTGTTGCTTAAAAAATGTAGTTTATTGTGGGTTATTTTCCAAAGGTCTTTAGAATCCTGTCTGTTCAATGATTTTTCAAAGGCAAATCCAAAATCAAAACACTATTTCAACACTATTTTAGCTTCAACTTACTTGTATATTTTATATGAAGTTTTGTTTGACATGTGGGATGCATGACGGGACAGGACAATACAATGCAGTGGATTTTCTGATTCAGTTTCGTTAAAAAATCTTGTAGTCAGTCAAAAGCTTTAGTTGACAAAAAACATAAGTATGCTGTGCTTTATTTTGACATTAGAGAAAATTGGTTGAGAAACAATGAGAAGGATATTGCAGTGGTGCATGTGTGTGGAAAATAATAAGTGAGAAATAACCCTGTGCAACAGGGTTATCGGATCACTCGGAACAAACAGTTCTTGAAATAGATTGCTTGTTAAATTCTCTCGTGAAGACAAACATCGTCAAACATCCAAGAAATGTTCTTCAAAGTGGAATGGATGAGAAATGTGTTACTAGTGATGTTTCCGCTGGTGGGGTTGGTGTAATTTGAAGGTGAAAGCAGTAACACAAGCTCCTAATGGTACGTAAACAGTCGCACCATTGTGGCTGAACCTCTTATAGGCTAATATCAGATAGAGGCCTGGTTTTATAGTTTCCTGGGATTTTAAATTGGTAATGTTATTGAGTTTGATCATAACTAGTAGATCCAAAGAACTTCATTTACAAAGGCATGACTTACAGGAGGTAGATGTACATTCAAAAGTGCATTTACTTCTATTATTCTGTGGTCCCTGACTATAATGCAGTTCATGCGCTGTGTGTATACTCCAACAACATCAAATAATCACTAGTTTAAAATGACAATTAGCATTTTTTTTTCTTAACTTTTGCGGCTTGTGTGCACAATGTCTTCCCGTGGCCCTCAGTCCTGCTCCTGCCCCTCAGTGCTGTGTCCTCTGCAGCTGTATTTTACAGTGTATGCACGGCTTTTGACAGCTGCAGCATCGCTCAGACTTACAACAAACAGGTTTGATCTCTCAGATAGTTAGATTAGATTTTTATTGATTTTATAAATTGATTATTTATTTTTTTATTTTTTACTCTATTTTTTGTGTACTTTTTTGTGCAGCACTTTGGAACTGTTCTGTTGTTTAAATATGCTATAGAAATAAAGTGGATTGGATTGGATTGGATTGGAGATTAGTGTATAAAGAGTGTGTTGAAGGGTTTTACAGCCGTAAAACATATAGCTACAACTTGTCGGATTTCGCATTTTACAAGTTAACCTTATTTTGTATCCCCTAAACCAGGGACCACTGTCAAGCTTTTATTTGTTATAGTGTTGATAAACGGCACACAGCTTGTATAAACCTCAAGCAAAACTCAGAAAACGTGAACATTTTAAACAGACTAAAAGCCCATTATAACAAACAAAGGCTTGGCATATGTCTCACCGCTGCTCTCTGTATCTCTGATTAGGATGTACACGTTTGCACCATTTTCCCTTGCTGCTCAATGTAAGAAAAAATCATTTCCACCTTGTGATTCTCAGTCTTAGAATACTGGGAACTCAAAAGGTTGACTTCTCACTGCGGACACTTTGACCTTTAAACACACCACTTTCTTCTGCTTCAAACCTTCCGTCAGCCACGATCACAAATACTTGTTCGTTATATGCCCATGTGTATTAGAGCTGCACAATCTTGGCAAAATATATACCGGTAATTGTAATATTTTTGACAATGCGATGAGATTTGGATACAAGTCCAGTATGTTCAAAAAGTCTAATTTTGTATTGTTGCTATTATTGTTCTTTTTGCGATAATATCCATTTTCACACGGTAGACCTGCAATTTTCAGAGAGCGAGTTGTAAGCCCAATGTGTGAATGGAAAGGGCGGTTTTTGGTCAGTGTGAAAACCCCTCATACTAACTGCATAGTTAAGATTAAAAATAACAACTTAAAGAGAGTTTAAAAAGTGTACAAATGAAGTGATGATCTTGTACACAATTCCCACACATTTCTGAGTTATAAAGTAAAACCACTTATTTTCCTTGTACTAATAAAAGATTCACTGCTAATACATTTGATAGTAAATTTTGACAGCTTCGACTAATAAATATATATGTAAGGACAAATATTAGATGCCCAATTTTGGATGAGAAAATAAATCTTCTGACCACAAAGACAAAGGTTACAAAGATTCTCCAAAATCCTTTCGCTGTGGGTCTCACATTTATTACCCAGTTTTTTATTTTATTTTTTTGGCCGATGTAGGAGGGTCAAAGGACAGTGATGATGTGATGATCCGGGACATTTATACACATTGATGGACAGTGGTCATCCGCTCTCTATGGACCAATGTGTTAATACTGCATTTTCTGAGTTCGACCATTTGATTCTCAATCTGTTGTTGAGGTCTTGACTAGGTTGTAAAGTCCTATGAGATAACTGCTGTTGTGATTTAGAGCTATACAAGAATGATTTGAATTGAATTGAAAGAGATGTTTTGCTTATATTGAGTCCCGGTTTTGTTTGCAAAGACCTTAAAATATCTGCAGTCTTTGTAAATGTCTAAATGCAACCACAAACATGTTGATAACTCGTGCAGCCCTATTGTGTGTGTTGCTCCGTGCCTGTGTGTCGCGGCTGAAGACTTGCACCCCTCGTCCTGGCCTCCTGCGGGGATGAGTCTGTGTGCTGGCGTGGTGGTACACAGCTCCCGTCAAACGATGCTTGTATCCACCCAGGAAAGGCTTCCTCTGTGGGGGACGCTGGATCTCAACCACCACCTCCTGGAAATCATCTGTATGTAGACATGAAGATAAAATGTTTAGTACTTAAGGTATTTTTAAAGACATTCAAAGAGGTTCAAGGAGGTTTTGGGAGATAGACAGCTCTGTTCAATGAGAAGGAATAATTGTAATTTATCCAAACATAAGTTAAAGCTCGGGTATCTAACATAAAAAAATTTAACACCTGGCACACCTTCAGATCAGTTAAATCGGACAGAAAATGTAAAATAGGAAAATACCTGTAAAGCTAAGTAGGTCAGGGCCTGGTTAGTACTGTGATGAGAGACCTATGGGAACACCAGGCGCCACAGTGCGGTGGTGTTGGTCATAAAGTGCCAAACTGTTGTGAATGGTTGTTGCAGGTCGGATGGCACATAATGGTTGCCTCGCTTCTGTCAGTGTGTCCCAGGGCAGCTTTGGCTACAGTGGTGGTAGTTTATCACCACTAATAATGTTAGTCTTTAAGTGTCCAAAAAAGCGCTTTATTAAACCGGTGCATTATCACTTAGCCAATCTTACATGTATGCAAAAGCTTCAAATGAAATTGATTTACCCTCAGTATCTTACTTTTACAAGATACTTTCTGTTGGGTCAAACAAAACGCATTATTTATGTTTCAAGTGGTATCCTGGCTGGAGGACAAAGAGTCTTTCTCCGGTACATGTGGACTAGAAATGGAAATGATCTTTTATTTGGTTAGAGGACAAGGTTTAAGAGCTTACTAAGGTAGAACATTTATTATTTTTTTATATGGATTGTCTAATGAAGAGGTATGTTCACACCTATTTTGGAAAATCATCCAATATTGAACAGTTTTTTTTAGTTTAACAGGAAAAGTGCTGAAGTTCCAAGCCTGAATAAAAAACAGGCTATACATCATACTCATAGAGGATGTGGGGTTCTGGTCTCCCCTCTGGACCCTCACGGTGATGACGTCGGCCATGTCGTCGTGGTCAGGGGGGCGGACAGGGCGCAGAGGATACATGTGTGGGTCAGTCGAGCTCATCTCCATCCGGGTGGAGCTGTGAGGTTGGACGCCGAGATCCATGAGGGTCTGCTGGTCTTCCACAACCTGCCCTGAAACAAAGAGAGTAAAATCCTAATACAAAAAAATATTCTCGAGTCTAATATACTATTGTTTGGCCAATTTCGCTAGAATTACGGCTGAGAATTTCTCAAACATTTTTACGATTTTTTGATTCGTTCAAACCTACCAGCTCGGCTCAGCCAACTCATTTTGTCATACATTATTTTAGCCAATATAGACATGCTACAGAATTCAACTGATGTGATACAATCCACGCATCTACTGTATTACACTGGTCCCTTGTTTATTGTGAGGGTTATACAAATTCTAAAAAATAACCCACAATTAGCTAAGTACGCTAAGTTGCAGTTCAATGTTTTATGGCAGCAAAACCCCTTACACACTTTATCCACTTTTCTAACCACCTGAACACAACTGCTGAAGTGCTATTGCGCAGATATCAAACCTGTTGGTTGTAGGTTTGAGCGCTGCTGCAGCTGTCAAAAGCTGTACAATCACTGTAACATACGGCTGCGAAACACCGATGAGTAACTGTATTGATAGACGCAAAAGATGATGACATCACTCGCCCAAAGCAGAGACAAACATTTGCAATGTTATCTGCTCTACCACTATATGCATGCATAAAAAAACATCATCAGGTGATTTCAGCTACTCCAAATGTTCATGTCATAACTCATTCTAACGCTCTTAACAGGATGAATCCAGGTGGAAGTCTGATAAATTGGCTTGTGGGGCAACAATAGCTCAGTTGAAAGAGCATTGGCCTTTGAGCCAGAAGGTCGTGGGTTCGAGCCCACCTCAACACATTCACCAACGATTGTCGTTGTGTCCTTGGCAAGACACTTAACCTCTGGGAACACCTGATGCCACAGTGGGGTGACTGCGGCTGTAAAGTGCCAAACTGCCATTGTGTCCTTAGGCACCCCCATTGCCTAGAATGAGTCTGGTGTGTGTGTGTGTGAATGGTTGGTGGTGGTCAGAGGGCCCAATGGCACATACTGGTTGCCTCACTTCTGTCAGTGTGCCCCAGTGCAGCTATGGCTACAGTAGTGGTCCACCATCTTGAATAGAGTAAAACAATAATGACATGAAAAGCGTCTTTGAGTGTCCAAAAAAGCGCTATATAAAACCGATGCACTTTTGTGTAAAAGTTTGCAATCTTCTCCATTGCCTATTGTAATTGTATTTATTTTCTATCTATCTATTGTGTTAGATGATGATCTGCTGTGTCTCTCGTAGATTCCCCATTTCAGAGACAAAGACAGAAGCACCCGGAAGAAAACTACATGGACACGGGGAGAACATGCAAATCCCACTCAGAAAGGCCCTGTCTGGAGGTGCAATTTATCCCTTGCTGAGTCCAAACCACTCAGCCACCATGCCTCCCAGCTGTACTGCTTTTATCGTTATAGTTTTTCATTTTCTCAGCGGCAACTTTGACTGGTATGAAAATGAAATGGTGTAAAACGTCTCAGGGAAAAGATAAACGCTTTCATAATCTATTATCTTACCGTCAAGAAAGACATGCAGCACTTGAGGTGGCACTCTCAGCTCAGAGGCGAGATGCTGCTTTAGCTCTACAATGCTCAGCCCGATGGCAAAGGCGACAGTCATCACATGGCCCCCAGGCACGAGGACCACCTTCACTGCAGCCATAAACAACATTCAAAACGTGGAACAGAATGGCACAATGCTCTAGAGATTGTAGCTCACCTGTTGCAGTGGAAGTTCCGACATTGCCACTGGACCCTGCCGCTGGCTCATCAGTGGATTCGGGGAGATTAGCTTGAGTTTCAGCTTCTTCTACTGCTCAGAAAATAAGAAGACAATGTTATTATTCAATTGGAATCCATATCCTCACTAATAAAGAGGGGGCTACGATGAGGCCTCACACAGTCCAATCCCCTTTTGTCTAAAAATAAGTACAGTAATCATTTATATTGGTAGTGGCAAGGCATATATCATGTTATTACTGTCCTGCACCTGTGTGTGTGCGTTGTAGTGTTTTTATTTTATGTGTTTTATTTTGTTGATGTGATCTAATGTAAGTAAGTAAGTAATGTGATCAAAAAACCTAATTGATATTGGTTGAATCATACTACTGAACTCATAAGCATAGCTAACCACACATAATTACAGAACTTGGACGCATGGCTGACCACTGGGGATTCATGAACACAGAAACAAGACTACCCACAGTAAATTTATGAACTTAGAAACATGGCCAATTTTATTGAATTAACTTAGAGGCATGGTTAACCACAATTACTTATTTGTATAAGAAATGTAAAGTGAAGTACTGACACAAGAAAAACTCAAGTACAGTACTTAAGTAAAAATGTACTTTTTGTAGTTTGTTAGTACTTAACCTAGTTATCTGAGTAGTAGTATCAAGATGACAAGCGACTTCATCCTTTTAATATACAGTAGTAATAGTATTTAGAGATTGTAGCTCACCTGTTGCAGTGGAAGTGCAACAGGTGACACTTTGAACAAAATCGCGGACTTTTTCATTTTCTTCAATTATCTTACTCGAAATATCACTTGAAGTTGAGCACGTTGTTGGTTTTTCTAAGTTAGCAAGCGTGATAGCATTAGTTACCTGTGAGCTGGCCGCTGCAGGTGGCGCGCTGCGGCAGCTGCACTATGTCGTCCTCTGGCGGATCATCTGAGTACCTCACTTCGGCTGCGGGTGTGTTTTCTACTACATTTTCTACCACGGTTTCTGCTTCTTTTATCTCCGGTTTGTGGCTTTCCGTTTGCTCCATAGTTTGCGTGGTTTCCTCTGACATTATTATGCAATCTTTCACTATGCTAATGTGACTTCGAATTTGCTAGCTAACAAGTTTTCTCTCTGAAATTGCAATACCTAAGACCGAGTTGACAGCTTTCCCCAATCGATGATCCACAACGGGTAGAATTGTTTTTTTGATTCTGTTATTATTAAAAGCTCTGAAAGAAAACCTAATGCTAACCATTAGGTTATGCAGCGTTAGCAATGCTCCATAGCAACGCCACAGTTTACAGGATTCCATAGCAACCAAGCCACGTGACAACCGCCCCAAAAATATCACATTTATCAAATTATCTAATTAAATCGGTTGGGAAAATCCCCTCTGTGTACAGTTTTAAGGCATCACATCTGAAAACGGATTTGGCTTCTTTTGATAAAAAAGAAAGAAAAAAAGACATAAATATTTACAAATAGTACATGCAATATCCCAGATAAACAGTTTTGCTTTAAGTACAGTTATTCAATTTAAAAGTCTGACTAGATGATGCATGATGACCACAACTCCACAATATGTAATTACATTGTGGCACTTTGTAAATTCAACTGTATGGTCCCACACACTCTTCAAAGCCTGCTCCTATTTCGATGTGAGGTGATCATACGATTTCATAGAAGTTCATGAAGTCTAGATTTCATAATGAGAATTGACAGTTGAGCTCCACAGAAAATGTATAGAGTGTGTTAAATTAGTTTTTGGCTTTATAATTTTACTTCCCGGTTGTGATTGATGTCATAAGCTGGGGATTGTAAGCAAGTGTCATTCTATCAAAGTATATGGCATTAAAACAATTCTATCATACACACTTTATTGCTTTTCATACTCCCCTAAACGTGTAAAAAAAAATATAAAGAAAGAAATTACTATGTAAGAATGCTAATAGGCCTATGTGACTATATTACATAGTTATGCACATACTAGAATCACATCCCTGGATAAATGCATATGGATCATAAAACCCAAGGTCAGTATGAGTTTGTCCTGACCACGACGTTACCCTGCCATCCATACATGCCACTTATAGTTACAGTACAGATTGGACAGATGTCAACTTTAAAGGGTTGTGTGAAAGGGGATAAAAATCTTTGTTGTATTTTAAGCCTTTTTACTTCCTGCCTGTGTTTACACTAATGGCAATATAGGGGCTTTATGTTGCAGCTATTTCAGAGAGACCCTGCGCAGGAGACACGCTGGCCCCCACAAAGCCGCACTAATCTTCAGCTGGACATCTGCTGGCTCCCACTGGATCAGTGTAGGGACCGGGCCTCTACGTAAACCTCTCAAACAGGTACTCCTCCCATCTCAGGAGGGCGAGGCCGATCGTGGTGCGAGTCTTTTCTGCACAATTACACACACACTTTATGCACGCACAGAGCCACGTCCATAAATCATCCTGCTGTCCTGAGTTGTTAGAAGTGCGATGGCGTCAACTTTTTGCCATACATGCTTTCATCTGAGGACATGTATGGCTTTAAATACAGCCTCCTCCATTAGATTGTTGCCGTGTCCTTGGGCAAGACACTTTAACAGCCTTCATTCTGTGTAGTGTTAACGAGAGCCTGCTTGTGGCTTGATATATATTAAGCCAGAAGCAAAGAAGAGTGGATATATAATTGAAGCCACTCTACTTTTGTTTCACTAGGCTTTAATCACTTTACATAAAAAGCCAATTAAGTATCAAATCAAATCAAATCACATTTTATTTATGAAGCGCTTTTCATACAAAAGACCACCCAACAGACCCATCCCAAACCACAGACAAACACACACACGCTCCCATGCACACTCTCTGACACACACACACACACACACACACACACACACACACACACACACACACACACACACACACACACACACACACACACACACACAAGTAAAACAGTAAAACAATGATGAGAGACTTGGCAGGGTTCGGATGCAACCAGTTGAAAAAGCGTCATCCTAGGAGCCGTCTGCACCAGGAGCAGAGAGCCGCCTGTAGCCACAGGGGACGACACAGGATCTAGAGGAGACCCGAAACCGAGGCCGCAGGCCCCCACCAGGTCCAAGAGTCCGACCCCCACAGCCATGCCGACCACCGCTCCCAGTGCAGAGGGCTCCTCCAGAGGAAACACTGGGTACACTAAAAACAATACAATAACAATACAATATGTAAAACACAAAAATGTGAAACTAAAATGAAACTAAAATGAACTAACACACAATACATGAATAAAAGCAATAGCAATACAATAACTAATAGAGGATAAATAGAATATATAAAATGAAATAGTAAAAACTAATCAAAAGCTAATCTAAAAAGGTGCGTCTTGAGCCTGCTTTTAAAAATATGAACGTTCTCTGCGGCCCTGAGCTCCTCCGGCAGACTGTTCCAGAGACGGGGGCCGTAGTGCTGGAAAGATGCCTCACCGTGAGTGTGTGTCCTGACTTTGGGGATGGTTAGGAGTCTGCTGCCGGAGGAGCGCAGGGGCCGGGAAGGTTCATAGGATAAAAGCAAATCTGAAAGATAAGAAGGCCCAAGACCATTAAGTATGACGCATTTAAACTAGGGGTGGGAGGAAATAAAAAAAATCAGAATAGATTGATACAGAGCTAGTCATAATCTTGATAATTAAATGTCATATTCACATAATGTTCTATTATTCCAGTGTTTTTGCCCTCCCTGCTGTGAAGCATGAGATTAGAGGTACCTCATCAACCGGCAAGTCAAATGTGTTTGTATAGCACAATTCACGCAAAAGCAACTCCAAGTGCTAAACGAGACAAAAAAAACAAGGGGGAAAATTATCATAATTATTCACATAACATTGAAATAAGTGAAGATACAATCCTTCATTTGCATGCACAGCTAAACAGACCTGATTGTCTCACGTTTTCAGGATGAGACGGTTCCAGATTATAGCAAAACAAGTGGGAGGAGTCCAGAGCAGCAGGTGATCAGTTGGGATGTACTGTAAGTGGCAGGCTGGAGGGCAAAAAAATGTCTAGCAGGCAGGTCCTGAGAATAGACTGTATATAGATGAACAAATTTATCCCGCTAGCTCAATGAATAGGGAAGTGCTCATGGACAAAGTTAGCTCGGTAACTGTTAGTGTCACACTCACCCCTTTGGAGTAAAAAAATAAAAAAGTGTTTTAGCTCCCTATGTGAATTGTGAAATTTTGATATTGTCTTTGTAGATCCAGATATGTGCCGTATGAGGATTGACCAATTAGATGCGTGGGAGAATCGCCATCATGCCTTAGCAACCACCTTTAGCAACACGTCTGCCTCTGTTATGCCGTGGAAAAATGCCCATTTAAGGAATTTGGCTCCAGGTAGCTTTTGTTCAAATTGGCTCTCTTCCACATTAAGGATAAAACTATGGGTAATGTCAGCGTCAGTTAGAATCGGTTAGAATTTCTGAAAAAAGTTACACAAATCTATAATTTAACTAACAAACAAACTGTCAAGGAGTAACTGTTGTTGCTGTTGAGTAGATAGATACAGTAGATAGAAAGAAAGATAGATAGATACTTTATTGATCCCTCGTAGGAGAAATTCAGGTGTCCAGTAGCAGCAGAAACACATGCATTCATAAAAACAAAACACATAAATAGATTATTAGTTACAAATAGTATCAAAATGCAACATACACAAGATACACGTGATGGGAGGGGGGAGAGCATGCGGCAGACTGTGCCACAAACAGCTATGGCTCTAAAGGGCCTAATAATGTGTCCTTAGGCAAGACAACCAAAATGCCTAGAATGAGTTGTGCGTGAATGGTTGGTGGTGGTCTAAGGGGCAGATTGCACATACTAGTTCCCTTGCTTCCAGGGCAGCTGTGGCTTCTGTAGTAGTTTATCATCGTGTATGGAGTGAATAAGGACATGTGAAGCATCTTTGAGTGTCCAATAAAGCTCTATAAAGCCAATGTATTATCTAAAGATAAATGTGATGACAGCATTCAGAAAATATATACTGTATCATTCTGTATTGCTTATTTTTTCTCGGCCAAAAACTAAAACAATCATTAATCAATCCATCAATCAATTTATTTGTAGAGCACATTTAAAACAGCCAAGGCTTACCAAATGCAGTACAGACAGAAAAACACAGCACAAACCATAAATCTCAACTAACCCTCCCTCTCGCAATTGATTGAAGTAGAGAATCACTGATGTAATGTAGGTGCAACTGTTTCTTTGAAAAGACAGAACGTGCTATATTAAACGCAATTCACGACAATAAATCTCATCATAAGCCAATACAATACAATTAATAATGAGAGCTGAAACATAGCTCTTGGAAACATCCAAAAAATGTTATTGCGAGGAAGAATAAACGTGGCTTTACAGCAGCTTAACTCTTCATGAAACGTCATCTCAAATTTCCAAGAAAGAAATAGACCCAATTGATTGTATTTTTTTTTCCACGAAGCCACAGACGACAAGCATGGCGGCTCGCATCTGTAAAGCGTAAGCCCCTAAGGATTGAGTGTGGGAATGCAGCCAAAGACCAGGCTTAGCCCGCACACAATGGGCCGGTGAGGGGGGTATGTATTTAAGGAGAGGTGGTGCTCCACACGCTCCTCGCTGGGACAGAAAGCAGGTCAACCTAAATTTAAGAGGAGTGCGCACAGCCAGACACCAGGGCCATCAACGTGCTTTCAACATAACTCCACAGGTGAGACATTTCTCTTTCATTTAAGGGCCACTTACGTTTCTCAAGGTCCTGACTTCTTGTTGGCGCGTATTTCATCCGTTAACAGACAGTTTTTGATTGTTTTTTCTAAGGTTTAAAACGGCTCTTCTGTCAAACTGATGGGATGATAATGCACTTACTTACAGAAGAGATAGTTGGCTTTACCATGCTATATAAATAAAATTAGATAGAAAGAAAGTACACATGGAGCCACTGGTCCATTGGGAGCGTGATGACCAATGTATGAACGTTTCTAACATTTGAGAAACCTGTAAGCCCATATTAAGAGAGGGATCTGTTCCCACTGATGGACAGGTTGTAGATCCGGGACTCAGGCTGCAGAACCAGGACTCAGGCTGTAGATCCTGGACTCAGGAACCAGGACCGCTGTGCGGTGTAGCCCAATGCTTTGTTATTATAGCATTGTAAAAAAAACTGTATTAAAAACTCCATCTATGGCCATCTACGCTGAATACATATGCCTTAACACAATTCAATTTGACGCTGTATAATCACTAGAATGAAAATCCTGTTATAAAGTAGATTATGAGCTTTCTTTATAGTGAAGTAGCTTGGTCATGTGGAATTGTTGAACTGATTAAGTGGCTTGGCTGAGGCAATTCAAACGTTTAGAATTAAACTAACATTCAAAAATGTATTCCAGTAGAATACAATAAAACAAAATAAGTATGCAAATTCTCTCATTTCACACAGTCACAACCTAACATGCTGCTTGGATGTGTAGACACTTGTTTGAGCGTTTACAAAGAAACCAAAACATGTGCATGAGTATCTCCCTTCCAATGGTTCTAATTTTTGGATCCATGAAAGGTTATGGTCAAGACTTTAATGTCCCAATAGGTAAACCACTACAGTGGTTGCAGCAGTGAAAATCCTACTCATCTCCGGTCTCCAGATGTTGATGCTCAAGTTGGACAAGACTGACAGAGCTGGAGGATTTTAGTTATGATGCTGTGCCAGACACACTGTATGTCAGAAGATATTCTCAATAGATCTCTATCAGATATTTTCACAAACCTGTGTAAATATGTTTCATTGAGCACCTAATCTTTGCTGAGGCAATGACATACCAATATGCTGAATAGAGGTAGAGAGAACAAGAAATCAGGTGTGCATTTGCCAAATTACAATGAAATATTTGTGTTCTTTATTGTGGCGGTCAAAAAAAAAACTGACCACAATCTACAACCTGATGTGTTGCAATAATTGAAGGAGAAGAGCACCCATACTATTGCAGCACTATTCATGCTGTCTAATTTATATTCCACAAACAAAACAAAAGTGCTGTTTATACTTTGGTGTATGAAGAGTATATGTATTATGTTTCAGTCTAATGTAAAACTATTTTTGAGTAATTGACGTGTAATTAATGAATGCTGCCTGTTCAAAGAGGCAACATTCCTTACAGTTATTGGATTGCTTCAATAAGCTTCACACTCAACCATTTGTTAAAATAAAACTTGATATTGCCATGCCCCAAAGACAATTAAATCCTTCCTTACAACCCCTATGTGGCTATTATCAGTAGCTTGATAGCCTTGCTTCATGTGGTGCAGTGACTAATGACCAGAGATGGGGAGTAGTAGCCGAAATATGTATTTGTGTAAGTACTGTTAATGAATTGAGATGACCTAAGCAGAAGTATTTGAAGTAGTAGCATTAGGATGTAATCTTTGGGGAATGCAGGCACAGAAGCCTTCCCAGCTGTGACAGTAAGACAGGGATACCCTGCTCTATTGTCAGGTAATTATAGGACTGATTACACATTGTCCTCTAAAATGACATCTCACCGAACAGCATTGGCATCCACCGACAAGAAGGGCACCTTTTAGAGTTCATCATGTGTATCAATTCCTATACCTCACTTTTTTGGCCTCACTGTGGTTTGTAAGCAATGTAACACAAGGGTAAGGGTTAGGGACTTTGCCTCCTAAACATTTTATTGTTTTGTTTGTCTTTTTACAAAGATATATCCATCACAAATAAACAGTGCACTTAGACACCTCGCAATGACGTGATCAGTTTTTACAGTAGTTTGTTTTGCTGTGGTGCGCTTAACAGTCCAGCAAGTAGAGTAGATTCAAGATAATGAATGGTGAGCTGATCGCTGTCTGTTCTTTAAAAATCCAGAATTTAAAGCCAAGCTCTTATAATGCTCAATGTTTAATTTTGGATATAGAACTATTATGAAACAATAACCATGAATGTGGAAAAAGTATGTTTTTGCAAAAATAAGTTCCGTAATTCCTTGCGGCCAATGTACATATTTTTGATTGTGAAAGAATCTTCGTGGGCACAGGAAAGAATTTGGACACAGCTCTATCTATTTTGTTTATGTGAACAGCAGAGAGACGGCATTAGGAGATACAGGGAAATCCATGTTGTCATCAGAACAGGTTTTCATCCACATTTAGTGCCTATAGGACACACGCCTATTGTCAAAATGAGTAAATGAGTCTTGACCTGGAAGCGATCAGTTAATATCTGCCTCCTTTGAGTAAATCGTGTTATTTACAAAGTTACGATTGTAACTAGTCAGCAGTGCGTTAAAACTCCTCATCTGTAAATCATCCCCCAGAGAAGTCTAGTGGCCCTAAGATTCTGAATTTTCACTATTGACAAAAGTTCACCATTGATGTCATACATAATTTTAAAGAATTTTTTTTCTATCAAGAAAACAACCATATTATAACATTTGCTTGCTTATGCATATTTATTTCAGCCCTCTGAGTAAAAATGTTTGGGCACCGCTACTTTAGAGTCTAGTCTAGTGTTGATTCCAATTTAATATCTAGCTAGCTCTAAGTTTCTGGCTGTTTTAGCTTTAAATATGCTATGAATTCTGCTTTGTTCTGCATTTGGTCTTTTTTAGATAATAATAGATATAAACAGAATGAAAGAGAAGCACTGTATAGACTCACAACATACTGCACATGTGATTTCTTAAACTTTTCTCAGAGATGAACACTGATGACTACAGCGAAGATGAACTTAACGACTACAATATACAGCTCAGCATCCAGAACTCCTGTCGAGAAGCTTTCCTGAAATCCTCCGCCAGGTACAAGTCACAACTGTCAAAAAACAAACTAAAACACATTTATCCCACTGCTGCTTTCTTTGCTCTGTGATGTTAGTTTAGCAGCGAGGACTGATGAGAACCTGCGTGTCCTGGCGGCCATCGAACAAGGTAAATAATGGTCTCTTTGTTTTGGCTGGACCGGTGAGTCCTATGTCAGCTGCTGGGGAGCTCTGCCAGCTCCGCTCAGCAGTGTGTGGCTTGGGGGATAAATATGTTTCACTTCAAATGCTACGTCGACCATAAACCCTGTTTCCACCAGCCCCCTGACTTTAGAACAAAGTACCTGCCATGATATATGGTTGTATGATCTTGTGAATGATGTTATTGTAGCACATGAGAACAAAGCTTTTGGGATCTTTTTTTTTTCTCCCATTGAGATTAAGAACCTCTTTTTCAAGGGAGACCTGGACAATAGGCAAACAAAATGAATTTTAAAATAAGTGTTCATAACAGCCTTACATGCAAGAAAGCTTTACTTTTGCATATCATAGCATATCAGTAAGCATGTGCAAATACAAACACATTATAAAAACATGTGAAAAACTGTGTTACTGGAATAGCTCTTGCAGAACACATCTGGTAAGGCATCACAACAGAAGCAGAGAAATTAAACTTTCATAAGATCTTGTTGAGCCGTCCACATGTGCGTTCCTCTGCACATCTCTGAAGAACTGAATTACATTAACAAGTATTATTGTGTTATCCTCTCCCATCATCTCGGGCCTCATGGTGACCAGGTGAGGTGTGGATGCTCAGGGAGTTGCTGCGACACACCTTTGCCTTCAGGGAAATGGACTGTCGCGGGTGGCTGCCTCTGCATCGAGCCGCAGCCCAGCCGCTGGTGGAGGTCCTGGAGACTGTTCTGACATGTGAGTAGAGTCTGTCTGTACTGTTGCCTAAAGGTGCCGGTGTTTTTGTGGCCTGTAAAAGTATTAATACAAATGCACTTTTGCTCCGAACATGCAGCAAAAGTAGAAATTCAGACCGTGCTGCTCAGCTCAAACATTGGGCTCCCCAATTGTTAAGTTAAGTTATAATTATTATTATTCTTTATCGTCTTCTGGGAAATTTGTCTTCTGCATTTGGCCCATCCTGTATTCCCACTTGGGCCTCTGTCAGGAGCAGTAGTCGCGATGCCAGGGCACTCATCTCCAGATATTGATGCTCGCCTTAGTCATGACCAGAGCTGGAGGCTTTTTGCCTATTGTACATGTTTTTGTGTTCGGGGAAACCTACACAGACACAGGGAGATTATGCAAACTCCACTCAGAAAGGCCCTGTTCCGACAGGTGTTCGAACACTCGACCTTCTTGCTGAGAAGCAAGAGTGCAAGACACTCAGCCAATGAATCTGATGCAGTCTAGTGTGTGCTCCTGTTTGGTTGGAATGCAAACCTGTTGTCACACAGACCTTTGAGGACCAAGTTGAATACCCCTGGTCTATGATCTGAAAAACACCCGGCTTCTCGGAGCCCTCTCTTAACGATTCATTTTCCTGTCATCTCCAAATCCTACTTGTTTACCCTGTACATACTCCGGGCATGACAACAAATGAAAGCCTTTGTCCTTTTCATGTAAGATGATTAAACACACGTATGCCTCCATTAGCCCGCGGCCTACGGTCATGACAAAGGGAATCATTCAAGCCGGAGACAATGTGAGCTCCGTGCAGATGACAGCTGTCAACAGCCCACCCGCTCCAGAAGAGTCGGTGATGTCACTCAACACTCATGTGGCTATAGGGCGCTTTCTACGAAGTGTTCGCCGAGCTTAGACCCTTCACCTGCCCATTAGCAACAACTGTCAGAGGCCTATGCTCGGACCCCCGCCTTATGGGCCGTACGTGCCATTTGTGCCATACCATGTTTATGGGCTGCTATTATTTTAGTGCCAGTGGGGAGGATGCTGATGATTTTGCTCAGGACTTGTATAGTGTTTTTCATGGCGACCAAAGACGCTTGATATGGCATTATTAACTGTGGGGGTAAACTACAACGGCTGTCATCCTGGGGCATTGATGCAAGCCAGGCTGCTATTGTCGCCCTATCATTGGCTCATCCGACCATCACCGATCATATACACACACACCTACACACACACTAGGGTAAGGATCCAAGGCAAGGTCTTTCTATACTTGTACCAGTGCCACTTAACCATCTGTCTCCATTGAGCATGTATTTGTACCCATTGTTGTTGTGTTTCCATAAAGAGACGGCTGTTATATACTCATGTACTGTACTTTGTAGTGGCAGCCAAGGGCCCCAGTCTGGAGGAGAGGACGGCGGTGGGGGGAGAGACACCGTTAACAATAGCTGTAAAAGCCGGATGGGTGAAGAACGTGAGGAGCCTGATCAAACATGGAGCCAATCCCCACAACACCAACAGCAAGAGCGAGACCCCACTGCTGCTGGGTAACTGCACTCATGTGGAAAAAGGGCATTAGACAAAAGGACATCTGCAAGTGGATTCAACTCAAGTCATTTTGGTATAGACCTAAATCTGAACAGCAGGTGTCTTGAGGACTGCAAAATTGTCAATTTGTCCATAACAGAATGGAGAATCAAAGGGTTCGAACACAGAAAATGCAATACCAAATGCACATATGAGCCATTGTTCATAAATGTCCCTAAATGTCCCTGATCATCATTATCCTTAGATCCTACTGCACCGACAAGGAACAGCTAAAGAAAAAACCAAAATAATAACATGTAGAAACCTTGCGGAAGCCCATACTTAGAGAAATTTGCTCCCATGGACAGACAGGTTGTAGATCCAAGACTGAGGCTGGGTTTTACATTTCTCAAGTTAATGAAAAATATCCTGAATATTGGTCATTTTCCACTACACAATTGAAACACGTTGGCAACCAATGTTAAAATAAAATAACTATTCCTCACTGCTAATCCTCAGATGGTTCCTGCTCTATTTAACTAAGTTTGGCTCAATTTCTCCCTTGTTGTAAGCCGGTGTAGCACTCGCCATGCTTATTCTTCAGCAAATAGTTTTCGCTTTTGGATCGCAAACCTGCACAGAGAGCGTATATTAGGAGTGGACATACCAAGTGCTGACGTCATCCATAGTTTTTTTGCAGAGTGTGAAAGAAGCCAATTTTAACAAGAACTAGTTAGAGCCAAATTCCTTGTCATCTTCCAAGGTGTTAGCTTTGCACCCCCCAAACAAGGGCAGACGTGTTTATAAGGAAAGCTGGAGTTAAACCCGCAAATGAAGCCATCTGATTGGAGCCAGAGTGAGCTGGAACAGAACATCACCATGAGCACTCTCCTATTGGCCTTCATTAACCTGGCGGGTCAGCATTGTCCATCTATGTCCAGTCTATGGCCCTGCATTAACATTACAACCGCAAACAGGTGAAGACATTAAACAGAATTAACTTATTATCAATTGGTGATTTGCTTACAGGCCAAGTGGCAAAAGCCTACCACAACTATGTCTAAGTCTAGTCTTGGGCTAAACCTTATGGGCCTTGCAACATAAAAGATTATTGCTTCAAACAGGTGAAGACTTTAACTGGGATTGAAATATTAGCAATGACAATGTATTTGTCAACGACTGTGCAATAAATCTGGACAATTGAATGAGGATTGCAGTATCGGGCTTGTGTAAGTGGAGCACAGCGAGCGTAGAGTAGCCAAAACGTTACCAGCCCAAACAGGTGTGCCGTGTTGTAGAGGTTTTTCAAAGGGAGCTAAATTTGACCTGGACACCCTCCTGACGGCATTTTTGTCCACGACTTTGTATCAAAAAATGATGGGCATGACAGCATCGGGACGGCATGTTACGTATTCGTTTGCCACAAAGAATACTTGCCAAAACAATGACAAAAGTCAGGGGGTGATTTGTGGTGGTCTATAAAACGCAGCTGTCAAGGCGGCACGGGGACGCAGCGGTTGAGGTGTGTGCCACAAACAGAAAAATGTTGATGTTATGTTGCATTCATATGTCTGTAATATCAGTGTATAGGTGTTTGATTTTTTTAGTCTTACTTTCAATAAAACAAAGTTACAGTTCCAATAATTTAGTAAAATATAATGAATTGCAACTAAAAAAGGAACAGGCTGAAGCAGTGCTTATTTGAGCCTGTGCTATTCCACACCATGGGTTTAACCAGTTTTTAAGCTTTGTATGTTTGTATATTATATTTAACAGACATACAGTTCCTTAAACAAAGTACTTTTTCGATACATTTATATTCTTTAAATATTTGAAACTAAAGATAAGTTTTACGTTTTTTCAAATAAATCTGAATTTATTCCGTAAAATTGTTTGCGCATTTTTCACACTCTCAAAGTGAGTAGTGTGGATCTGTCTCCCACACAGACATCATGGCTTCATGAGAACGACACATTATACTCTAAAAAACTCACATGGACTTACATGAGTTTTTGTTTCAGTTTAACATGTAGAGGAAACTTTATGATAATACGTGCGTCTGAAAAACTGCAGAAGGCCATACACCTGTTGTTTTTGGTTTAATATAGGAGGAGAGAGGGGGTCTGAGACATGGACAGAACAAGAACACTGCCGCGATTAGAAATGTGTGTTGGTTTCACCTGAGCTCTGCTGGAAATCATTTGGATTCGTCTGTGCAGAGGTCACAGAGATCAGGAGTAACAGGTCAGAAGTTACAGAGGTCAGATCTCACAGCGATAACAGAGGTCAGAGCTAACAACGGCCAGAGGACACCGAGGTTGTTTGCTGAAAAGATGGCGTCTATCTATTTTCGTAAACAGCCGCAAACTCATGTTGTGTGTGCGTTCAGGTATTGTGTGAATCAAATGAAACTAAATTAATTGAACAGTAGAGTAGAAAAGCACAAGAAAAAGGGTAAATATACAATCCTCCAGTTATATGCACAGCTAAACAGAAGAAGCTTGTTTTGCATTTTCAGGAAGACTTTTCCATATTTTAGCTGCATAGATCTGAAATGCTTTCTCCCCGTGTTTAGTTCTGCCTCTGGGCACCAGCAGGAGGCCAGTAACTATAGCCTAATATAGAAGCAAGTGAAGTTAAGACTCAAGTTAAAAACAAATCTAAAAAGGTTCCTATAGTGGAGAAAATATAAAAAAAATATTTGATATAATAATTGTTGTGTTTCCAGCTGTCCGATCCGGATCCTATGAAATGAGCCACTTGCTGGTGACTCAGGGAGCGTGGGTGGAGCAGATCTGCAGAAAGCGGTGGACAGCTATGCACGAAGCCGCTAAAGTGGGCGACCCGGACATCCTGATGCTGCTGCTGCGAAACGGGGGCCGGGTCAATCAGAAGGACATCACCGGGACGACCCCTCTGGCTGTGGCGGCAGAGAACGGACACTTCCACATCATCGAGATCCTGGTGAACTGCGGTCAGTGTTTGGTTTCTCTCTCTCCTGTCAATCATCTCCTGGGAGCGGGCTTCTGGGGCTCGAGCTGAATCAGCCCAAAGTGAATCAGGCCGTTTTGCTTCCTCTGGAGAATGAAAGCGAAAGATCACGCTCTAACTAAAACTTGAGGGAATCAATGAAAAAACTGTGTGTATGAAGGCCAAATGGCACTGTAATGATGTTTAAACCTTCTTTAAGTTCTTTGCCACTACAAGGCGAGTGTCAATGGTGAAATTTGCCAAAACGGGGGCAGAGGAACGCATCCCATTGGTTTATTTCGGTCCACTCCAAAATATTTATGATTTATTTTTTGAGGCTACAGGCATCTGGTCATGTCCATTCTTATTTGAAAACACATGATCAAATGACTTGTTATGGGGTTTAGGGACATTTCCCCGCAGTATTTAAAAAAAGCTTAAATCATTGACTGCATCTTTCATTTTCAAGCTATATTAAGTTATTCATGTTAATAAGAATGAAAAGACTTTAGATTTACCATTACAACATACTGCAAATAGATTTAAATTTGTTTTGTTGGTTCAAAAATAATCATCTCTTGATATTAATTCTTTGAAATGTGGTTGTGCAAATGCCACCGCGAGATGCACAACCGCAACAAGACTTGATATTTGTGCAGTGGCATAACCAGGTGTTTCCAGAATTGAGAATTCAGAAATAGTTCTCATTTTTCAACTCAAATTCTATTCCAGGTCATGTCGTGTTTTGTGTTTTTGGGCGCAGGCAGCAAAGTGAACTCTCAGGCCTGTAATGGGGAGAGCGTTCTGTTGGACGCAGCAGGATCAGGAAACACGGCTTGTATTAAGTTTCTTCTGGACAACGGCGCCAACCCAAACCTGCACAGCGCCACGGGACATCTGCCCATCCACAAAGCTGCCTACGCCGGGAATTATGAGTAAGTGCCAAATTAGTTAGGTCCTGCTTTGTGTGAAAAATGACGGTTAACATGGGACCTGCTTTTTTTGTTTTGTTCCATTTATTTGTATTATTTTTTTGTATTTTTTTTTTTTCTTTTTTTCAGGTTTTAATTTGTATTTCCATTTATTATATTTTATTGATAAATATTTAGTTCATTTTTTTTCTTTTGAATTCATTTAATTATTATTATTTTTTTATGTGTGTGGAAATTACTTGGATGTATTTTATTTTTGATTAAAGGTGCAGTAAGCGATTTTGTTAGCTTAGCCGTAGCACCACCAAACCAAACATCCAGAATTTTCTTTTCTTTGTCACAATGAGAGTGGGCGGCAAACTTGAATTTGGCCTTTTCTGTTCAGCCATTTAAGATTTTAGAAAATAATCCGAAAACTCAGGTGCACTCTTGAGAAACAGGAAGAGGGTGAAGGGGTAAACACATCCCATTGGTTCGTTGGGGGTGAACGAATCCCATTGGTTTATCTTCATCGGACTGCTCCAAAATATTAGTTTTTGATTTTTTGAGACTATAGACATCTGGTCAATTCCATTACTATTTGAAAACACATGATAACTTGACTACTTTTAGGGTTTAGGGACGTTTTCCACAAACTTTAAAAAATGGTGTCTGGAAAAAATCACTGACTTCATCTTTAACTTTAATAGAAGCGAATAAAAACAACAGTAGATTTTTGTTTGGCACCGTCGCTAAACTCACAAACTGCCATAGCGCAATCGAGCCTAAAATTCCAAGCTCACTGAGCAGTGTCGACTTTCTCCACTTCTTTAATAATAAAATTACATCCATCCGTGACAAGCTGGAGGAGGTTGCTCCTGCTGTTAGTGGTGGACAGGTTGAAGCGGCATACGTGACTTCCCACTTAGACTCTTCAGTGGGCCTTGATAAATTCATGGCTGTGAGCCAAGCAGAGGTGATCTCTGTGGTCACATCCTCAAAAGCCTCAACTTGCATGTTAGACGCAGTCCCGACATGGCTCTTCAAAGACATACTTCCTTTGATAATTGAGCCTATCGTAAATATAATAAACGCATCCATACAATGTGGCTATGTCCCACAAGCTTTTAAAACCGCGGTAATCAAACCCCTTCTGAAGAAAACAAACCTGGACCCAGAAATACTTACAAACTACAGACCGATCTCAAACCTCACTTTTATATCTAAAATCCTGGAAAAACTTATAGCTGAGCAGCTCCGCTGCCACCTGCAGGAAAATAATATGTTTGAAGTCTTTCAATCTGGATTCAGAGCTCATCATAGCACTGAAACGGCACTAGTCAAAGTCACAAATGACTTACTACTAGCTGCCGATAATGGACAAGTGTCAGTGCTGGTCCTACTGGACCTTAGTGCTGCATTTGACACAATAGACCACAGCATTCTACTGCAGAGGCTAGAATGTGATATAGGTCTTAGAGGAACAGCCCTTGGCTGGTTTAAATCCTATTTATCAGATCGATATCACTTCGTCAATGTGAATCAGGACTCGTCGCCTTATTCTGGAGTGGAATTCGGTGTGCCGCAGGGTTCGGTACTCGGACCGATTCTTTTTACTCTCTACATGCTGCCACTGGGAAACATTATTAAAAAGCATGGAATTAATTTCCACTGCTATGCAGATGACACACAGCTTTATTTGTCGATGAAGCCTAACCAGACAGATCAGCTAGAAAAGCTCAGTGCCTGCATAAAGGACCTTAAAATGTGGATGACTCTTAACTTCCTACTTCTCAACCCGGAGAAGACAGAAGTGATCCTACTCGGTCCGAAGCGCCTGCGTGACTCCCTCACTAACCAGATGGTTACTCTCGATAATGTCAGTATAATACCCAGTAACACTGTGAGGAATCTTGGAGTCATTTTTGACCAAGAACTCTCCTTCAAGGCTTATATAAGCCAAGCAACTAAAACGGCGTACTTCCACTTACGGAACATCGCTAAAATTAGGAATTTCCTTCCTAAAAGTGACGCGGAAAAACTCATTCACGCGTTTGTCACCTCAAGGCTCGACTACTGTAACGCTTTACTGGCAGCGTGCCCTAAAGCCTCTTTGAAGAGCTTCCAGCTCGTTCAGAATACAGCAGCTAGGATCTTAACAGGTACCAAAAGGAGGGAGCACATAACTCCGGTGTTAAAATCACTCCACTGGCTCCCTGTGGAGTACAGAATAAAGTTTAAAATCCTACTCTTAACATATAAAGCCATAAATGGCTTGGCTCCCTCTTATCTCCAAGACACGTTAGTGTCGTATCAACCAGGTCGAGCGTTGCGCTCACAAAACGCCAGACGTCTGGTGGTCCCTAAGGTCTCAAAGGTCACTGTTGGTGGCAGAGCATTTAGCTACCAAGCTCCTTTACTGTGGAATCAGCTTCCCATTTATGTTAAGGAAGCAGATACGGTCTCCACATTCAAGGCCAGGCTTAAAGCACTTTACTTTAATTTATCATATAATTAGGTAATATATAATATGTAGTGTATATATTATATATATATGCTGTATTATGTTATATATTATGTTATATATTATTCAATAATGTATTGTGTTATGTTGTATATTATGTTATATATTATGCTGTATGTTATTCTTTATTCAAGGCTAGGTTTAAAACAGTCCTCTTTAGTTTAGCATATGGCTAGGAAGGTAAGACTCGGAGAAGGTTAAACTCCTCAGAGTGTCAGTCAAGCTGCATAGGGAGTCAGTTTTCTGGGAGAAGTATGGTAACTTGAGCACTATCCTCTCCTCCTTCCTACTTTATCTGTTTAGCATTTTTAGGATTCTGACTGTAGTTTGTTCATTGCTATTCACCCGTTGTCCCATTGTCTGTTTCATGGTACGATGACGGGATCTCTGAGCTTGGCCTCTTCCATCTACACCTGCGGACTGCCCCGCCCGACCCGCCTGGGAGTGCTTCGGTCCTGCACCGGACCTGTCCACGTTCAGCGGCCACTGGTCCACGTTCTGTAGCTAGCTTAGGTCCTAGATCATCAGCCTGTCCGTCCGGAGGAGCGGATCCCTTTCTCATATGGGTCTCCCTCCCTGTGGGTTTCCCTAGTTCTCCTCCAAGGTTTCTCACGTTTTCCCACTGGGTTTTTTAAGAGTTTTTCCTTGTCGATGCAGGAGGGTCTTGTTGGACAGTTAGTGTCCAACAGAAAGGATTGGTGATGATCAGGACACTTTAGCATTCTACAACATGTATGGACATTTTCTTCTGTGTGTGCTTCATGTGTTTTAACTGTTGATTCTCTGACCTGTGTTGGTGATTTCAATGGTTTTGTAAAGTCCTCTGAGATGACTTCTGTTGTGACCTAGGGCTATACAAGAATAAATTGTATTGTATTGTATTGTATTGTAACTTCATTCATTAACATAATATATAATATTTTTTATTTATTTATTGTGTTTATTTTATCCAACAACTGAAGTTTAACCCTTATTTGGCTAAACCTTATTAACCAAAAATTACAGTAAATGTTGAAAGAGAATTTAATATTTCACATTAAAATTGTGTTTTTTAGTTAAACTTGATTATTTACAAATGAATGAATGAATCTACAAAATTCACAGCATATTTTCTTTTCAGTACATATTTATTATCAGCTTCCTTCGGCTTTGTGTCGGTCAGCTTTTCAGAATGTAACTTTGGTATAAAAGTTTAAAAGTTCAATCTTTACATAACGCAAAGATTTGCTTTTACTGCGTTTGGCCTAGATCCAGGCCGCCTCTTTGAAGGCCACCTTTAATACTTTTCTCAAAGCAATAAAGAATTTTTTTTGACTAAACTTGCGACTCTGTAAGTACTGCATTTTGAGGCTTTAGATCCAGGACTGAGGCTGTAAGTAAGTAAGTAGTAAGTAATCTTTGTTTATATACCACCTTTCACAGACCTGAATCACAAAGCGCTTTACAATTGTGGGCATTTGTCTCTCACTCCACACAGAGATGGGAGCGGGGTCGCCAGTACAGGAGGTGCATGCCAGACCTATTGCACATGGTTTTAGTGGTAGGGGAAATCGGAGTACCCGGAGGAAACCTACGCAGACACGGAGAGAACATGCAAACTCCACTCAAAAAGGCCCTGTACCGGGATTCGAACCCAGGACCTTCTTGTTGAGAGGCGAGAGTGCTATCCATTCAAACACCGTGCCGCAGTAGATAGCACTCTCCAGGACTGAGGCTGTAGATCCAGGACTGAGGCTGTATATCCAGGACTGAGACTGTAGATCCAGGACTGAGGCTGTAGAACCAGGACTGAGGCTGTAGATCCAGGACTGAAGCTGTAGATCCAGGACTAAAGACTCAGGCTGTAGAACCAAGACTGATTGAGGCTGTAGAACCAGGACTCAGACTGTCGATCTGTAGGTCTGTGACTGATGAAGGAACAACAATGAATCAAATCTCAAAAAGGCTGATTTGCCTAATACGTAAAATGTTTTGTGTGACCTTGGTGTATGAAATACGCTTCATATAGTTGAGGAATTGAGACTTTGTAAAGTCCTCTGAGATAACTGCTCATGTGATTTATGGCTATACCAATTGTTACTCACTTACTTTGTTCCTACTATGTCCCTTTTAAAACATGAACATCCACCTGAAGTCTAACAACATTACATTATAACTACATTTTGTTTCGTTGTTGCTATGGAAACCGCTCTTGTAAAAGCTTGCTTCCCCTCTCCCCCAGGGCCCTGAAGATCCTCATCCCCCTGACCCACAAGAAAGCCATTAAAGAAGCAGGACAAAGCCCGGTCCACTCCGCGGCAGAGGGAGGCCACAGCCGCTGCCTGAAACTCCTGCTGGCCTGCGGATTCGACGTCAACTACCGAATGAACACCAGAAACGCCGAAAACTACCGCGACATGAGGAGGAGCGCGCTGTACTTTGCTGTTTCCAACGGTGACGTGGACTGCACCAAGGTCCTGCTCGCTGCCGGGGCCAAGACGGACCTGGACCCGCTCTGCTCCCTGCTGGTGGCGGTCCGGTCGGGGAGGTACGAGATCGTGAAGTTGCTCTTGGCGGCGAAAGCGGACGTGAACTGTTACTTCAACGTGGTGAGCGATACGGTCTTTCCAACGGCGTTGCAGTACTGTCTGAAAGATGAAGTGATGATGAGGTTGCTGCTCAACAACGGGTACAAGGTGGAGGCGTGTTTCCGGTGCCACCACGACAGCGAGCCTGGGGAAGCCTGCGACGAGGAGGAGAAAATACCGGTGAGCAGAGTTATTTTGGTTTGGAGTCTGAAGGAAGTGAGTCATCCAGGTTGAGCGCGGTAATAGGAGAAAAGTGAGGGTTGGTCTGTGGGGGCAGTGAGGGGTTGCCATGAAAACAGCTCTAGTGTTTTTGAATGAGATGAGCCTTAACAATGTTGTCTATTTTTATTTTTATTTTTTAACACTAGTCTTTAACACTAGGACTCCCAGAATACCTGATTGAAAATAATTGGAATTCTGAAAAACTCCCTCAAAAAGTAAGTTTTTCACCCGCATCATTAAAATCAAAATTTATTTTAATTTTACACGTTTTTTTAACTCACTTTTAATACATTTTTAAATAAAAGTGAGAAAAGGTAAAACTGTTTTTACTGTTTGATTTTCAACAAAAAGTAAAAACAGTTTGTTGTATAACGGCCAAATTGAGCATCTCTAAGGGAGGTTCTCTGCGGAGGAAACTCATTTGGACTTCTACTGTTCACAACTTTGTCTTTTGTGTTATTGCCAAAAGCTCGTTACCGTTTGACAAGAGTTAGATACTTGGTGAGATTCTTTGTATTGAGAGATAGAATATGACCTTTGTTAACACTTTATAATTATGTTCGAATTTATTCATGTTTACAAATAATTTACTAATTAATTGGCTCAGTAACAGATACCTAATTAGTGTTACACCTTTATAATAACCAACTCGTTAACTGTGGACTGCCCCCTTCTGTTGGGACAAGGCTGTGTGCCCATGTTTTTATAAAAAAAATTTGGGGAAGGGCAATTTTTTACATTTGTGTTTATATGTGTGTGTGTGTATGTGTGTGTGTTTGTATGTTGGAAGGGCCAGTGCAAGGTCAATTACCACCAATCATCAGCCGTATACTGCCCCCTACTGGAGATTTGGAATTCAAATAGATTGTTTTGGTCAAGAGGGAAGAAGGAATGGGAAGAGTGATTCAGGCTTCAACGTCAACGTCAATCAATGTTTTGTTCTATTTTTTGTGTGTGGCTTTTTTAATGATCGAAAGGACAAGATTCCCTTTGAGTTTTTATTTGTTTTGTTTTTTCATTATTTAACCTATATTTAACCAGGAATGCTCATGCCTCATCTGTTACTTGTCAACCTTCACCAAAAATACTCAATACAATATTTGAAGTGGTACATCCTATTTATTTTATTTATTTATTGGTCCATGTCATCATATTACTTACATACATCATATAAACTTTACATCTGTGCAACATGAACAAACAGGAGCAGTCTTATAAATACTGTGAAGACATTTTAGTATCATCACCAATCTAGAATTTTTCCATCTTATTCAATAACAAACTTACTGCACACTTAAATATTTTCGTTTTCTTCATATTAACTTAATTTTTTGATCTCATACATTTAAAAAAAGTAAATTATTGGCACATTTCAGTGAGTCGCTCTGAGCGTTCCATAAATGATCACCACACACAGACACACACTTCTGTTTCATAAGTCCTTGTAAATGCAGTTCTGAAGTTAAATACCCGTCTGTGGTTCGACTCTTGTGACATAAATTTGAACCTCTCTTGAACTGCTTCGGACAATAGTTTGTGTTTGACTTTCCATACAATTAACACCGTTCGCAGATCGACCAGTTCTTTAAACTTAAAGGTATACAAGAGGATTTTCTACTTCCGGGTGGATCATCAACACTATTGGTCCTCCCAAATGTCAATCATTCTGTTTATACGTCCTTGTCCTATAAGAGCAGAGAGTTTTGTTCAAAAAGTAGAAAGGGCGGTTCTTTCCTAAAATATGGGAAAATCCTCCTTTATACCTTTAAGTTGTCTGGATTTTATAAACAAGGTATTTGTGTGCTCTCCGAAGCCTTTCTTATTTATAATTATTAAGCTGTTTTTTGTTTTTTTTAAAAGAGAAACAGGTTTTGTGTTTGTAGTATACATGCTCCCCTAGATATCGGTACAATATATGTCAAGTATGTTCAAAGATGAAGCCTTGGCTTATTTATACCCTCATTTCTGTCTTCTGTCCTTTTGGTGCTAGCTCATATGCTCTTTCTTTTATCTCCTGTTCAGTTCTGTGAGTTCATGAGTCTGTGTTGCATCGTGCACCTGGCGGGCAGAGTGGTCCTGACCCTGCTGGACTACGTCAAACACGTGCACATCTGCTCCACGCTCACACTCATCCTGAAGAAGCAGAAGGAGTGGCCCCAAATATGCCTCATTCAAAGTGAGTCCAGATCTGGGGTATATACACTGGTGCCTGGTTAATCAAGAGGGTAACGTTCTGGCAATAACCTGCAATCAGCAAGATCTGTGAAGTAGCAGCTCTATGTTTTAAAAAAATATAAAATATGAGGTAATAATTACTTGAATCAATTGTTTTTGTTTTTGTTTTTTTTATCTTATCTTCATCTTAAGATAAGATTTCACAAAGCCATTTAGTCTCATTTCAAGAACTTTTGCTTCATTTTCTCATTCTTTCTAAAACATGATAATATTGCATGTCCCATTGGCCAATCTTTTTTTAAGGAGGTCAACATGTTCTCAAATTAATATTCATTTTGCCAAGTCTGAGCATTGTTCGTGTGCAAGGATGTAAAACTCCTCACACACATTGTATACACTTTTCTAACTTTCTGAACTCACAATTGCTGAAGTGCGATCGTGGAGATATCAAACATGTCGGCTGTAAGTCTGAGGGCTGCTGCAGCTGTCAGAAGCGTTGCATACAGCTGCAATTTTCTTCTGAAACTGTCATGTAATGAACGAATTTAGGAAGATCCGAGGCAAACAAGTGTCTTTGTGTGATTTTTTAAAGGAGGCCCGCTAAGATCTTCTGCCACAAACCAAGCCACAGTTTGCATTTTTAGTCTAGGTACGGGTGAAAAGGGAGAGAGCAGGGGGGAAAGAGAGGAAGGGAAGATGGGAAGACACAGGGAAAGGTTTTTTGAACAATAGTTTACGAGTTTCACATGTATAATAATGCTTTACTGTACACTTTGATGAGTAAATAAGGCTTTTTGAGGGTATACTTGTATTGTCCCTTTGTCTCTATATTTTGCTCAATTTTTTTCATGGTAATGCAACAAAATACCACAAAAATCCAGCAAGTACAACACTAACACATTTCTTGAAAAAAAAAAGACATCTTCTAAACTCCCACCCCATTCTTATATAAAGAAATGTACAAATGCTTGCAGGTTGTGTGTATATATTATTCAGAAACCTGGATCGACCAGGGATTGCATCACCCTCAGCAGTCTGTCCAAGGATGACGGGCGTGTGTGTGTCCCCTCAGGCAGCCCCCGCTCCCTCAAGCACCTGTGTCGGCTGGAGATCAGGAGCCGTCTGACCCTAAAGAGACTCAACAAGCAGGAGGTCATGAGCCTGTTCCCCCCCAGGCTCAAGAGCTTCGTCCTGTACCAGGAGCTGGACCTGTACAGCCGGGACCCCCACGGCCTGCTCTAGACCTCTCCAGGGGTCCAGGACTTTGGTGGAGCTCTCCCAAAGACAATGGCACCTTCTCGACTCAGGCACAACCTCAAAATGCAGCGGATTATCTGAGAATGATTGCGTTTCCTTTTCGTTTACATGAAAATTAGGGTATCGCAAAACAACCTAATGTAAGGGTAAAATCAACCAACCAGTAGCATTTTGTGAAATATGCCGTTTTATTTAGACTAAAGTGGTTTGAAGCTGAGTGGGAGTGATTGAAAGTAATTGAAAAATGTAAAAACAGTAATTAATGTAATATGAGGAGAAACTATTTTTGTGCAGTTAAAAAATAAACTCAATAAAACTTATTTTTAGTAGTTTTGCAGATTTCAAGCTCTACACTCCACTTTCATGTTATTGTAGTATTGATCCACTGTCACAAGCTGCGGAGGAAAGAACACGGTACCACACAAAAAATACACGCACATGCACACACTCGTACACCCACAAATACACACACGCACTCGCACACCCACAAATACACACATACACGCACTCGCACACCCACAAATACACACATACACACACTCGCACACCCACAAATACATACAGGCACATACACACACTCGCACACCCACAAATACATACAGGCACATACATGCACTCGCACACTCACAAATTCACACATACACACTCGGCACGGTGGCTGAGTGGATAGCACTCTCGCCTCTCAGCAAGAAGGTCCTGGGTTCGAATCCTGGTCGGACCAGGGCCTTTCTGAGTGGAGTTTGCATGTTCTCCCCCTGTCTGCGTAGGTTTCCTCCGGGTACTCCGGTTTCCCCTACCACTAAAAACATGTCCAATAGTTCTAGCATGCGCCTCCTGTACTCAATATCATCCGGCCAGCAGCTTAAAAGGGGCGTTCATGTGCTTACAGGAACACCCTCTTCAAATACAGAAACGCCTCCTCCTTCTTAATTCGCTGCTGAACACATCCGATCTCATTCGGTTTTTCAAAATAAGAACGATGTCAATGCTGTTCTTGATGATAGACAGTTCTTTTAAAATAAAGATATATCTATGGGTTTTACCGTCTACCGAGAAATGTTCCCTCCTGGTGGTACTCGTGAGCTACCGTCTATACAGGTGCACAGTGGTCCACTGTATTATTTTTTAACTATCAATTTGATATTATTCATTACAACATTTAAGTGTGAAAACAAGATGGTTGCATTAATTCATGGACGCTGTACATGTTGTGCTGCTAACTGAAGAAACCAGACTTTTAGTCTTTATTTCCAATTACTGGGCCAATCCAAATGAAACCAACCGTCCATGATCTTCTGTTAGTCCATATGTTCTACGATTCAATTATTGGCTCTATGGGAATCAGATAGCTATATGACCTACGCAGGTGGACAACAGCAAGACTCTACAAGGACTCTTGATTGTGTATCCATGTTATGACTATAATATGCTCCGATTGTCTCTGGATGTGTGACGTATCTGTGATGTAACAATGACTATATAAACCATGTACACAGCTGTAAATACTCCTGAACCAAGTGCAAATATAGCTCCAGAGTTTATATTAATTCAATTGTCTATTATCTTAAATAATAGACTATTTGATGTGTGCAATCTGAGTGCTCTTATTTCCTTCTTTTTCTGCTGTAATATGCAACAATGACACTGAAATTTCTCCACTGCGACGAATAAAGGAATATCTTATCTCACATTACACATACAATACATATATACACTACAAAAATGTTATTGTACACCTTTCAAAGTGTATCTACACAAAAAACACTTTCACAAATAATGTTTATTAACCCTTTAAGGATCACCTAATTTCGCCTGCTCCTTCTCGAATTATGATACCCAAATGGAAATGCTTATTGTGTGGACATCTTGTCAATCAATCAATCAATCAAATTTTATTTATGAAGCGCTTTTCATACAAAAGATGCAACACAAAGTGCTTTACAGTTTGGTTAAAAACAATCCCGCCGACCCATGTCCCCTCCCCCCGACCACCCAACAGACCCATCCCAAACCACAGACAAACGCACACACGCTCCCATGCACACTCTGACACACACACACACACACACACACACACACACACACACACACACACACACACACACACAAGTAAAACAGTAAAACAATGATGAGAGACTTGGCAGGGTTCGGATGCAACCAGTTGAAAAAGCGTCATCCTAGGAGCCGTCTGCACCAGGAGCAAAGAGCCGCCTGTAGCCACAGGGGACGACACAGGATCTAGAGGAGACCCGAAACCGAGGCCCCAGGCCCCCACCAGGTCCAAGAGTCCGACCCCCACAGCCACACCGACCACTGCTCCCAGTGCAGAGGGCTCCTCCAGAGGAAACACTGGGTACACTAAAAACAATATAATAACAATACAATATGTAAAACACAAAACTGTGAAACTAAAATGAAACTAAAATGAACTAACACACAATACATGAATAAAAGCAATAGCAATACAATAACTAATAGAGGATAAATAGAATATATAAAATGAAATAGTAAAAACTAATCAAAAGCTAATCTAAAAAGGTGCGTCTTGAGCCTGCTTTCATGTCTGATGATGCCTCATTTGAAAGGTAACACCTTCTAGTTTTTGAAAATGTATGTTACCGTTTGTTAGGAAGGACACAGTCTGCACTACAGCTTCTCAAACATGAGTCAAAGTTAGTTTTTTTTGTCTCGAAAAAAAAAAGGCAATTTCAAAAGGTTCTCCTGAAGACATACTTTATGGTATGATGTTCAAATTCACCAGAGCAGATGTTTGTGGTGTTGGAAACACCTGTATGAAATTTTAGACCTTTAGCTGGAACTATTTTGATGCTGGGGGCTTTTTTGTAACTAATGGGCACATTCGGCACAAGTGGTCCATTTTTGTGCCAACTGTCTGCAAAGTGTTTTACATGCAAATTATCAATGTTTTTACACCAAAAATCCATTTATATAATTTTTTGGCTATTACTCTTGCTATAAATAGCATTTTTTCCAGATATTGAAATGTTTGCAGAAAAGTTCTCAAGCTGAATATTGGAGATGAAGAGTGGTGGACAATACCTCAAAGACTCTATGTGAGCACATTCATAAGAAGTAAAGCCGCTTCTATGCATTACCTCTGTTTTGTGGTGACAGGCAACTAAAGAACAGCTGATTTGGTGGTTTGTGCCTGTGGTTTAACATGAATTGGTGCACTATTACTGTTGAATGACTTTGCAACAGCATATATGCCCAAGCTAATGTCCAGACATTGGCTTGGCAAGTGTCGATCAACTCTGATATCTTCCTTAGCAATGGGGTGCTGGCTCATCAGATGCTGTTTTAAGTACTTACTGTTCAAGTCAACATTACAAATGGTGCACTGTACCCTCTTCAAATTAGTGGAATTGCGAGTTCTGGGTTGTGGCGGCTGGTTCTGGGGCAGAGCGGGCAGAGGAAGCTGGTTGTGGGGCAGAGCGGGCAGAGGCGGCTGGTCCTGTGGCAAAGGCGGCTGGTTCTGGGGCAGAGTGGGCAGTGGTGGCTGGTTCTGGGACAGGCAGGTATTAAGGTGTTTTAGGATTGCCTTTCTCCTCGGAAATGTATTTGAACAGAAACAGCAGTGGAAGTGACAACCCCCTCTGCGGCCCCAGTTGAACATATAAATGGTAACGTCTGTAGGAAAAATATGTGTATTCATTACTCATGGTTCTTCTAGTAAACAATATAGAAAACATTTCATGTATAGTTTGAAAATTTGATGTCATATGCAAAGCATTTTTTAGATCAGTAGAAACGTTTTTCACATAAGAGTTTTAAAATGTAAGAATAACTTTTCATTACATTTATTGGCAATTTTACTTTATAAATAAAATTTTCTAGTGGCCAACATGAAACTAAATCAAATAATGGGTCCTAAATAGCAATTGTCATGTCTTCACGTTTAAAGACATAATTCATTCATTTAAAAGTTTGCTAAACTTAAATGCTAAAGCAATAAGCTAAATTTGTTAAAATATAAGGGGAAAACAAAAGGGAGACTTCCTCTCTAGAAAACAACAGTTTCCTGTTCGCGCAGAGTAAGCGCTCTTGTTTTTCTGTAACAATCTTTGTTCCCTTGGTAACTGGTACAAGCACGTAATCTAACGTCTCATTTAACGCAGAGAGCTTTCTTGTGTTGAGCCTTGGCAAACTCTCGTCTTTGTAAGTATTATTTAATGTCACAAGCACAATGTTCGGACCACAAAAGTGTTAAGTGTGAAGTTTTAAGTTTGTGCTATTTCTGATTAGCTAGCGCTGTATGTAATTTCGTGTGTACAGCCGTTGATAGTGACGCACTTTTTTCTGTTGTTTCAGTTACGGTGATTTTGGTGATTTTTGTAACATTGAATTGACCAAATACAAGATTCTCTATAAAACAAGAAAAGCAAGCCTTGTCTACAGAGTTTCTTTCCCGTTCGCTGGCTGTCTAGCTTCACATGGTCACGTGTTGTGAGGACAGCACAGTAAAAAGACGACGACTCAGTGGGTTCAAGCAGCACAAAGCTACATAAAGCTAACATGAGTCTACGTTCAGGCACACAATATTTAAGAGACTATGAGCAGCAGAATGAAGGAGCTGCAGGGTCACAGCCAGATGTGGAAGGAGAGAATCCAGACGGTGAAGACCTCCCAGAACGTACTGGGCAATCATTGGAGAGAGTGCCGCTGCCAGAGAGGCCGCCGCCACGCAGTGTCAAACTCAAGGCTCCAAGCAGTCAGTCATCTTCAAGTTTTTCGGGTATAAAAGCCTACGCTAAAGCACAAGCAGCTAAAGCACAACTTGCCTTTGCTGAAAAGGAGGCTAAAATAATGAAACAGAAGGCAGAGCTAGAGGCTAATCTCCACATTCTAAAATGTAAAAAAGAGATAGCTGCAACAGAAGCTGAAGCTGCAGCCTATGAAGAGTTGGAATGTCAAAGCGGGGAGTCAGACATAAGACTTCCAATTGAAGCTGAGCCATTTGATGTGACACAGCGCACCAGTGACTATGTTGAGCAACACAGTAAGTTAGTAGGACACTCTACAGCAGGAACTGACGCTTTAGATTCCCAAGTCGTACCTCAGTCAATTAAAGTTAAAACTACAGCCCAGAATGAAGCTGCACTATCGAAAAACAATGTCAAACAAGAACCTAAAGTACAAATGGGTCCTTCATTCACGTATTTAAACCCTTTAGCCCAAACATTCCAACCCCCAAGCAACAATCAAACAGATTCAAATGGGGCATACGATTTTGCAAAATATCTCATCCGTAAAGAACTTATAAGCTCTGGGTTGCTTCAGTTCGATGACAAACCAGAAAACTATTGGGCATGGAAAGCGTCCTTTATTAGTGCAACCAAAGACTTAAATCTGGCAGCTAGAGAAGAGCTAGATTTACTAACAAAGTGGTTAGGGCCAAAGTCCTCAGAACAGGCTAAACGGATCCGAGCAGCACACTCTCTCAATCCTCCTGCCGGTGTCAAAATGATGTGGGAACGCCTTGAGGAGAGCTACGGCTCCTCTGAGGCCATCGAGGATGCACTCTTAAAAAAGATAGAAGAGTTTCCAAGACTCACCAACAAAGACGCTCATAAACTAAGAGAACTTGGTGACATTTTATTGGAGTTACAGTGTGCCAAGTCAGACGGTACACTACCAGGGTTGGCATACCTCGACACTGCACGTGGGGTAAGACAAATAGTTGAAAAACTCCCCTTTAGTATGCAGGAAAGGTGGACCTCTGTGGGATCACAATACAAAGAGACTCATAGTGTTTATTTCCCCCCGTTCTCTGTTTTCGTGCAGTTTGTGCAGCAGCAAGCCAAAATAAAGAATGACCCAAGCTTCACAGTATCTAGCTTTCAAGAGCCTGCTCGCACAGAAAAGCACACATCATACAATCGCAAAGCTACTGTATCAGTACACAGTACAGACATCGCAGAGAGAAGACAAAGTGATTTTGAACAAAGGAAAATAGAGGAACCAGATCGACAGTGTCCGATACATAATAAGCCACACCCTCTGAACAAATGCAAAACCTTTCGAAACAAGTCAATTGAGGAGCGCCAAGCCTTCCTCAAAGAACATCGCATCTGCTACAGGTGCTGCGGCTCCACACATCACATTGCCAAAGACTGTAAAGTGGCGGTCCAGTGCACAGAGTGTAACAGCTCAAGACACATCTCGGCACTTCATCCGGGTCCCACTCCTGTCCCCAAAAACGACACCTCAGAGAGTACGGACGCTGAGGAGAAAACAGAAAGCCCTCCTGCAGTTGTCTCCAAGTGTACAGAGGTATGTGGTCAGAGTGAAAGCCCGCGCTCTTGTTCGAAGATCTGCTTAGTGAAAGCATACCCAGAAGGACAAGAAGAGAGAGCTCTTAAAATGTATGCAGTAATTGATGAACAGAGTAATGTTTGGAATTAAATCAGCACCTTCTCCATACACCCTGAAGACCTGTTCAGGCCGAGCAGAGGTCACGGGCAGAAGAGCAATTAACATTTTCATACAATCTATGGACGGAAAGGCAAACATTAAACTGCCTCCTTTAATTGAATGTGACTCAGTGCCAGATGACAGATCTGAAATACCCTCACCTGAAATCGCAAGACATCATCCTCATCTTCTCCCTATTGTAAACAAAATTCAACCTGTTGATCATCACGCTCCAATCCTTCTTCTCCTGGGTAGGGACATCCTCAGGGCACACAAGGTACGTGAGCAGATCAATGGGCCAAACAACGCTCCCAAAGACTGGACTTGGGGTGGGTTGTTGTGGGAGAGGTGTGTTTGGGCAAAGCTCATAGCACAACAGAAGTTAATGTGTACAAGACACACATGTTAGACAGTGGGTGTTCAACCTATTTTGAGCCATGCCCCAACGTCATTTCAGTTAAAGAAGAATATGGGGTCAGGTGTTTGCAGGACACCTCCACAGTAAATAGTGTGGACTCCACAGACAACTTAGGCCAGTCGGTGTTTGATAGAGCAGAGTCAGATGATAAAATTGGACTGTCTATTGATGACAAAACATTCTTAACACTTATGGACAATGCAGTCAGCCAGAGCGAAGAGAATACGTGGGTCGCTCCCTTGCCGTTCCGCTCTCCAAGAAGGAGACTCCCAAGCAATAGAGATCAAGCACTCAAACGCCTCTTCTCACTTAAAAAGACTTTAGAGAAGAAACCTAAAATGAAAGAACACTACATTCAGTTCATGCAGAAAATGCTGGATAACGATCAGGCTGAACTTGCTCCTCCTCTGCCAGAAGATAAAGAACACTGGTACTTGCCGACGTTTGGTGTATACCACCCGCAGAAACCAGATCAAATAAGAGTTGTTTTTGATTCTAGTGCAGAGTGTGACGGCACATCACTAAATCAAGTACTTCTTAGTGGACCTGATCTGAACAACTCCCTGTTAGGAGTGCTGTTGCGTTTTAGAAAAGAACCAGTTGCCCTGATAGCCGACGTGCAGCAAATGTTTTATTGCTTTGAGGTGCGTGAAGATCACAGAGACTATCTCCGCTATCTCTGGTTTGAGGACAATGACACCACAAAGAATGTGATTGAATATAGGATGAAAGTGCATGTTTTTGGTAACAGCCCATCACCCGCTGTTGCTATATATTGCATGCGCCGCGCAGCCATAGAAGGTGAGCGAGAGCATGGCACAGATGCTAAACAGTTTGTTGAAAGACAGTTTTATATGGACGATGGGTTGACATCTGTAGCCACTCCACAGCAAGCAGTCGATCTGTTAACAAGGACAAAAACCATGTTGGCAGAGTCCAATCTCAGGCTTCATAAAGTGGCCTCGAACTGTAACCTCGTCATGGAAGCGTTCCCTGTTGAAGACCGCGCAAAGGACGTGAAAGACTTAGACCTCGGGGTAGATCCGCTCCCAGTGCAGAGGAGCTTAGGACTTTGCTGGGACTTACAGACTGATAGTTTCACTTTCCTTGTGTCCAAAGAGAGCAAACCATTCACACGCAGGGGAGTATTGTCGACTGTTAATAGCCTGTATGATCCGTTAGGATTTGTTGCTCCTGTAATCATGCAGGGGAAAATACTACTCCGAGAGCTGTCATCAGAGGAGAAAGAATGGGATGCGCCCCTTTCTACAGAAAAAGAAAAGGCGTGGTTCTCATGGAAAGACTCGTTAAAGGCCCTTGAAGATCTACAGATCGGAAGGTGCTATAGCCCAGTGTCATTAAGTGCAAGGAAAAGTAATGTATTGTGTATTTTCTCAGATGCGTCGACAATAGCGATAGGAGCCGTGGCTTACCTGCGCTCATTAGACAATGAAGGTCAGTACCATGTAGGTTTTGTCATGGGAAAATCTAAACTTGCTCCTCGTCCTGCACACACAGTACCCCGGCTAGAGCTTTGTGCAGCCGTACTTGCAGTAGAAATGTACGAGTTAATCAGAGATGAGTTAGACATCAAGTTTGATAGTGTTAAGTTTTACACCGACAGTCGTATTGTATTAGGATACATACACAACTCCACTAAGAGATTCTACATGTATGTAGCCAATCGTGTCACACGCATTAGGTTATCCACACAACCTGAGCAATGGCAGTACGTGCCATCTGAGTTAAATCCAGCCGATCACGCTACTCGAGTCATCCCAGCCGCTGAACTCAAAAGTAGTAGCTGGTTCAGTGGGCCACGCTTTTTACATGTGGATAAGCATAGTGACTCACTCAAAGACAATCTATTCTCACTTGTTGAGCCTGAAAGTGATAGAGAGATACGCTCAGAAGTAAAAACACTCAAAACTGCAGTGTCAGAGTCACAGCTAGGTTCAGAACGTTTCACAAAGTACTCTAGTTGGACAGCGGCCTACAAAGCAGTGGCCAAACTTATGCATGTTGTTGCTTCATTCCAGCAAAAGGGATGGAAAAGTATAAACGAATCTACTAACACAGATGAGCTTGCTCAAGCCAAAATTGTTATCTTACGTGCAGTTCAAAATGATGCATATAAACAGACATTGAAAAATATGAAAGAGGGACGCAAAATAGACTCTAAGAATGACACACTCAAAAAGCTCGATCCAGTCATGGACACAGAAGGTCTTCTTCGTGTTAGTGGGCGTCTTTCCTCTTCTGACCTTACAGAAGATGAAAAGCATCCTCTACTCATCCCTTCGAACAGCCACGTCGCCACCCTGCTCGTCAGACATTTCCACGAACTGTCAGCTCATCAAGGACGTCACATAACGGAAGGAGCTGTCCGTGGTGCTGGTTTCTGGATCGTTGGGGGTAAGCGGCTTGTGTCCTCCGTCATACACCACTGTGTTACCTGTCGCAAGTTACGAGGCAAAATGCAGACCCAAAAAATGGCAGATTTACCTGCAGATCGAGTGACACCTGAGCCGCCCTTTACCACAGTAGGTTTGGATGTGTTTGGGCCGTGGTCTGTAGTAACACGCCGCATAAGGGGTGGCAGCGCACATAACAAACGATAGGCTGTCATTTTCTCTTGCATGTCAACAAGAGCTGTACACATCGAACTTATTGAGACTATGTCCACAGACAGCTTTATTAATGCGCTCAGAAGATTTTTCTCTATTCGTGGACCAGCTAAACTTTTACGCTCTGACCGAGGAACTAATTTTGTGGGAGCGTGTAAAGAACTTGGTTTAGACACAGACAAGTCCGCAGTGGGAAAGTACCTCCAAGAAAAGGGGTGCTCATGGACATTCAATCCCCCACATGCGTCCCACATGGGTGGGTCCTGGGAACGTCTCATAGGAGTTGCTAGGCGTATCCTAGATGCATTGTTATTAAAAAATGTTCAAACATGTCTCACACATGAGGTTTTAAGCACATTCATGTCTGAGGTAATGGCTATTATGAATGCTAGACCTCTTGTCCCAGTATCAACAGATCCAGACTGTCCTACGATACTCACACCAGCTATGTTGTTTACACAAAAGTCAAGCGCAGTTTCTGCACCATCTGGAAACTTTTCCTCCAGTCAGTTGTATGGAAAGCAATGGAAACATGTACAACAACTTGCGGACACGTTTTGGAAAAGGTGGAAAGGTGAATACCTGTCTACGCTGCAGAAACGTACAAAATGGACTGAAAACCAACCAAATGTCAAAGAAAGAGACATCGTCCTGTTAAAAGACACACAAGCTCACAGGAATGAATGGCCGATGGGACTAATAGTAAAGACTTTAGCCGGCATTGACAAAAAGGTCCGCAAGGTGGAAGTGCGGATAGTGAAAGACGGGACTGCAAAAGTGTTCTTACGACCAATTTCAGAGATGATTGTTTTACTTTCAGAGACTGAGTAATATGCAATGCAGTATTTGTTTCATTTGATGTGTTTTTTGGTATTTGTGGTGATATAATGTGATTATATCAAGCGGGGAGTGTCATGTCTTCACGTTTAAAGACATAATTCATTCATTTAAAAGTTTGTTTAATAATACAACACGTTCTTAAATGCTAAAGCAATAAGCTAAATTTGTTAAAATATAAGGGGAAAACAAAAGGGAGACTTCCTCTCTAGAAAACAACAGTTTCCTGTTCGCGCAGAGTAAGCGCTCTTGTTTTTCTGTAACAATCTTTGTTCCCTTGGTAACTGGTACAAGCACGTAATCTAACGTCTCATTTAACGCAGAGAGCTTTCTTGTGTTGAGCCTTGGCAAACTCTTGTCTTTGTAAGTATTATTTAATGTCACAAGCACAATGTTCGGACCACAAAAGTGTTAAGTGTGAAGTTTTAAGTTTGTGCTATTTCTGATTAGCTAGCGCTGTATGTAATTTCGTGTGTACAGCCGTTGATAGTGACGCACTTTTTTCTGTTGTTTCAGTTACGGTGATTTTGGTGATTTTTGTAACATTGAATTGACCAAATACAAGATTCTCTATAAAACAAGAAAAGCAAGCCTTGTCTACAGAGTTTCTTTCCTGTTCGCTGGCTGTCTAGCTTCACATGGTCACGTGTTGTGAGGACAGCACAGCAATAGTTTTAATGACCAGATTCATGTTAGTGAAGAAAAGTGACAAAATAATCATTCTCGATCAACTTAACATAATATTAATTTACTACATGTGATATATTATACCTTTTGCACCATCATCTTCAAAAGTAGTAATAACCAAGCAAATACATCATACCTCCGTAACGTACCACAGTCTTCTGGTGGCTTTGTAAATGCACTTCCACCCTCGCAAAATCCCCCTTATAATTTGGACAAAAGGGACAGTGGAGTAAAGGGCACTTGGGGTCGGAGCATCGTTCCGCTTGTGGCCTTCGGCCACTGCGAAATATTGACAAATGATCCTTAAAACAAAAGAACCGTATGAATTATGACCATGCTAAATTACTTATTTTGACAAATAAAGTAATAAAACATTTGCGAATGGCGCTATTGTTTGAGTATCTACACTACACAAGCGCTACATGATTTGTGATGAAGAAACAACTGTGAAATTGTTTAGTAGTAGCAAACCAACGCTAATGACCGCATGGCTGTAAGTGTAGCCAACAGCTAGCCTTGCCACCGATATTGTTCAACTTTTTGAATGCATACTTTTGATTACTACTTACGGTTAGCATTGCGTTAGTTCTATGGTTGGATTAGGAAAGAATACAATTGCTTAAAACAAGTTATACTTACGGACATGTACTGTAGAACACACGTAGTGACACCTTCGCTGTGAGTTTCACGTGCGGTTCAACCAAGATTCCGTGTTGCTGGTTATTTTGAAAGCGTATTTTGATACTGATTGGTGATTGGCTGTTGAAACTTTACAGTAACCCCCACTAAGGCGTATTTGTAGTCCAACGGAAACGCCCCCACAGCTGGCCCGACCCTCCTCCCTGTACTGGCGACCCGCTCCCATCTCTGTGTGGAGTGAGAGACAAATGCCCAAAAATAACAATTGTAAACCGCTTTGAGACTCAGATCTGCAGTGAAAAGGCGGTATATAAATAAAGATTACTACTACTACTACTCGCACACCCACAAATACATACACACACATGCACACACACTGATTGTACTGTAAAGTAGTTTCAACTTCTTCCTCATTGAAGTCTTTAATGCTGATGAGCACCTGAAAGCCAGATCCTGTCAAGCTAAGCAGGGCAGGGCCTGATTAGTACTATGATGGGAGACCTCTGGGAACACCAGGTGCTACAGTGGGGTGACTGCGGCTGTAAAGTTCCAAACTCTTGTTGTGTCCTTTGGCAAGGCACTTTATCCACATTGCCTAGAATGAGTCAGGTGTCTGTGTGGATGTTTGGTGGTGGTTGGAGGGGACGATATCACAAACCTGTTGCCTCACTTCTGTCAGTCTGTCCCCATGGCAGCCGTGGCTACAGCAGGTGAGTATGGAGGGATTGAATAATGCAGTGAATCAAACATTATTATAATATGAAGAGCCCCGTTTCCACCAACATTCTCAAAGTGTGTTACAAAATCAAATCAAACAAGCGCAAAAAAAGTCTTTCCAATCCTCTTACAATTTAATTTCATTATTTTGACCAATTATGTGATATTGGATCATTTTTAAAGGCACACCAAACACCACCTGGATACACACATGACGTGCCATGACTCATTGGTTAAAAACACTGCTCTGTTCCACAGTTGTGCTTCCATTACATTTTAACATATGTGTTACCGTATCCTAGCAACCTACCTACAACAAACCAGTATCCAGGGAAATGCTTTGTTAACCATGGCTTCCAGCAGCATTATGGGCAAATCAATATCAATTAGAACATTTTAGTGCCAGTTTGGCCAGGATAGAACCATTGGGCTGGTGGAAATGGGGCTATACATAAACTGCGTAATGTAGTAATAGCGTACTATCAATTATTCAACACAAAATATGTGACTTTATTCTAACTACAAGCTTGTACTTGAATACTTAAATAAATGAAGGATGGCAATATCTTTCCCATGCAGAGTTGTTTTTTTTTTTTAATAAACTAGCCGCTTTTTCTTTAGAACCTAAGACTAAAAAACTCCAGGTCTGGTTGCGGTGCCCGATAAAAGCACAGCACAGAGTAAGAGATCAGCGCAGTCTATTCGAACCTTTTCTTAGGTGCAAGACATGTCAATCACTCCCTCCGTCAGCTGCCGCGCGTAAAACCCCTCCTGTGAGACGTGCGCCTTTTACGCACAACTCATCAAACCGCTCTATAAATATTCATGCAAGTGCGCGGATCATTACTGGTTTGTCATTAGCGATGGTGAAAATATCCTGAGGGTGGGGGGTTCTGATAGGAGCAGAGCGTAGCAGGCACAGGCAGCTTGGTGAGCGCACAGAAACAGGTGAAGCCTATAAATAGTCCATGGGGGGCCCGGGGGTGGAAGAGAGAGGGGGGGGGGGGGGGGATAGGGGACTCAGGCGTGACAGGAGACGCAGGAAAAAAAACCTCCCTCCTGCCGAGTCCAATAATGACGGATTTGGATCAACAAGGTGAGTTTGTGGAGTTTGGTGAGAACTGGCAGCTGTTTGCGTCAATCTGGGCATGGCATGGTACAGTATGGCATTGCAAAACTCTCGGGAGTCGGTGTGCGCGGTGTTATTGGCCAGCGACTGTACATTCAAGTAAGGTCAAGTCTCATTATAAGCCCTGCAGGACTTATTACATACCAGTGAAAGAGTACAGCGGACACATTGAAATGCCAAAGCATGGTAGTGGTTGTGGGAGCACTCAACACGTGTTCGCCCCAGCATTCCACACACCCATGACAGACTGGTGACGGTGGTGTGTTTGTGTAAGGGCGCCCCCCGTTGGTGAGCAGACGTAACTCACTCCCCCTCCATCTAAACATGACAGTTCTTGATGGACTAATAAAAGCACCTGTATATAAAAAGAAAACCAAACTCTGACTGTTCTAACCATCCTAGTATTTTATGCAATTTGGGACCCCATCAAAAAATGTGGGCCCCATTGCAAAGCTGCTTTTTGGGGAGTCAATTTTTTCACAATTGTCCCAGAGATATACACAAAAAATGTATGTGTTCGATATCCACGGTGATGTGAAAATAAATGAAATAAATATATATACAGTGCCTTGCGAAAGTATTCGGCCCCCTTGAACCTTTCAACATTTCAGGCTTCAAACATAAAGATATAAAAAATATTTTTTTTGTCAAGAATCAACAACAAGTGGGACACAATCGTGAAGTGGAACTAAATTTATTAGATAATTTAAACTTTTTTAACTAACAAAAAACTGAAAATTGGGGCGTGTAATATTATTCGGCCCCCTTGCGCTAATACTTTGTAGCGCCACCTTTTTCTGCAATTACAGCTGCAAGTCGCTTGGGGTATGTCTCTATCAGTTTTGCACATCGAGAGACTGGAATTCTTGCCCATTCTTCCTTGCGAAACAGCTCGAGCTCAGTGAGGTTGGATGGAGAGCGTTTGTGAACAGCAGTCTTCAGCTCTTTCCACAGATTCTCGATTGGATTCAGGTCTGGACTTTGACTTGGCCATTCTAACACCTGGATACGTCTATTTGTGAACCATTCCATTGTAGATTTGGCTTTATGTTTTGGATCATTGTCCTGTTGGAAGATAAATCTCTGTCCCAGTCTCAGGTCTTTTGCAGACTCCAACAGGTTTTCTTCCAGAATGGTCCTGTATTTGGCTCCATCCATCTTCCCATCAATTTTAGCCATCTTCCCTGTCCCTGCTGAAGAAAAGCAGGCCCAAAGCATGATGCTGCCACCACCATGTTTGACAGTGGGGATGGTGTGTTCAGGGTGATGAGCTGTGTTGCTTTTACGCCAAACATATCGTTTTGCATTGTGGCCAAAAAGTTCGATTTTGGTTTCATCTGACCAGAGCACATTCTTCCACATGTTTGGTGTGTCTCCCAGGTGGCTTGTGGCAAACTTTAAACTAGACTTTTTATGGATATCTTTGAGAAATGGCTTTCTTCTTGCCACTCTTCCATAAAGGCCAGATTTGTGCAGTGCACGACTGATTGTTGTCCTATGGACAGACTCTCCCACCTCAGCTGTAGTTATCTGCAGTTCATCCAGAGTGATCATGGGCCTCTTGGCTGCATCTCTGATCAGTCTTCTCCTTGTTTGAGATGAAAGTTTGGAGGGACGGCCGGGTCTTGGTAGATTTGCAGTGGTCTGATGCTCCTTCCATTTCAATATAATTGCTTGCACAGTGCTCCTTGAGATGTTTAAAGCTTGGGAAATCTTTTTGTATCCAAATCCGGCTTTAAACTTCTCCATAACAGTATCTCGGACCTGCCTGGTGTGTTCCTTTGTCTTCATGGTTCTCTCTGCGCTTTAAACAGAACCCTGAGACTATCAAAGAGCAGGTGCATTTATACGGAGACTTGATTACACACAGGTGCATTCTATTTATCATCATCAGTCATTTAGGACAACATTGGATCATTCAAAGATCCTCACTGAACTGCTGGAGTGAGTTTTCTGCACTGAAAGTAAAGGGGCCGAATAATATTGCACGCCCCACTTTTCAGTTTTTTATTTGTTAAAAAAGTTTAAATTATCCAATAAATTTTGTTCCACTTCACGATTGTGTCCCACTTGTTGTTGATTCATGACAAAAAAATTAAATTGTATATCTTTATGTTTGAAGCCTGAAATGTGGCAAAATGTTGAAAGGTTCAAGGGGGCCGAATACTTTCGCAAGGCACTGTAATAATAATAATGGCCAGATATAAGCCACACTTAAGCCCCAGTTTAACACTAGAACTAGAATTCTGAAACTTCTAGAACTCCCGGGCCGTCATTTTGACTGCTCCCATTCAAAACAATGGAATTCTGAGAAATCACCTAATATACTGTATGTTACGATGTTTACCTTCACTCACTTTCAATACAAAACTGATAAATGTAAATTGAGATAAGTGAAAAACAGTCTGTTGAAAGGCTACCAAAATCTAACTCCTGCATGTAAACAGTGTATTGCGATGGTAACAATAATATAATTTTATAGAAATAATGACATTGAAATAAACTACATGTAGATTCAGAAATGGTTACTTCAGTAATAAAAATGACTGCTCTCTGCAAAAAGAGCTGAGACGACTGTTTTAACTGGACACATGATTTAATGATGAAGTGTTTAATGCACTTTTTTAAATAGTACAATGAGCTCTGAGGAGGCAAACAACTTCTGTTAGCTTACTCATTTATCGACAATACTGACTATAAACTGTCCAATAATTACCAAGCTTGAACGGCTTATAGTCCGGCCATTTCGGTATTATGGTATGTCCATAGTATGGCACTGCTTCATGTATCAGGTGTGGACCATGCAGAGGGCAGTGATGACGAGGACTTATTGGACGCCCAAGTTCAGCAGTTGATCCAGGAGTTGTGCCGGGCTCATCACCAAACCAGAACCAGCAGCAGGTACCAATCAAATCCAAAAAAAAAAATGCTTATCGTTATGGAAAGACTTATTTTACATGTATGTGATTTTCCAAGACTTTTCCAAATTTATGACCGGGTTCTGCCAAAACCAACCCATCTTAGCCAAGACTGGATTTTTATCATTTACTCAAATCCATCTGTTCCCTTTCATATTGGCTAGTTTTGGCAGACTAAACCATCAACATGTCTGTCACAAATGCATTTATCATAAACAGTACTTGCTGGACCATTAAGCGCACCTGTACATAAACAGCATTAGTTAAGTACATTTTATCAATTGATTGATTGATTTATTTATTGATTGATAAACCGCATTAGTTAAGTACATTTTGATCATATACAGGCCGCACTTGAATATAAGCCACAGGTTTTCATGTTGTGATTAAACACTTTCAGCTGATGATCAAAGCAATCTGCAATTTCTACTAAAACACATCCTGTGTGTTTTCCTGCACTTTTTGTATTTCTCTACTGTTCACATAAACACATTGAAGCAGGAATGGCCATCTGCTGCTGATAGAGCTGTGTCCAAATCCGCAGTAATCCGTTTTTTTCTCTTTTGCAGAAGCAGTGAATATATAAACCTGATTGATGTCATCCAAAAATGTAATGTAATGTAAAATGAACATTGAAGATTTACTTAAACCATGTGTGACTAAGGAGCACTCCCTCTGCAGGTGACTTGGTGGCACTGCACGAGCTGTATGAAAACACTGAGCTCTTCTCTCAGGTGGACGGGCGTGGCTGGTACCCGCTGCACTGGGCCGCGGTCCAGCCCGAGGGGAGGGTCCTGGAGATCGTGTTGTATGGTGGGTCAAAGATCAAACTATATACAGTACTTTCTGGCCTACGTGTATGTGTGTGAACTTAATAATATATGTTAAATTAAATTAAATGTATTGTATTGTGTATGTGGTTGGGTTGATGGATGGTCGTGGGGATGTGGGATTTGTTTTAATCAAGCTGTAAAGCACTTTTGCGTTTTTAGTATGAATAGCGCTTTACAATCACTATGAAAATACATACATTGGCTGCATTGCTATATAGTCTGATTAAAAGGGGCGAACAGTCGAAGCCTAAATTGATTCTGATTGGTCAACTGTAATATCAATCAGTTTGCTTAACCAATGAGCGCCTGTGCTTCTGTGAATTAATTCGTTTTGTTTGAATATTGGGGGGTTTTAACCTCATTATCCCCCCCCCCCCCCTCGTATTGGTCAAACTTTATAGTAAATATAAACCTGGATTTTGTCTTAAAATTCAGACTGTCAATTATCCATATATTAAATGACCAAGCAACGGAAAATACAATGTTTAATATAATTTGAATAAGGCTCTAGAACACACACATCCTATATCTGTGATGAAATGTGGATTGGAGATGCTCATGAAATATGCTATATAACTTAAAAGTGATTTATAAGGGAAGATTGGATAGATTGGTGTGTTTGGCTGCAGCCTCCTGCCGGTTGACCCTGGAGGAGACCACCGCGGAGGGAGAGACTTTCCTCACGTCGGCGGTGAATGCTGGTTTAGTCGACAACGTGAAGATGATTCTCAAACACGGAGCCTCGCCCCACACCACCACCAGCCGCAACGAGTCCCCTCTGCTTCTGGGTAAACTCTACTCAAGCATCTCATGTTTAAGTTTCATTTAAAGGTATGTAGGAGGATTTTCACAGCTTTTTGAGGAAAACTCTCTGGTCTTATTTGACGAGCATGTATCACCAGAATGAATGACAATTGGGAGGACCAATAGTCTTGATGATCCACCCGGAAGTAGAAAATCCTCCTATACATACACCTTTAACACACATTTAAAAAAATGCTGCTAACTACAAAATTAAGAAGATGGCCGCTCCAGTTTTAAGACCATAATACAGGAATTGCCGGACTATAAGCCTTGACTTTCTTCAGTATCTTTGAACAATAATGGACAAAGCTTACTCGCTAGCTCAATGAAGCCCAATAGGAAAGTACTCATGGAGGAAGTTTTGCTCCAACTCACTCTTACTAAACTAAACGTCTCTAGCTCAGTAACCGTTTGTGTCACACTCACCATTTTTGGCCTTAGAAAAATTTTTTTTAGCGCTCTCTACAATCCTGGTTGATACATGTTGACATTGTCTTTGTAAATCCAGATATGAGACAAATAAGGATGACCAATCAGATGCCTTAATTTGCGGGGGACTCTCCAGCTTGTCTTAGCAACATGTCTTCCCCTGTTACAGCGAAAAGCTAAAGGCGTCAGAACAACTGCCCATATAAGGACATTAGCTCCAGCTAGCTTATGTTCAAATCGGCCTCTTCCACTTTAAGGATAACACTATGGTGGTCTATAATAACAAGCCGCTTAACAAGAGAGAAGCCCTTTCCGTGATAAAGTTGTCCTTGTCTGTTAGAAAATTTGTGTAAGCTCTCAGTCGTACAGGGATTAGTCGAAGCAAAGGAAGGTTTCTCACCCATCATCTGTACTTCTTAGCAAGTTTTCCCGACGTTTACCACACCCATAGGTTATAAATCTCCAACGCGCGGTCCGAGAATTCATTCCCTGAAGAAGTCCCCAGGTTGAGGACGAAACGTCGGGAAAACTTGCTAAGAAGTACAGATGATGGGTGAGAAACCTTCCTTTGCTTCTGTTAGAAAATGTTTACATTTCTCTAAATCAGATGGTCAACCTGCCGTAGTCCATTTTAACGTGATTGCCACTGATCCTGGGTGTGTTTTTTTTATATTTTTTTCAAGTTCTTCCAAAATGAGCCTATGAAGACATTTTGGCACAAATGAACAAAAGCAAAAAAACAATGCCCACTTCCTGCTACTATGCACTTGAACAATAGCCTATCCTAAAGGAGCAGACCCAAATCAACCCTACGTATCTCAAAACAGAATTCAACAAACACATTTTTGAAGCAGTTGATTATCAGAATTGATATTTAAAAAGTCTCATTTACTCAATTTTAATTTATCTGGTTCTCCGTGTGGTTCCCCTGTGCGGTCCCCACGTGCAGCGGTCAGGTCCGGGTCTCGCAAAATGGTCTCCGCCATGTTGAACGCCGGGGCTAAGGTGGGGCAGGTGTGTCTGAAGAAATGGACCGCCATGCACGAAGCCGCCAGGACGGGATACGCCCACATCATGGAGCTGCTCTTGTCCAACGGCGGGAAGGTGACCGACACTGACCAGCACGGAGTCACTCCTCTGGGCATCGCGGCAGAGTACAGCCACGCGGAAGTCCTGGAAGTGCTCATCAAACACGGTAAAGACTGTTATTGTGTTGCCAGAGGTTCAGAGGTTTGTAAGTGTTTCAGCCGCAATCTTTCAGTGTGAGATTCGTCTGTGTGGTTATAGATGGCCAAAGGGAAGCTATTTTGTCATCACTGCCACACAGAATACTTTAGCCACAGCATTCTTAACTTTAAAATAAGATCCAACATTTCTATATTTAAAGATTTATTGGTGTACTCTTTTACTGTGTTGATAAGTCCTCTGAGATGACTTCTGTTGTGACCTAGGGCTATACAAGAATAAATTGTATTGTAAAATTGTATTGATATTTAGATCTTGTGTTCCTGTGTTTTTATTTACCCCACTGGTGCTCTGTCTGTAAAGGAAGTTTGTCACGGATTAATAAAGTTATTCGAATTGAATTGAAATCCAGGCTCCTAATAATTACAAAAATTAATCTAGATATTGGTTTCTCAGCAAGAAGGTCCTGGGTTTGAATCCCAGTCGGAGCAGGGTCTTTCTGAGTGGAGTTTGCATGTTCTCCCTGTGTCTGCGTCGGTTTCCTCCAGGCGCTCCGGTTTCTCCTACCACTAAAAACATGCACAATAGTAAATCCTTCAGCTCTTGTAGTCCTGACCAAGCTGAGCCTCAACATCTGGAGATGGGTCCCCGGGTGCTATTACTACAGCGACCACTGCTTCTGATGGACGCCCCAGTGGCATCAGGATGGGTCAAATGCAGAGGAGGATTTGCCCTACAGGGATAAATAAAGTGCACCTTTGAGTTTAGTCAACATCACTTACCCAATATTACATTACATTGTTATCTATCTTCTCAGCAAGAAGGTCCTGGGTTCGAATCCCGGTCGGACCAGGGCCTTTCTGAGTGGAATTTGCATGTTCTCCCTGTGTCTTCGTAGGTTTCCTCCGGGTACTCCGGTTTCCCCTACTACTAAAAATATGTCCAATAGTTCTAGCATGCGCCTCCTGTACTGGCGACCCCGCTCCCATCTCTGTGTGGAGTGAGAGACAAATGCCCAAAATTAACAATTGTAAACCGCTTTGAGACTCAGATCTGCAGTGAAAAGACGGTATATAAATAAAGATTACTTACTAATTCAATTCAACTTATTTTTGTATGGCCCTAAATCATAACCCATAGAGCCATTGGTTCATAAGAGGCTGATGACCAATGTCCCTAGATGTGTTCATAGATTCCGTGTTTCCTGGTATGTCACCTCTGTCCTAAGACCCTCTTGCATTAAAAAAAATCAAATAAAACTCAACAGCACAGAAAGTGCTGTTGTTAAAAAATGTGAAAATCATTTCAAATCAAATAGGAGCACAGCAGGAGGCATGAAATACTTCATCCAGCAGTAGCCACAAGTCTCCATGTTATACACCTCTTATGTCTCTGCTTGCCTTTCCCTGATTGAGGCGCGGACGTGAACGCTCAGGCTCCAAACGGCGACAGCGTCTTGTACGACGCAACGGGTTCAGGAAATCCAGACTGTGTGAACATCCTGCTGCAGCACGGAGCCAACCCCAACATGCACAACCTGAGCTTTCAGCTGCCCATCCACAAGGCTGCCTACGAGGGACACTATCTGTGAGTGGTGAGCATAGATTAGATGGGCCATGCTAATCCGCTAGCTGAATCAAGCTAGCGGATCAAGTTAGAGATGTGCTCTTGATACTTTTGACTTAAATTGAAAAGCAAACTCCTCTAGCTCAGTTTGTGTTACACTCATCATTTTGGGCTGATTTATCTATGATCATGGTGTTTATATCGTGATTTTTTTTTCTTTATAAATCTAGATATGAGCCATGTAAAGCTTGACCAATCAGATGCATGATTTTGCGGGGGAGACTCCAGCTTACCTTAGCAACCATCCTAGCAACACGTCTACCCATGTTACGCCCTTGAAACAAAATGCCCATATAAGGAAATGGTCAGTCCGCTCCCATTACAAAAAAGCCGAGAGACAGCTATTTATTTTAACTGGTCACATAATTCAATTCAATTAATTTGTGTAAAAATCATTGATTTGTTCAGCACTTGTTGCCTTGTGTATGAATTGTGCTATATTGCCTTGCCTATATAGCCCCACAAATCACCATCTCTGAGAATTTTACTAAGTTGTCCAATAACAGATCAGAGAATCAAACAGATCAAATACAAGTCCATAGGGGGCAGGATGACCAATGTCCATAAATAGCCGCTACTTTTAACTCTAGCCTTTCTTTCAAAAACTGTAACTTGTACCTTTCTCTCAAACATTTGTTAAGTCAGTAGTATTAACATTATTAGCATTATTTTATTAGCCTCAATCAAAGCTTTTTCTTAAGCGGATGTAAGGTCTTGTGTGGTTTGTATGCTGCTCCTGGCTTTCTCCTCCTTCCAGGATCTAGTCCATGGGAGACCTGATTGGGACTGACAGCATATGAAACGCCCATCGTGTGACCGACCGCATTCAAAATTGCTGTCAGGAAGCCAATGGATGTCCCTCACCAAGCAGTGGCAGGGTTTTAAATAAATATGCCATTTGCGTACAGTTTGTGTGGACGTTTTTTTAATTAACCTTGAGCCAGTTCGTGACACAGATAAGTGAAGTCAGGATAACCACTCTATTAAAGGAGGAGGATCCTTAGAAAACTTTAGAGAAAAAACTTTTGAATATTTTTAAGTCCAAAATGTTTCAAATGTTTGTCCCCTCTGTGTCCTGCAGAGTCTTGCGCACCCTGATCCCGCTCACCACTCGTCGAGCTCTGCGATTGGCCGGTCAGAGTCCCGTGCACTCGGCCGCAGACGGAGGCCACGCCCACTGCCTGGAGCTGCTGCTACAGAGCGGCTACGATGTGAACGCGCTGCTCGCCCCCCACGTGTCCGAGAACTACGCCGACATGAGACGAAGCCCCCTTTACTTCACCGTAGCCAACGGCGACAGGACCTGCACCGAGCTCCTGCTGAGGTCAGGGGCCCAACCCGACCTGGACCCTCTGAGCTGCCTGCTGGTGGCCGTGCGAGCCGGGCGCTATGAGATTGTCAAGCTGTTGCTAGCAGCCAAAGCAGACGTGAACTGTTACTTCACGGCGGTCACGGACACGGTCTTCCCCACGGCGCTGCTGTACTGCCTGAAGGACGAGGTCATGATGAGGCTGCTGCTCAACCAGGGGCTGGACGCTGAGAAGTGCTTCTGCTGTTCCCATGGCGACAGCTGGGACTACGACGTGGAGGATAATGACCAGGAGGAGAAGGCCACGGTGAGTAAAAGCGTCAATGTGTTTTATCCATTCACCCATGAAACCATAAATGAGCAGAACTTACACTGACATAAGGTTCACATATCATCCACCATTTTTACTCTGACCTGTTTTGAATTCATTTATCGGTGCTTTGTGTTGCTTAAAATTTACAAATACAAAGACACAGAGGAGAACAAAGCGGTGAAACTATCCCAAATTACTAACGGGAGCTGCACTGTGACCGTGAACTTTTCCACCTGCAGTCTCACTATACACAGAGATATTTTATCTGACTTCAAAAACCAACACAAAATAAAATATTAATGCGAAGTGAAAGCACAATAGATTTTATTATAAATGTAAAGACCCTGCTGGTCATTTTGTTGTGGAGCTGGCTTTTCCATCAACTACAGCAGTCTTTTTACATTTAGACTAAACTTTGAAATAGCACCGGCCCTTTCTGCTTGTCTTCTAGTTTGTCAATATCAGTTTTTAGATGCCACAGCTCTTGGTTGTTTCTAGAACCTTTCTATTTAATGAAAAGTAGAAATTCTGGTTCTCCAAGTAAAGGAAAGCCAGTTGAGTTGGCTCAAGCATCTGTTTGAAAGGCCCCCTAGAGGCCTACCGGGAAGTGTGGTATTTATATAAATACGCTGACAAACTAAAACGCATGTGTTTGATGACCTATTGAATTCTGGGTTGGAGGCCAGTCTTTTTATACATCGGAGGTGTCTTCTTGTGCCATCAACTAAACAACAGATGGTTTCTGCTTGTTTGGTTTTCCCCCCTAGTCTTGACTTCTGCATTCTTCTCCTCACTCAATCATGAGTTGGTTGACAAGACTGGAGTCTTCTAGTCTACTCATTTTGTCGATATGATAATACACCTAACCTTTCTTAACATATATTTACTTCATATTTTAGGTGATTTCATGTACTTAGATATTATGTTATTAGTGTGATGTGTTTTGTACTGCACATAGGTTTGACCTTTAGGAAAAGCGGGCTGTTGAAACAGTTGTTTAGACAACAGAGATTGATCCCAGACCAGATGGTGCGGAGGCGGATCACGGGACCGGAAGCTGCCTGATACGACACGCCCCCTTCTTCCTGGACATCTTCTGATATGCTTTTGGCTTGAGGCTTGGCCTCAGTCAGCACAGGGCCAGCGAGGGACATAGGCAGCATAGCATAGTTTAGGAGCTCTTTTGTTGAATTTCTGTATCTGATTGTAAAGATAAATTAAATACAGATGTTAAACTTGAAAAAGTCTCCGTCTCGTATCCTGCATCAACCCAGACACGTCCGTCAAAGTGGTTTTTTGGCAACAGTTGGTGACCCCGACGTGATGGTGCAGGAGCAAGACAGAGATCAGCTCAGATATAGAGACTGGATTTGTGGGCCTGGAAAAAATGTCTCTGCTCTTCAAAAAAGTCGCTTCTAAAGAGGTAAGCAGATCATAGTTTTGAAAATCTGCACATTGTTTTAAATAGAAGAGAGAGAGATTTTGGCTCGACAGATTGCAGTGTGGACAGACCGCCGTGATGGGCGTTTTATCGGACACGGTAAAACAATAGTTAGGTTTAGACGTTTTAACCTTGAGGGAAGATTTTGGTCCCCTCTAAAAAAATAGAAGGGAGAAGAGAAAGTCCACGAGAGTTTTTAGAGTGCAAAAGAGGCACACCGCTTTAAAGTGCAGAGAGGCACAAGTATAGTGAAAATAGGAATAGAATTAGAAATAGGGACAGCTTTAGGGTCAGAACAGGATAATAAAACCTTCCATATCCCCCGGGGGCAGGAAAAAGGGTACGTTTAATTTAAACAAAAAGCCGAGTATTTAAAATGTGAATTCTGACTATTGAATAATAATGATCTGATTAATGAGAAAAAAAAAGGAGCCACTTGACTGAAGATACGAGTTTTCATGTGGAGAAATGACAAAAGATCAGTTCTGGGAGTTTTTCTTTTATTCTGATGTAATGTTTAATAGTTACAGAGAAAAAAAAAAAGAAAAAAAAGAGATTCTGCTGGAACTATTATCATTACTGACGTATTTAAGGATAAAATGTAAAGTGTCGTTTGACGTGAGAAAAACTTTTACCACTGATTAAAACCTTGTCACGATAAAAACGAGGAAAATGTAGCTAACAGGAGGATGTATTTCAGACGTCCATGTTTTCCTTTGTTTGGGAGGCCCCTCCTCTCCCTCTTTCTGTCTGCTCTCTCTCTCTCTTTCTCTCTCTCTCTCTCTCGTGAAGACAGAACTATTACCAAATATATATATTTTTTTGTAGAAAATTACATTTATACACACGATAATGTTACTGACATGGAGTCATATGATCACAGAACTTTGAGTTAGATTATAAAGAGGCATTATTTTATTTTTATCTCCAAGGCGTCTGGACAAGTTTTTTTCCCTACATTTTGGTGATATAAAAGTTAGAATGATCTTAGAGAGCATTATACTTTTGGAAAAATAGGGCTTAGGATAGCAGTTGAATGCAGAATTCGGTTTTCAGAATCTAATGTTTAAAATTTTAATATTAATTATTTCATAGGTTTATTTAGATTTGTAATTAATCATTGGTTTTGTATGGTAATTAACACACTTGTTTGTGTTTCTTGTCTGTTTTTTCTGAGAAAACTTCTGTCTGTTTCATTGGCCAAAATCGTCCCCGCCACAAGCCTCAACTGAGCGTCTGCTAAAATGGACCATCAGCGTCTCCCCCGACCCACAGGGGGCACCAAAGACAGCAGCATCGGCTGCAGCAGCTCGAAGAAGACTTCTCCAGCCTCCATTTCTAACAGCATGGCAAAGAAAAGACCCAGAGTGCTGACCCATCCACGGAACAGAAGGTGGCGGTAATGCGAAAAATAGGCTGCCAACCGCCGGAAAAACCTAACAAGAAGAAGAAGGACACGACACATTTGTATGCGTCGGATCTGAGAAAGAAAGTTATTGAAAGGAGAAGAAAAAGATGGAAAGGAGAAGAAAGTGATTGAAAAGAAGAAAGACATTATGAGAAAAGGTTATCGGAAGAAAAAAGAAAGTGATTGATTGAAAGAAGAAGAAAAAAGACATTGAGACAAGGACATTGGACACTATGAGACAAAGACAATTGAAAGACGCCATAAGAGGAGGACGTGGCGGGCCAAATGAAACAGACAGAAGGTAATATATACAGACGGGCAACAAACGCACCAAGAAATTAAGGACATTTAGGTCATATTTACACATTTAGGTCATACGTTCAAAACACTACATTTAACTGCATGAATGATTACAAGACAATCGTCAAAATTATTAGACTCTTACTTTAGCATGAGACACAAGGAGATTAGAACAGCAGTATATTTGTGCATGATTTAGATGAGTTTTATTATTAAAACTATTATTGTTATTTAAAGTTATAGTCGCGGAGAAGTTTAGAATTATTGATTTTGACTGCATGATCTTGGTAATACGGATATTTAACGCAATTTTTTCAACCTCTGAACCGTGGCTCGTTAATCATTTAAAAACAATCACATGCACAGTTGAAACTGGTGCTAGAAAGAGAACTGCAGCTTTTGATGGACGCTGCATTTAGTACAAAATGGTTTGTTCAGACAATTAAAGTTTGAAAAATGATTTAAAGTATTTCTAAATTTTGGCTAAAGGTGATATTGGATCATTTCTGATAGCACATTGACGCACCACGGTCCACTGGTTGAAAACACGGATGTAGAGACATTTTATGAAATCCTCTAGGACATGTTTCTCTTCCAAATAGATAAATTAGAAACAATTAGGACAATTATGTCTTTGATATAACTGTTGGCAGTTTATCTGAGACATGATTGGTGCAAGTACGTCAACACACGTACAATAATAGTCTTTTCTCCACATGAACGTGAAACAAAGGTGAAGTATTAAAGTTTGAAATTAATTTACATTTTTAATGAATCCGAACTGGCTTTACTAAAAAAAAAAAGGGAAAAACATTTGTAGCACGTGCACGAGTTTTAAAGTAACAACAAGAGCTCATTAAAAATATAGGGGACACAGTCTGTGAGAAGCCCGAGCAAAGACCACGTGGTTTAAACACTAAAGTTTGAAATGGATCCTTTTAGGAAAAATCTCTTAAAGCTCTGCATGTTCTGCAGGCTCTGAAAGTTGCAACAATAAAATAGCTCATGAGACAATTGTAATTGGACATGGAAAAATATAACAAAGTTAAAATTACAGGCCTCCTGTGTTGTCTGTATGTTTGTGTATGTTATATGTTTGTGCGTCATGTCAAGTACACTACGTTGACCTTAACAAACTCTGGACCAATATACTAACGTGGGGAGTCGGCCTGTGTGAGTGTGTTGTGAGTGTGTTGTGAAATGAGGAATTCTGAACGGAGAATGGAATAACAAATGTTTTTCTGTAATGTTTTAATGTGATCATGGAATAATTATTTTTTGTCAACAGCATACGGTGTAAGTACTAGAGATGCAAAGATAACAAGCTTTATTGAACAGGTGTAAAAGTGAGAGTACTCTGGGATGAGTACTCTGAGAAAGTACTCTGCGGAAAGTACTCTGAGATGAATACCTTGCTGAAGGTACCGGGAGTCCCTCCCTCTGCTGCTTGTCCTGACAGTGATTCGGTCCAGTGAGCGGTCATTGGTGGTGTTATAGAATTATATACCCCAATGAAGGAGAAAACTCAAAAGGTCTTTGTCTTATCAAAAGCGTAAGTTTATTGTAACGCACGTGGTAACTCACATTTAGTGGAGTATAAAATTAGAAACATACATTTTGTTAAGTCTGTATTTGGCTACAGCCTCTGCCCTGATGTCACACACCGTCTGTCAATGCAGTTATGTTTTGCCCAATTGGAAAAGATTGACAGGCCGCACCATGCCAGGGAAGTGGGCATTTCTTGTGTTCTAATGTTTCTTTTTCAGATAAAAGATAAACTACACCTGCTTCAGGGATAACACAGTAGTATGAAACGTGAGAAGGAAATGAGCCTCTACTTTGGCACCAAAGCCCACAATACGAATTGAGGACGATCCGGGAGGAAGCAACTCCCGAGATAATTGGAACAGTAATCTACACACACACACAGACGAATACATTTACACTTGGCCCACGACCAAGAGAGGGGAGTATTGTAATGTTATTGTCATTAGGTGGTCATGGTCTTTAACCTTCTAAATCATTAGAAAGAAGTGTAAAACATATATTTACAATAACAAATAAATAATGGAAAGGGCAGCCTAAAAGCAAAATGGAAAAATTATTAAATAATTTTCGGAGTTGCAAAAAATAAAATAAAATTCTTTATTTGTCCCATAGGGGGTCATTCTAAATTTAGTGTTGTGCAAATTCAAAAGGAGAAATAATAGCGCTTATAATGCACACATCAAACAGATCTACTCTTTAAGATAATAGATCATATAATAATAATAATAGAATAGAATGAAATAGTCTGGAGCTATAATGTCATTGGATTCAAGGAGCTATAGGTTAAAATGTCGCTAAGAAGAGGTGTCAGAATAAACAATAGTAATAATAGTTAGACTAGTGAATAATCAAAATAGTTCTATTGTGAAAATAAGTATCAATAAGGTCAAATTGTTCTAATAATTAAAGTAAAAAGGAATCAAATAGTCAGATTTGAGATGCTTCTGTTTTCCACATCTGAGGGGCGACAGTAGCTCAGTTGGTAGAGCATTGGCCTTATGGCCAGAAGGTTGTGGGTTCAATTCCCACCTCTGCACCTTCTCCACCGACTCCCACTGATGACTGCTGTCGTTGTGTCCTTGGGCAAGACACTTAACCCCACTTTGCCCAAAAGCCCCCGCTGAAAAATCAAGGCTATGCTCAAACTCAGAGAGCAGCCGTCCTCCTGTGGACTCACCACCTGCAGAGGGTCAGTGAGGGGCTGGTGCTATGAGACTTGGGTGGCATCTCTGATTGCCACCCCCCTGACCCAGAAATGGATTAAAGGGTAGAAAATGGATGGATGGAGTATTAAAATGCAGACATAGAACAACAGGCTTTAACAATTTTTTAATCTAAAAATAGCTCAAATATAACATTGCTCTTGATGCAGCCTCTGAGCTGCTCCATTGGAGAACAGGTTAAATGTTATTGTTTATTACAAACAGCTGATGTATTTACACATATTAAGTTTGGGACAACTCTTTAAACAGTTATAAGCAGCGGACAGAAGCCATGAATGTGCTTTTGTTTATTAAATAATTAATTTCATAGCCATATAATCGTAGATAACGTCTTAAATAGTTCTCTTCTTCCCGCTCCCTTTCAGGCAACTTGATTAGATTCATGTCTTTAATATTGGAGAACTACTGTGTTGTTTTTGGAATTGTCTGAAATATCCATCCATCCATCCATTTTCTACCCTTTAATCCATTTCTGGGTCAGGGGGGTGACAATCAGAGATGCCACCCAAGTCTCATAGCACCAGCCCCTCACTGACCCTCTGCAGGTGGTGAGTCCACAGGAGGACGGCTGCTCTCTGAGTGTGAGCATAGCCTTGATCTTTCAGTGGGGGCTTTGGGCAAAGATAGTCTGAAATACAATACATAAAATAGTGATTTGCAGAACAAGAACCAGCCAATGAAAAATCATCTATTGCCAATGCAATTGTTACCACTAGAACCACAACTGCGACAAATGCAATAAATGTTAAGTGTTCAGTCTGGCAGACAAAAAGGTTGACTTTTAGTCTGGGGGGACTGAGCAACTGTTAAAAGGGTTTAAAATAATGAAGTATGAGTATTTTAGCGTTTTGGTAGATGTTAAATAGTAGAAAAAAGTAGAATTTGATCATTGTTCATAAACACACTTCAGCGTAAGAGTTAAAATGGTACCATACAATGTGATCCTTCTGATAGAGCAGCTAAACTGTTAGAATCAGAATTATTTTACAGCCATTGAAAGTGACAGAAGTCACAAATTGGAAATATGCTTTGGCTCAAGCTACAACCGAGCTTTGGAGTCACAATAGAGTAGAAATAGATAGATGCTTTCAAGAATAGAGATTATTTTTAGCCAGGGCTAATATCAAACGGTAAAAGGACCATTTCCTTCATAATATGTCCAAAAGTATTTACTTCAAAAGTAGATAAAGTTCATTACAGTTTATGCACAGTTTTATTAGATGCTTGTCAAATTCACTTGTTTCAAACATAGGTGAATGTTGACAATGCAAAAGTTCATGAGTGTAGCCTGGATTATTGAGATAGATTAGAACCAACACAGATTCAAAAACATTTAAAAGCATTTTAATGTATTTGGGTATAGCACAAAAGTAGATAATTAGGTATTTTTGAGAATTTTAAGAGCTGTCGATTTGTCAGCACAGATTAGAGAATCAAATACCTTAGCTCCTGTAAGGATAATACCAATTTGATTAATGATGTACATTCATCCCAAACTGTCTGAGAGGAGGAAGTGACAGCACTTCCTGGTTCAACAAATGTATTTGGAAAAATGAGCAAAGCCCCACGTTGGGCACAAAGCCACTGTTAATGAAAGCAAACCATAGTATAGAGGGATTTATTAGATAAAAACATATGTTTCGAATGTGGTTGTGTGTTGTTTGTTTTCTCTGTATTGACTCTTCACAGATATCGAGCCTAAAGCACAAGTATTGATGATGAACGAGGAGGTGGATGTGACCTATTGTAAGATAGGTCAAAAGAGGGACTGACGAATATTCACAAAATGCTGCACATCAGACAAAAGAATATGCACTCAGGAAAAAACCACAAGGACACAAGATAGTACAGGAATCATAAAGATGACCAGCTTACAAAACCAGACAATTATTGACTCCAAGAATAAACAATGCTCTCTCCCACTTTTGACGAGAGCAAAGTCCAACACAATCAGGCGCCGCAGGGGTGGGGGCATTGTTTGCTAAATCTGATATGGAAGACCAAAACCAAGACCAAAATCCAGACCAGAGACCAGACCGGAATCCAGTCTCAGACCATATGACGTCATCGGACGTCCTGATAAAACTGTTGGCTTGAGTTCTGGGGCTCAGTCAGCACAGGGCCAGCGAGGGACACAGAGAGCAGGCATAGTTTAGGAGCTCTCTTGTTGAATTTCTGTATCTGATTGTAAAGATAAATTAAATACAGATGTTAAACTTGGAACTTTTGTCTTGTTTCTGCATCAACCCAGACACGTCCGTCAAAGGGTATTTTTGACAACAGTGGTAAGGTACAGTCTGTGGACAATTTTTAATTGTATAAGGTTAAGCTGGCTACAGGCTGTGCTGTCATTTACCAGCGTTAAGGCATTAGACCAATCTTCCACACTCACTGTCTTGTGGAGTTCCTTTTCTCATTGTGTTTTGATTTTTCCCAGAGATCCCGTTGTAGCCTTTGCAATAACACAATTAAGTTTTGAGATGAGCCCCTTTTTGATGGGTTTGACATCCAAAATAAAGTCAGTTATTGTAGGGGAATGGGCGTTAGGGAAGGTTTGGAAATTTAATTTGACAAAGTTTCGGACTTGAAAGTATCTGAACAAATGAGAATTTGTAAGTTCGTATTTTTCACCGATCTCATTAAAATTAACAAAAATGTTATTAATGTAAAGGTCTTTTACTCTGATCAGACCAAGTTTGTGCCAGGTAGAGTAGCCTCCATCTGAAATTGGCGGTGCAGTGGAAATTTAAATACTTCAATGAATGAATCAGAGGGAAAACAGCTTGTCTTTGTGCAATTTATTTAAAAGGTGATGATAATAAACAAGTACAATAAACTCTGCAGAGTCAGACAGAAGCGGCACGTACTCCAAAGGTCCGCGTCGCCCCTCTCTGCTCTGCTCACATCTCCCTTCGATAATATAGTCCTGCAAAAGCTGGAACAAAGAACAATGGGTTGAGTTATGCAGGAAGAGGAGATAAAACATAGGGAGGGGAAAGATTGTAGTGCACCTGCCATAACATTTTAACATTATAACGAGCAAAAAGGATGATTCCGTCGCCTCCGTGAAGGTCATGTGAAAGTGTCCTTTGTGCAAGACAAGCGGCCTTTGTCTAAATGTAGCACTGAATTTAGTACAATATATTCTGATAAGTTTGTGTAAGCCCTCAGTCGTACAGGGATTAGTCAAAGCAAAGGAAGGTTTCTCACCCATCATCTGTACTTCTTAGCAAGTTTTCCCGACGTTTCGTCCTCAACCTGGGGACTTCTTCAGGGAATGAATTCTCGGACCGCGCGTTGGAGATTTATAACCTATGGGTGTGGTAAGCCACACCCTGATCCTGATACTAACTCGTAAACAATCTCAGGTCTGCTTGATGTAGAAGGGAGCAGGTCTAATATATTCTGATATATGAAACTCGCCACAACAATCCTCCCTATTGATTATTTTAAATCAATCATACACATGCTATTAAGTACTAAGAAATAAAGTAAAATATAACACAAACCCCGAAACATCAAAATTTTCACACCTAGTAGGTTTAAGAAAATCCGTCATAAAATGGGTTAAACATACAAACCAATTCATTCAAAACTATCAAGTGACATCTCACTAAATGGATCACTGTCCTCATCAGGACAGTCAACGTGCAGGTTAAGAGAAGTGTGTTGAACGAGTGTCGACGAGACCATACGTCGGATCAACGAACGAATCAAAGGAATGACACAACATGACATCACTATCAGCAACACTAATATAACTCCAAGTCCAGTACCTATTTGAATCAAACACGCTCGCCAGTCTGAAAACCATGAAGGATCTAGAACAAAATCACGGTTAACCGCATCGCGCAAAGTAGTCAGATTTTGAATACCCTGTGCAATGATCCCATCATCGGCACTGTTATCAGGAACAACAACAAGCGGTCTGATTAAGTAAAACACAAACACCTCCACTTGAAGCAACCAAATGATCCAAAACAATCCTATTTTGTAAAGCAACGGCACGCAACGCATTCACTTCAACTCTGTTGGCCTCTAGAATAGTTACAGTTGAATTCACAAAACTTGAAAAACGATAATTTAAAGTTTCCATTCTAAGCATAACCTTCCCTACACCAAGCTGAGGGAACAAAGAGAGAATCACTTTTGATGGCTTAGTCCACAGTTTGTGATCATCTGGAACATCCGTTCCCCAAACTGCATCATGAGCAGCAAAATCGCGCTTACCTCGCGATCTAGGAATGGCAGAGATGATGTAAGAGTGATCTGCAGCCGTTATCAGAGCACAACGACCTATCCAATTAAATGGTAGCTTCACATAGACATTGAAGCCACACAGCCACAAAACACCCTTCAGAGGAAGAGTTCCTGTTTGGTCAGGAACTGTGAAATATGGAGAACATCTACTACCTGGAGCGGCCTGAGAAGTGTTTAAACTTGAATTACCATGAAAAGTAGTACACGGACTAGACACATTTAAACAAAATGACATTGGGATCCGTCCCATCTGTATAGGAGAATCTGTAAAGGTCATGGATAGAGTATAACATACAAATTTAGTACCAGGTCTGATATGTACCGGACCAAAAATTGGACCTTTTTCATCATTAAACCAATAATTGAAGAAATCAGAATTAACAGCCGGTTTGAGTGGAGGGAGACATTTACCTGTCCGCTCTGTGACAGTCTCATTGAGAAACTTAACAGAGACAGTTGAATACAGAACCTTTGGAAAATGTGTAAATGCATTAACTATTGGTAGAGGTGTGATGTGTGGGTTTGATGACGCAATAGGCATATGAGTACAAATGTAACAATTTGAGCGATTTTGTGAGACTGCTATGAATTTTGCATATTGATACCACAAATTAAGTGTGTACACACTGGAGTGATTCATTGACTTAGCCAAAACATGCGACCACGTATAATCCAATTTGGTCACATCTTCCCTCTTCACACGTTTCGATGTAAATGAAGAGGTGTTAGAATTGTAATTGACAGTGGCCTGTGTTTGATTGTTATTTTTATTCTCCCAACCTTCAAACCATAACAATGGAAACTAGGGCTGTCAAAATTATCGCGTTAATTCACGTTAATTACCGTTTTCATTAACGCGTTAAAAAATAATTAACGCATTAACTGCCATTGACGTGTTAACACGTCAATTGCGTTTCCCGCTATTTTCATGTTCCCAGATGTCTATTGTATCAAATATGTAAGGCTTGAGGCAATATTTTATCAAGCCAGCAGATTGGCAGCATTGCTCTATGAATGGTTTGAAAACATGTGCCTCTTTTCTCTCAGCTTTCTGGTGATTTCAATAAAACTTACCTCTACTCGACTGGGAATTACAGGGGAACGAAACAAGCTAGAAACAAAATTATTTTTGCTGATGAACGTAGACAGTCCATCCTTTCAGAATATGGCTTTGGATTTCAGATAGTCATAGTACACAATATTCTGTGGGTCTTGAAAATTCAGTAAAAATCATCAGAAACGGCTGGTAATATGGGAGTACCTGTTCTGAAATAGGCTGGCAGTCAAACGCATGTCCGAATGACCCGCCCATTTATAATAATATCACTCAGAATGCCGCGGACACGTGCGTGTGTGATGGTGACAGCGGTAACGTGGTCATATAATACACGCATATATATACACGCACAGGGGCCATTCTCTGATGTTGTGTGACACACGGAGGAGAGGAGGAGACACGCTGAAATGCAACCAAACTCGCAAAATTAAAGCTGGGGTACCTACATTTTCCCTTTCATTAACAGCTCTTGTTGGTTGTACCCAAAAGTAGAAGGTTGTGAGCAAATCAAACAGATTTAAGTACATTTGGTCTGAAAAACAATGTGTCATTACATTTGAAAATCTCATTTAACTTCAATTGGAGTGGATTTGAAATAGAATGTTAAAAATGCGATTAATCGTGAGTTAACTCACCATTACTGTGCGATTAATCAACTAAAAAAAATTTATCGTTTGACAGCCCTAATGGAAACACAATGAGGAAGGAAATGAGAATGAGCACACAAAAAGTCTTTCTCATCCCGCAAAACCCCTGCTGCCTGAATGGATGCCAGGGACCGTCCTCCCTTTCGTCGCTCATCTTGGACTTGGATTGGCACTTGTTGATCTTCTTTGTGTTACCTATCTTCTGCTCATCTATGACCTAGGAGTGTAGTTACCAGCACTTTTCTCCTGATGCAGCTAACAATGTATTTCTAACAATGTTTTACGTTGGGAGGGGGAAGTGTGTGTATGACCCTCCTTTCGCGTTGGGAGGGGGTAAGATGTACCCCTCCTTACGCTTCCGTTGTACGCTCCGCAAGAAGAGCTGGGACTTGTTTGCAGTGCGACGCGTGGACCCAAGTCTGCCTCTCCTGGACTTTCACAGAGGTGTGAGTGACGAGGAGAACTTGGAATGGGCCAAGCCAGCGATGGTGACTCCAGCTTTTGGGCTTGAAGTTCCTTATCAAGACAAAGTCACCGGGTTGGATGTTGTGAAGTGGATGATCAGCACGCTGGGGGAGGGCCGATGACACCTGTCTTCTGATGTCAGAAAGAGACTTTGTTAGGGTTATACACAGTGGCGGCTGGTGGAATTTTCTACTGGGGGGGCTATGAATATGATGACTAGATATATACCAGCAGGGTAGGGATGCTTTCTGATCCCTACCCTGTAGCTTTCATCCAGCTGGGATGAAATATTTATCTTCCCAAACATAGCTAATTTGAGGGCATTTTGCATGTGGATACCAGTCTGCTCATGCTGCTTTGCCTTTTCTAAAAAGTGCTTCAGATCAGTCATACCTGTCTTGATCCATGCTGGGTCAGATCCTGATGTTTGAAACAAGAGGCATGGAAAGCAAAATAAAGCATTAGCCTCGCTACATGCTGCTAGCCAAGATTTGGCGCTGAACCAGGTCCTGGACTGCTGACTAATGGTAATATTTGGCTGATCAGGTCCAAGCTCTTTAACCTCAACCTTCTCCTGGTATGATCTTCTCTCAAACGGTATTGTTTTGAGTGATCTAACTGAATTATTCTTTTTCTCGTTCTCCATTTTGCGTCTCTTTACGTTCGTCTCAAACTCCCACAGCTTGACCTGTCAATCACTGTAAACGGACGTCACAGACAGTGACAGTACAGGTCGCGGGCGATCCCGCCCCCTCAGGGCGCACTTCTCCTGCGCCCCCAAATCGTCTTATCTCTTGCATTGAAGAGGAGCTACTGCGCATGTACAACTTTTAACGAGAGTCCATAGACGGCTCAGGGCGCAATCTTTTGCGCCCTGAGGCGGAAATACGTCCTCAGTCCGACACAGACAACGCTGATGAGCTTAATCAATCCAACTCAGCATAAACTATAAAGTATTTCTTCCACATCTGAAATAAAACACACATAAATTTCGAAATATTTTAATGTTATTATTTTTTTTAACGTTTTATTCAAGGTAACATGGCAAGTTGTGAGCGGTGGGGCGGCGCCCTAGCGCCCTCTATTGGCCGGCCGCCACTGGTTATACAATACCTTACCATGCCATCCTCGCACAGGATGGCATCTGGTTGAGGCCCCGCAGGTCCCATTCCTACGTTGGGGGGAGCTGCAAACAAAATCTCAAATGGGGACAGGTTGTTTCGCGTGCGCACTCTCATCCGCATGTACATCAGGACAATTGGCAAGCATTTTGGCCAGCTAAGGTTTGTTTCCTGACAGCATTTGGCCAGTTTTGATTTTATTGTGAAATTCTCTCTCTCCACAGCTCCACCAGATTGTGGGTGATAGCTGCAGTGAGTTTTCAAATCAGCTGGACAATTTCCGGGGAATTCCCCATTTTACAAGAATTTCAGTTAAAATGGCTTTTGCTACTGCAGCGGAGGACGCATGTTTTGCAGGGAAAGCTTCAACCCACTTTGAAAACATATCCACCATCACAAGACAATATTTTTTTCCCTTCACTGGGCGTTAATTCAATAAAGTCCATCATGACATGTTGAAACGGTCTTGTAGGTGCTGGGTGTGCTGCCTGCTGTGTCAGAGGCCTGGGCTTACCAGGCCTCTGACACATAAAAGATAGGGAGGGGAAAGATTGTAGTGCACCTGCCATAACATTTTAACATTATAACGAGCAAAAAGGATTCCGTCGCCTCCGCGAAGGTCATGTGAAAGTGTCCTTTGTGCAAGACAAGCGGCCTTTGTCTAAATGTAGCACTGAATTTAGTACAATATATTCTGATATATGAAACTCGCCACAACAGCGGAAGGAAAGCATAGTTTTTACAGATAGGACTATGAATAGACATGTCCTGGGAACGTAATGTGCGTCTGAATTGAAACCCGATTTTTAATGTGGATGCAACCACTGGATTAGAGGTAAATTGACTGATGTTAACCGGCATTTTGGATGTAACTAATGCCATTAAAGAAGTAGAACAGGATTTTTCTTCTAGTTCACACAAACTTAATGTTTGATCCTGCATACACACTAGTATTTGTGTGAAGTTGGCACTCCAATAATAATGTTTTAAGTTTGGGAGAGCTAAACCGCCTATTGAGGTATGTGTCTGGAAGTACTCTGCCTTTATCCTGGGTGTTTTGCCTTTCCACAAGAAAGAGGAGATAAACATATTTACAGACTTAAAAAAGGAGTTTGGTAAGTGAATTGGTAAGCATTGGAAAATATGTAAAAGTTGGTAATACATTCATTTTAATACAATTAACTCGACCAATAAGGCTAATGTGTAGGTTATTCCATCTGTGCATATTTGCTTTAACTTTATCTATTAGCAATGCGAAATTGTTAGTGCCAAGGGGTCCGTGCGTTGCGACGGCCGAACGCGCGCCACCATAGACTTTGCATTGAAACCCGACGCAACGCATGATCCGGTCTGAAAGCACCATGAGGAGGCAGCCGGTAAGACCCGCTTGTTTGTACAGACTTTCTATGGTGTGATCGGCCGCGTGTATGTGTGTGTGCGCGCTGCTCAGTCACGGGTAAGGAGTCTGGCTTCCGTGCCGGCTCGGACATTTAAACTGTGGGAGCGCGGGACAGTGCAATAGTAGTGTAATGTTAATCATGAGTTGTGTTTAAGTGCTAGTGTATTCGATTGCAATGAGTTAAAGCAGCAGTAAGCGATTTTTGGGTGTTAATATACGTCTTAAATATTGATATATTCCAATAGCCATCACTTATATAGAGTGTTTGTACCTAAACACGGATCTCTCAGTCCTTCCAGTCTTCTCCCACATATTTAATAAAAAAACCTCACATCCTATGCGCTTATCCAATGACGAGAGAGCACGCCTTATAAGGGGTTTCTCCCGTGTGTGCACGCGCACTCTTCAAAACAAACATGGCGGAGAAGGAAAAGCCGCCTCGAGCGCTGCTGCAGACGAAATACAATGGATTTATTAAATACAGGCAAAACGCCAGAAACAGAGGAACGACAAAAAGTAGGAGCAACATGGTGACCAGCTGCATTCATGTTGGCGACCTCTAGCTCCGTGGATTCCTCTCTCCGACTGAACAGGTGAGCATGTTACTCAGTAGTGGCAGTAGTAGTTGTATTATTTATACATATTGTTGCCTGAGACTGTAATGCGGGTTTTCACCAAGTTAGCTAGTTAAAAATCCCCAGCTGTTGTAGAAATACGGCCGCATTTTGTGGCAATAACTGCGCATTACCTTGGCTTAGCTTTGAGAAACAACAACAGACAACACAACATCGAAGCCTTAGCCCAGCCTCAGCCATCCATAAACTCCGGTCAATTATTAGTTCCCCACATGTACAACATTAAATGACCATATCACCAGAGTTCCCCCGTGAAGTGGTGTTAGCATTAGCGTTCGCTGTTAGCATTAGCGTTAGCTGTTAGCATTAGCGTTAGCTGTTAGCATTAGCGTTAGCTGTTAGCATTAGCGTTCGCTGTTAGCATTAGCGTTCGCTGTTAGCATTAGCGTTAGCTGTTAGCATTAGCGTTCGCTGTTAGCATTAGCGTTAGCTGTTAGCATTAGCTGTCTGTAGTTGTGAATATGATGTGGCTGCTACGAACACTTCTGATCTGTATGAATCGTTTGTTTTTGCCAATAAACATAGTTGCTTGCACTATATATATATGTAGGTCTGCATTTCATTCTTCAATGACTAAGTTTTTCAACTTGCACTCTGTATATTAGTTTTATTGTTATAAAAACAATATCTCTTTACCTCAAATCTAACTTCCGTGACCACTACATACATTTTTATTATTATGTATTGAGAATAAGTAAGAGTCTTGCTGACTACTACCAAATAAATTATGAGCATGATATAATATAGACATTGTAATAATTTACATGTCTTCATTGCATTCTTTTCTCTGTATCTTTTCCAGTATGGCCTAAATCAATTGGAATGAGGTCTTCAATGTACAAGAGTTCAAAAGCCTCCATAATGCAAGTTAAATAACTATTAAAAAAAAAACAATGCCATAACGACTAGATACTTTTCTGCTGACCTCTTCTTTCTCTAGTATTGACTGCGAAGACAAGACTTTGCTTCCAGAATTAGAAGATCGGCCATTGTCATCTCCTGAGGAAGACTTTACACCCCACATTTGTCATGTAGGTTGTTGTGAATGCATATATGGGACGCAGTGATTATGATAATGATGTTGTGATGTGTGTGTCGTTCATCCCTACAGTTGTGTTGCTGCCCTTAGGTCCAAAATGAATATCGATCATGTTCCAGGAGTCAGTGTTGACAAAACTGTCGCTGGGTTTCTTTAACAATCAAGAGGAGTGAGATAATCACTCGACTCCCAAAACAGCCGATGTAAGTGTCTTTCTCTCACAATGCACAGTCTCTCACAGTCCAAATAAACATGTTCAAGGATCCTGTGGATCTGGGGCCACTCCTGGTGACCAATAAATACTGATGTTGTTGATGATGAATATATCAAAGTCATATTTGAGTAGATAAAACTGATGTCTCTTCTATTATGTTTCAAAGGAAAATCTCTGCCAGAGGAAGACTCCAGTTCCTTCAACCTGGGCCCCTGAAGCGTGGCTGTGTGTGCGTGTGACTGTGTGTGCGTGTGACTGTGTGTGCGTGTGACTGTGTGTGCGTGTGGCTGTGTGTGCGTGTGGCTGTGTGTGCTTGTGGCTGTGTGTGCGTGTGGCTGTGTGTGCGTGTGGCTGTGTGTGCGTGTGGCTGTGTGTGCTTGTGACTGTGTGGCTGTGTGTGCGTGTGGCTGTGTGTGCGTGTGTGCTTGTGTGCTTGTGGCTGTGTGTGCTTGTGGCTGTGTGTGCTTGTGGCTGTGTGTGCTTGTGGCTGTGTGTGACTGTGTGTGACTGTGCTTGTGACTGTGTGTGACTGTGTGTGACTGTGCTTGTGACTGTGTGTGACTGTGCTTGTGACTGTGTGTGACTGTGCTTGTGACTGTGTGTGACTGTGCTTGTGGCTGTGTGTGCTTGTGACTGTGTGTGCTTGTGTGTGCTTGTGGCTGTGTGTGCTTGTGGCTGTGTGTGCTTGTGGCTGTGTGTGCTTGTGGCTGTGTGTGCTTGTGGCTGTGTGTGCGTGGCTGCTTATGAATTATTTTGAGGAAATGTGTTCAAACAAACTACAACATAAAGATTAACATTTTGTTGGATATCTCTGATAGTGTTCGCTGCAGCAGCGATGGATAAGGACCTGAATAATAACAGTGTTATTCATTTGAGCAAAAAGTGATAACACAAACGTTGCCTTACCATCACTTGTAATTATTTGTCTTAGTAGGGACATTGTGTATATTTTTCCGGCTATAACTTCAAATCTTCTTTTACATAATAAAGTTTCTTAGACTCGTTACAGACTGTATTTGTTTTCCTACTATAAAACAAAGCACATTGAAAGAGGTGAATGTATTTTTTTTTATTTTGAAATAGTACAACTACAAACATATTTCAGAACTGCAGAGTGGACGTGCACCATGGGGGCCGCTGAGGACGTGCACCATGGGGGCCGCTGAGGAAAGCACGTTTTCAATGTCTGTTGGCACCTTTCACAGACTCACCAGGGAAAGGTCTGGGAGGATCTGGTCATCAGCTTCTCTGGACAGAGGGCGTTCAGTGCTTCCTGAAAGAACCGTTATGACAAATCACTTTATATATTCTGTTACTTGTAGCTTTTCTTTCAAAGTGGTGAGTTTCCTTACAGTGTAATAGTGTAACGCAATTAGTTATGACAGTACTTTTGCGTTTCGGACAAGCTTTACTGGAATTGTTTTTCAGTCCCACATCTCACTGTACAGCTCTGATACACTTTGATTTTGTCTTCATTCTCTGAACAATAAGCACATAATACAGATGTTGATTACATCAATAAATGTATCTTTATTTTGTGACATTGAGAAGGCAGCTTCCAGTGAGATGCAGCTTTACTTTCACATAATACATTACTACAGTGTTGTCTATAAAGAACTCCAAATATACAAATTGTGAGGAAAGCAGTAATGTATTACTTTAAATAACCTTCATGTAAAGCTTTGTTGTTGTAATGTATATGCATTACATTCATCTAATACATATGCACTGTAACAGATGTTACAGTGCATAATGTTGAGACACGTCACACTGCAATCTGCAACATTATGTTTATCACAACAGTTATCAGTGTGCCAACTATAAAAGCAGTATTATTCTATAAAAGACTGGATTGTTTTTATCTCTTTCTTAGTGATGCTATCCTAGCTAACACCAAGCTGCTTCCAGTGTTATAGCTAGGTTACAACTGAGCTATTCTATGCTAATATTTCACTCCCAGAGTTTGTTGTTAATATACTTACGAGTAGACCCGACGGAGATGAATCTGCTGCTGCCATCACCAAGACGATGCGCGTTCATGTGGTGTGACGAGGAGACGGGGGCGGGGCTACTAACTCGCTCAGGCAGAAGAAACTGCCGGAAACGACCAAATCGCTTACTGCTGCTTTAAGGCTGTTTTATGAATATGCATTATTGATAATTGTTTAAATCATGTGAATTGTTTGCTAAAGCTAATATAATGAACTTGTATTAATGATATTAATGTATTGAATTTGCATCTGTGTACAGAATTATTTAAATGTCATATTCTATTTTAACTATGCTAATTTGGGGAAATTCATTCTTTCACTGAGACTAATTAATTATGCTAAATTTAATTGTTTGGGTTTCTGATGTTAGGTATTGTCTGTGTTTTTTCTAAAGGTTTTTTACCTGTTTGCTGTCCTGAACTGTTCTGCTGCTTTGCTCTGCATCTGCACCTACATCCGCTTTTGCATCTGCTTCTGCTGCTTGCTGCTTATGCTCTGATGTTACAAAATAAACTTCACAATAAAAGAAGACAATTTTAAATAGACTGAGTAAATTCCTCTGCATATCCTCAAGCGTGGGGGAAATCACCAAAATAAAGAAAACGCTCGACATGCCGTAAAACCACATTTGTAAAAGTCCCCATTATGCACAAGACAGGTACAAAAATAGAACAAGATAAAAGTACAGAAATAAAAAAACCTTTATTCATTTATTTATTTGGTCGGTGTTTAACATTCACAAAATGACATTTTCACAGACCGAAAGGGTTTAGGCTGAAGTCATACACATATTATGCCTATCAAAAAAGCAATATCAAGTACAAGATGTATTTTTAAACAAGCATGAATAAAGTCAGGAGGTTGTGCCAAAGGCTTTTTGAGGCTTCCAGTCTTCTTGGCCGACTTCCTTGTTGACCTGTCATAAAAACGGGGCGTGAAACAGGCGGTTTCTGAATCTTTATAGGAATGACTTTCATAAATACGTTTGTTTTGAGCGCGGCATTTATTAACAGCCGCAGCTGCGTACGCTCAGATCTGGGTGGATCTCACACGTTCATAAATCCAACTTTGGATCTTATGTATTTGGAATCTACCAAAAATATACACCTTTTTCTGCGCAAGTTTCATAAATGAGCATTGCCAAATGCCAATATACTTACTTGCGTGCCTTCAGGCATTAATACCTTATTTATCCACGAAGGCTGGGGTGGCGTTGTTGGAACACTTTATAGTTATAATTTCTATAATCTATAATTTCTAGTCTTTAACCCCTCAGCTGCCACACTTGTTTGTTCTGGGCAGACTGTATATTTCATTCATAAAACTTGCTGAGTGCAATTAATCTCCAATTGTCCCAGCAATAAGTGGATTCAAAGACTGGACCCTTGGATGAAAGGGGGGCAACAATTACAGTAGTCATTTTTGCAACAGTGGCGTCACCCAACTGAGCAGAGAGTTTATCACGATGTGGCCTGACGAGACAATACTGTCAAAACTCATTTGCCTGAGTTTCAACAGTTTTTTCTTCTCTGATCTGTGTTGGCTGGTATCGAAGATGGCGCCTGTGACCGGCAGTGCCATGGCTCATCTCCTGCTGTACAGATTTTTGATGGCTTTCTTGACAACTTATGTGATCATAACAGCCCGTATTGCATCTGAATGCGTCTCTGCTTCGGATTAGAGACTCGATGGAGGCCCTCTTTGATTCACGGGACCGGTACAAGCAAGCCTTCCCCCCTCCCTTCATCATTGACACCGACTCACCGGAGTACGTGCTGCTTTCTCGGGCACCTGGGCAGAGTCCGAAAGAAATCGAGGAGAAGAGGCTCGTGTTCCGGTGTCCAGGTCCAACAAAGATGCGCTGCTGCCCGCCGGGGCTCTGCCTTCTTCGGGCACGGAGAACGCGCGCGGCGCACGGACCGCAGCGGGTGTCCTGGAGCCCTCTCAGCGCTGGAGCAGTGATCAGTACTGGCTTCCATCGTGTCCACGTGCTTCCGTGTTTACACCGGCTTTCCCTGCACGGTCCAGCTGGAGCCCACGTGACCGCTGGACATGCCTTCGTCCAATCACGCTGCACTCCGCGGAAACTTCACTTGTGACGTCACCTTCATTGCATATCGGCCTGTTGAACACTAGGTCTATTGCAAACAAATCCTTCTCTTTAAATGATCTCTTTGAAAGAGAAAATGTGGATGTTTTGTGTCTATGTGAGACATGGCAGAAAGAGGATGAGTTCATTCATTTAAATGAACTCTGTCCCCCTGGCTTCTCTGCCGTGGGGAAGCCCCGCCCTTCTCGTCGTGGAGGAGGCCTGGCTGTTGTCTACAAGGACAGTTGCACATGCAAAGTGTCACAGACCCAGGAATCCCCTTCATTTGAGTGCCAGATGGTCGGGGATGGTTCTTTAAACCCATTTTACTGCGTGTCAGTCTACCCTGCTGGCACTGCTGCTGCGTTATTGAAGGATTTTAGTGACTTTTTAACCTCCATTATAAATTTGGAATCGGTTTTAATTGTTAGAGATTTTAACCTTCACATTGATGACTGCTCATGTTGCTCTGCAATGGAACTTTAAACATTGACTTTTGAGCAGCATGTTTCTGTGCCCACGCACCAAAAGGTCACATTTTAGATCTCGCATTTACGCTCGGTCTGGAAATTTCTGTAAACAATGTACATTTGAGTGATCATTATCTTGTCTCATTTGATCTGCACTTCATCCCTGAGCCTAAGCCTGCTAAAGTTAGGTCTCAGAGGCGTATTGTATCCGCTAATTCTGCACACTATTTTTCTTCCATGTTTGATCCTCTGTTGCTTACAGACTGCCTCGATGTGGACTACTTAGTCCATTCGTTTAGTAGTCATTGTACTAGTATCTTGACCTGTGTGGCCCCTATTTAAGTTAGTTTGTCTACACAGGAAAAAGCCTGCCCCTGGACAAATGAAAATACTTTAAGTCTAAAGAGGCTATGTCAAAGGACTGAACGTTTGTGGAAATCCACCAACCTGGAGGTGCACAGACTCCATCTCAGAGATCTTATGGCCTCATACAATATAATGGTTGAAAATGCCAGATCTGACTTTATTTGTCAACTGGTAACAGTTAACAAGAAAAACCCCAAAGTTCTGTTTGATACAATCAATTCTCTTGTGTGTCCTGCTTTTTCCTACTGCCCCTGTCATTTGTGAAGCCGATAGCAATGCATTTTTGAGGTTTTTTATGGATACAATTATGCGGATCAAAGAGAATATCCCTCCCGTTTTGAGTGGTGCCCCTGCGGGATTGAGCCGGTCTCCAGCCTGTGGTACACTTTCGAGTCGGTGACACTTGCTGATATCTCGGCACTGATGACCAAGATGAAACCCTCCTCTTGTCCATCTGACATCATTCCATCTAAGCTTTTTGTTAAAGTGTTTGATGTGATTGGCCCCTGGGTTATCAAAATGATTAACCTCTCCTTTTCTACAGGCGTGTTTCCTAATGCATTTAAACATGCCACAGTGGAGCCACTACTAAAGAGGACAGGCTTAGATCCAACTAATCTAAATAATTTCAGGCTGATCTCTAAACTTCTACTCTTGTCCAAGATCCTAGAGAAGGTAGTCTCTGTACAGCTTTCAGCATTCCTGGATCGTAATGACATCCATGAGACATTTCAGTCTGGTTTTTGTCGACACCATTCCACTGAGACGGCCTCACTGAAAGTGTCCAGTGACATTATGATGGTGGCGGATTCTGGAGAGTGAACTGTTCTGGTTCTTCTGGATCTGTCCGCGGCGTTTGACACCGTCGACCACCAGATCCTCCTGTGGGACTATCGGGGTCAGTGCTTCAATGGTTTTCTTCATACTTATCTGGACGCAGTTTTAGTGTCACAGCAAACTAGATATGTTCTGAGTGAGCAGATTTGTTGTGTGGTGTCCCCCAAGGTTCCGTTTTGGGTCCGCTACTATTCCTATTGTATTTGACCCCCTTGGGAAAGATTGTCCGGAGATTTCCTGGCATCGCGTTCCACATTTTTGCTGATAATATCCAGCTATACTACTCTTTCAAGCCTACCGAGCTCCAGAGGCTTAACTCCTTGGTCCTTTGCTTGGTTGAGATAAAACAATGGCTGAGTAACAACACTTTGCAGCTCAACGCTGACAAAACAGAAACACTGGTGATGCCCCTGATGACCACATTCCAGAGATAAACCAGTGCCTAGGTGACTTAGGCCAGTCAGTTAAACTGAGCCTCAGAAACCTGGTGTTCTTTTCGATAAGGACATGTCCTTAGTGCAACACTGTAAACAGCTGACCAGGAACTGGTTTCACAGAATGATTTGAAGGTGATCATTCATGCATTTGTGTCTTCGCGTTTAGACTGTTGTAACGGTCTGTTTTCATGTTTAAATAAGAAAGAACTGTCTTGCCTGCAGTTAGTGCAGAACTCTGGCGCGAGAATCCTGACCCGCACAAGCAGGAGGAGCACATCACCCCTGTCCTGAAAGCTCTTCATTGGCTGCCAGTGTCCTACAGGCTATTAACCCTCTAGGCGCCACGGTCGACTTAAGTCGACAAGCTGCAGTACTGTTAAAAATGGCTGAGTGTGACCAACTGAGTGTCAAAATTCATTCATACTCCCTGCCACTAGTTGGCAGACATGTCAGACTACCTCCCTGGCCCCAAAAAATGTCATGCTCCCATACAAAATATTCGAGCAAGACCGCGTTGAACCAGTGCAGAAATCATAGCGAACCGAATGCAGCTGCGGGGCAGCCTACCAGTGTTGTACCGCACCAAACACTAACTTTAGACACTTTGCACAGAGTCTGCAGTGGGAACAGTGTTTCTTAGAGTAAGGCCAGTCATTGGGAGGTTCGGAGACAGGTTAGATTTGCGGAAAACAAGCCTGGAACTCGCGTCGGGGCGCCGCGCCGCGACCTCCAGCCTCCGCTGAAGTTTCCGCCAAAGTCTCCGCTAAAAGTGCTTCCCACATATTTATTTTCAAGCCTCACGTAATCACCGGGACAGTAATGTGTTGTAGAAGCCTTGTCTTGTGTGTGTTAGACGAGAGAGAGTAGGGGAGATGAGAGAGAGTGGGGGAGACGTCTGCAGCAGGAGGGTCGCGGTGACGCGCTTCACCTGGAGGCGCGCGTCTGGGCAGACTGCTCACAGCAGCACCATGATTTGTATTTTTTTACTATTTTCATGAACATTTACAATGTTACAGTGTGTGCTCTGTGTGTGTTCATGTCCTAGTGATAAATATATGTCTGTCAGTTAGAAAAATACAAATATTGTATGAACATTCTAAAATTTACTATTTCTAACGCCAAATGACGTCATAATATGCAAATTAGATGGGGGGATTTATTCTCTACCTAAACTTTGGACCATCCTTTATATTTTTCTAATTTACAGAAAGCCTTTATCTCTTATCACTTTTAAGTTATAGCCTTTTGAAATTAAGATGTCAAAATTGAGCGTTTTGGAAAAAAACCTGTGGCGCTTAAAGGGTTAAGGATTTTAAGATTCTGGTTTTAACTTTCAGAGCTCTATATACTATATAAATGAAGTTTACTTACTTACTCACAATACAATACAATTTATTCTTGTATAGCCCTAAGTCACAACAGAGGTCATCTCAGAAAACGTAACAAAACCACCAAACAAATCACCAACACAGATCAGAGAATCAACAGTTAAAACACATGAAAAATATAAAGCACACAGACAAAAAAATGTCTACATGTTGTAGAATGTTAAAGCGTCCTGGATCATCACCAATCCTTTCTGTTGGACAGACACTAACTGTCCAACAAGACCCTCCTGCATCGACAAGGAAAAACTCATAAAAAACCCAGTGGGAAAAAGTGAGAAATCTTGAAGACCTAGGGAAACCCACAGGGAGGGAGACCCATTTGAGAAAGGGATCCCCTCCTCCGGACGGACAGGCTAATGATCCAGGACCTAAGCTACAGAACGTGGGCCAGTGGCCGCTGAACGTGCGGGGCAGTCCGCAGGTGTAAATGGAGGAGGCCAGGTCCAGAGGTCCCTTCATCGTACCATGAAATAGACAATGGGACCGCGAATAGCAAGGAACAAACTACAGTCAAAATCCTAATAATGTTAAACAGGTAAAGTAGGAAGGCGGAGAGGATAGTGCTCAAGTTACCATACTTCTCCAGCAGGGGGCTCCCTATGCAGCTTGACTGACAGTCTGAGGAGTTCAGCCTTCCCTGAGTCTTACCTTCCTATCCATATGCTAGACTGTTTTAAGCGTAGCCTTGAATAAAGAGAGCGTATCTGAAAGGAGGTGAGACAGCAGCAGCCATGGATAGGCTAGCCTAGGTTACAGCACCAAGATTCATGGATTGCACACCAAGTGTGCAAACCGATCCAGGCAAACAGCCTAACTACAAAGGGGCAAAAAAGTATTTATTCAGCCACCGATTGTGCAAGTTCTCCCATTTAAAATAATGACAGAGGTCTGTAATTTTCATCATAGGTACACTTCAACTGTGAGAGACAGAATGTGAAAAAAAATCCAGGAATTCACATTGTAGGGTTTTTAAAGAATGTATTTGTAAATTATGGTGGAAAATAAGTATTTGGTCACTTCAAACAAGGAAGATCTCTGGCTCTCATAGACCTGTAACTTCTTCTTTAAGAAGCTCTTCTGTCCTCCACTCACTACCTGTATTAATGGCACCTGTTTGAACTGGTTATCTGTATAAAAGACACCTGTCCACAGCCTCAAACAGTCAGACTCCAAACTCCACTATGGCCAAGACCAAAGAGCTGTCGAAGGACACCAGGAAAATAATTGTAGACCTGCACCAGACTGGGAAGAGTGAATCTACAATAGGCAAGCAGCTTGGTGTGAACAAATTAACTGTGGGAGCAGTTATCAGAAAATGGAAGACATACATGGCCACTGATAATCTCCCTTGATCTGGGGCTCCACGCAAGATCTCATCCCGTGGGGTCAAAATGATCATGAGAACGGTGATCAAAAATCCCAGAACCACACGGGGGACCTGGTGAATGACCTGCAGAGAGCTGGGACCAAAGTAACAAATGTTACCATCAGTAACACACTACGACGACAGGGAATCAAATCCTGCAGTGCCAGACGTGTCCCCCTGCTGAAGCCAGTGCATGTCCAGGCCCGTCTGAAGTTTGCCAGAGAGCACATGGATGATACAGCAGAGGATTGGGAGAATGTCATGTGGTCAGATGAAACCAAAGTAGAACTGTTTGGTATAAACTCAACTCGTTGTGTTTGGAGGAAGAAGAATACTGAGTTGCATCACAAGAACACCATACCTACTGTATGCGGCACGGTGGCTGAGTGGATAGCACTCTCGCCTCTCAGCAAGAAGGTCCTGGGTTCGAATCCCGGCCAGACCAGGGCCTTTCTGAGTGGAGTTTGCATGTTCTCCCCGTGTCTGCGTAGGTTTCCTCCGGGTACTCCGGTTTCCCCTACCACTAAAAATATGTACAATAGTTCTGGCATGCGCCTCCTGTTCGGCGACCCCGCTCCCATCTCTGTGTGGAGTGAGAGGACAAGTGCCCAAAAAATAACAATTGTAAACCGCTTTGTGACTGTGGTCTGTGAAAGGCGGTATATAAATAAAGCTTACTTACTTACTTACTTACTTACTGTGAAGCATGGGGGTGGAAACGTCATGCTTTGGGGCTGTTTTTCTGCTAAGGGGACAGGACGACTGATCCGTGTTAAGGAAGGAATGAATGGGGCCATGTATCGTGAGATTTTGAGCCAAAACCTCCTTCCATCAGTGAGAGCTTTGAAGATGAAACATGGCTGGGTCTTCCAGCATGACAATGATCCCAAACAGACCGCCCGGGTGATCAAAGATCACAACTCTGCTCTTACTCCCGGGACATTCCTGTCCCTGGACAATCAACGACTCACCCACGGCGTTCTGGCGCCCCCCAGTGGACACTGAACACTATCACACCCGAGACGGACAGTCTAAACCATCACCCGTGAAGTCATTATTCTGATAACCTGTACTGTGCCCTACACGTGTGTATCGTTATCAGTAATGTAAATGCGTTGTGCGCCTGTACATGTGTTATGAATGTTGGTATTAACCCTGCATCTGATTGTGAATGTCTGCGTGATGTGTTTTTGCCTTGGGACATGTCGGTCCAGAGAGACGCACAGGGATGACGTCATGGACGCGCCTCCTTTGAAAGTCAATAAAGCCACGCACAATTCACAGAGAGAGCTCTTGGATTTCCTGAAACTATTGTATCGACCTCTGTGTCCCGCGGGTACGTGTCTTCTACTACGACCCGCGCCTGCAACCCATTGAGGCCTCTCCACTCCGCGAGTACAGCCCCGATCCTGCTGTCGGAGATCACGAACTGCCCCATCACCAGCCACTTTCCGGCTCCGGACACTACGCATATAGCGCTTTCCGGATAGCGTGCGTATGCGTGGATCAAAGTTGGACTGGACCCGCTGGCTTTGTGTCTCCCTCCTGCTCGAACAAAGGAACACGTGGACTGGCCATTCATCTTCAAACTTTTTCTTCATCCCTCACCTCTCCACTCGGACTGCTCAAAGTAAGACTGTTCCACGCTAATGTGTGATTCATATGATATGCATAACATCTCCGTTAATGTGACCAAAACCCTTTTCGTTGATATTCTTCTATTTTCGTATGTAGTCAATAAACCCACGTTTAAGTCAAATCATCTTTAAGCGTCCTGTTTTAAATCTGTTGACGTCAATGGCTGATTTCGAACTCACAACCTATTAGATTGTAAGACTGATTCGAGGCAAATTAGTTGGATCTGTGCAGAAGTTTTCAAACTCTGCTGGTGCCCTAAATAAAAACTGAGATCCCACTTGTGTAGTACGGCAAGACTCTGATCTGGAGACTAGCCGCACTACACTACAATTTTCATTACCCTACATTACAAATATTGAGTTGAATTTTTGTTATTGACTAAATACTTATTTTCCACCATAATTTACAAATAAATTCTTTAAAAATCCTACAATGTGAATTCCTGGATTTTTTTCACATTCTGTCTCTCACAGTTGAAGTGTACCTATGATGAAAATTACAGACCTCTGTCATTATTTTAAGTGGGAGTACTTGCACATTAGTGGCTGACTAAATACTTTTTTGCCCCACTGTATATGCTAAATTAAAGTAGAGTGCTTTAAGCCTGACCTTGAATTTAGAGACTGTATCTGCTTCCTTAATGGTGAATGGGAAGCTGATTCCACAGTAAAGGAGCTTGGTAGCTAAATGCTCTGCCGTCGACAGTGATTTTTGAGACCTTAGGAACCACCAGACGTCTGGTGTTTTGTGAGCGCAACGCTCGACTTGGTTGATATGACACTAACGTGTCTTGGAGATAGGAAGGAGCCAAGCCATTTATGGCTTTGTATGTTAAAAAGAAGGATTTTAAATTTTATTCTGTACTCCACAGGGAGCCAGTGGAGTGATTTTAACACCGGAGTTATGTGCTCCCTCCTTTTGGTACCTGTTAAGATCCTTGCTGCTGTATTCTGAACGAGCTGGAAGCTCTTGAAAGAGGTTTTAGGGCATGCTGCCAATAAAGCGTTACAGTAGTCAAGTCTTGAGGTGACAAAAGTGTGGATCCATTTTTTCCGCGTCAATTTTAGGAAGGAAAACACCTGATTTTAGCGATGTTCCGCAAGTGGAAGTAAGCCATTTTAGTTGTTTGGCTGATATAAGCCTTGAAGGAGAGTTCTTCGTCGAAAATGACTCCAAGATTCCTCACAGTGTTGCTGGGTATAATACTGACATTATAGAGAGTGATTATCTGGTCAGTAAGGGAGTCACACAGGCGCTTCGGACCAAGTAGGATCACTTCTGTCTTCTCCGGGTTAAGCAGTAGGAAGTTACGTTTTAAGGTCCTTTATGCAGGCACTAAGCTTTTCCAGCTGATCTGTCTGATTTGGCTTCATCAACAGATAAAGCTGTGTGTCATCTGCATAGCAGTGGAAATTAATTCCATGCTTTTTAATTAGGTTTTCTAGCATGTAGAGAGTGAAAAGAATCGTTCCGAGTACCGAACTCTGCGGCACACCGAATTCCACTCCAGAATAAGGCGACGAGTTCTGATTTACGTTGACAAAGTGATACCGATCCGATAAATAGGATTTAAACCAGCCAAGGACTGTTCCTCTAAGACCTATATCACATTCTAGCCTCTGCAGTAGAATGCTGTGGTCTATAGTGTCAAATGCAGCACTAATGTCCAGTAGGACCAGCACTGACACACCATTATCTGCAGCTAGTAGTAAGTCATTTGTGACTTTGACTAGTGCCGTTTCAGTCTATGATGAGCTCTGAATTCTGAGTGAAAGACTTCAAACATCTTATTTTCCTGCAGGTGGCAGCAACACTGCTCAGCTATAAGCTTTTCCAGGATTTTAGATATGAAAGTGAGGTTCGAGATCGGTCTGTAGTTTGTAAGTATTTCCGGATCCAGGTTTGTTTTCTTCAGAAGGGGTTTGATTACCGCGGTTTTAAAAGCTTGTGGGACATAGCCACATTGTATGGATGTGTTTATAATATTTACGATAGGCTCAATTATCAAAGGAAGTATGTCTTTGAAGAGCCAAGTCGGGATTGCGTCTATAATGCAAGTTGAGGCTTTAAAAGATGTGACCACAGAGATCACTTCCTCTTGGCTCACAGTCATGAATTTATCGAGGCCCACTGAAGAGTCCAAGTGGGAAGTCAAGTACAGCGCTTCAGCCTGCCCATCACCAACAGCAGGAGTAACCTCCTCCAGTTTGTCATGAATGGATGTAATTTTATTATTAAAGAAGTAGAGAAAGTTGACACTGCTCAGTGAGCTTGGAATTTTGGGATCAATTGCACTGTGGCAGCTTGTGAGTTTAGCGACGGTGCTAAACAAAAATCGACTGTTGTTTTTATTCGCTTCTATTAAAGTTGAATAGTATTGAGTTCGAGCCCTGCGAAGGGCATTCTTGTAGTTTCTGGAGCTTTCCACTCCCTGTGGACAGGCTCCAGGTGGGAGTGGCGATATAGCCTCTCCAATTTTCTGACGTCCTGTTTCAAAGTATGCAGTTGAACACTGTACCAGGGCGACGATGATCTAATCCTAATAGTGTTCTGTTTTATAGGAGCTGCTGCATTTAATTCAGATGTTAAAGACTCCATATAGGCCATGTGCTAGATGCTATAAAATTAACTTTCGTTCCAGCGTCATGGGAATTACTTTTTTTCAACGTTTTCGGAAAGCTTATAACAATATGAACACAATCTGAAGTTTCCACACAAAGACTCCTTGTCGTATTTTTGCTAGGGCCAACTGAAATTTGAACTTAGTAGTTGTAAAGTAGTAAAGTAGTATGTAAATTGCCATTGACCCAGTTTCAACCAATCAGAGCGCCGGATTTCTTGGACATGAAGTCAGTGAGTCGGTGTGTTTGTCAACAAAGATGGCAGCCCACGGTTGTAAGAGGCAACCAGGTTTTCCTCCGGGTGCTCCGGTTTCCCCTACCACTAAAAACATGTACAATAGGTCTGGCATGTGATGGCAGCGAGCTGGAAGGAGAGACAAATGCCCAAAAATAACAATTGTAAAGCGCTTTGTGACTCTGATCTGAGGCGCTATATAAATAGCAGTCACTTACTTACTTACTTACTTAAATGATCAGCAGAGGGTGAGGGTTTTCATAATCATCATTTATCAATCATTGGATGCAACATGATGTGCAATGAACAATGACTGACTGCAGGGCATGGGCGTGGCATGGTCAGCATGGTCAGCATGGGCGTGGCATGGTCAGCATGGTCAGTATGGGTCAGTATGGTCAGCATGGGCGTTGTGGTCAGTATGGTCAGTATGGTCAGCATGGTCAGTGTGGTCAGCATGGTCAGTATGGTCAGCATGGGCGGGGCATGGTCAGTATGGGTCAGCATGGGCGTGGCATGGTCAGTCGACATGATAACCCACCGGTATCCCAGTTTGTTCTCCTCAGACACATGAATGAACTGGAATAGCAGTAGCAGCAGTTCTACCAACAACTGCAGAGGAATGTGATGAGATTTTTAATCCCGGTAGGATGATCAAGCAGCAGTTTATAAACAGATTTGAACATTAAGAAATATAAATATTGATAGAGAAATGCTATAAATATGGGCGTAAATAGGTTCCAGTGTACTTGGGCAAGACACTTAACCCTACTTTGCCCAAAGCCCCCACTGAAAGATCAAGGCTATGCTCACACTCAGAGAGCAGCCGTCCTCCTGTGGACTCACCACCTGCAGAGGGTCAGTGAGGGGCTGGTGCTATGAGACTTGGGTGGCATCTCTGACTGTCACCCCCCTGACCCAGAAATGGATTAAAGGGAAGAAAATGGATGGATGGATGGATGTACTGGACACCCCATTGCTATAGGGAAGCTAGAAAAATACTTTGTCTGTGGCTTAGCCTAGCAACCAAATTTCCATCCAACATCAATAAGGCCTACCTCGTGAGAAATCCAAAAACAAAATAAATTAAAGCCACAAGTGGCGTCAAACGGCCCTCGCCGCACCACGCAAAGGAGGTGGTGCTAATGCGCCATTTTCTAAAGCCCTGACGGGAGCGACACTGTGCATTTTGAATCCCTATAATCAGTGATTGAGGTTTACCTTTTGAATAGAGACATACATTCTCCCCATGTAACACTTGACTCAGTGTGTAGGGGGCGCTATTGTTGCAATTTCGTCTTTTACACTTTCAATTTACCCAAACCGAATCAATTAAAATTTTGTGCAAATCGGACTTTGTATGTGCAAACGGTGGCATTTATGTTGTAAAATAGCGCCCGGAGATTGTGACTTATCACAGTTACAAAAGTTGGAAAAGCAATAGGCCCTTACCCCAGTTGGGGCTAGGGCCTAATAAATAAACCAAGGAATTTTTTTGTTTTAAACTTCGAGCAAAAACAATATAGGTTTCCATAGTAACCTATAATACAAATGATACGTCGTTTTAAAGCGAACGACGAGGCAAACGCAACTATTGGGTTCTCGGTGATTGACGCGCTCGTCAATCACCTCGCCATCATGAGGTCACCCACCCCCCCCCCCCCCCCCCCCCCCCCTCTTAGGACCCCATTCATTACACAGTGTACTACAGCAGGAGCAAAGCCATTCAGTGCCTGTGACTGTTTTGTCAGTGTCTCGGCAAGCGCCGTCGGGCTTGGGGGTCGAATGCCCAAGAACCCACCTTTTAACCCTTGTATTATGTTGAAAAAAAATGACATTGATTATGTTATTTTGACCCATACTGTGTAAATGCACTCAAAACAGTCAAGAAAACAGGTTAAACCAATAACAACTTTATTTTAGGTTATATAAATATTTAGTAAAGTGACATACAATACATTTTTAATTCCAACGCTATATTTAAGAAAGATTTAGTCTAATCCTCTTGTCCTCCTCTCGGGTCAAAATGACAATTCTTCCCTCCTTCTTTCCTCCTGCCATGCTTTCTCCTTCCGTCTTCTCATCCTGTTTTCCTTCTCTCTGTTCATCCTCCTCTATTCCCTTCTTTTCTCTTCCTTCCTTTCTCCCTTCTTTCCTTCCTACCTTACTTCATTCGTCCCATCCTCCTTCCTTGACCAAAGATTCGTCCTCTGAATCCTCCTTATCGTAGGAAAATTGACAATCTGGATCAGCAATAACATTGTCCTATGTCTCTGAAAAATTCTGTTTCTGAAATCTCTTCCTCTACATCATTATCCCAGTTAAAAATCTGTGATAAAGTCTCCTCAGATGTCGTCATCCTTCTGGAGCGCATTTTTGGGGAGTTTGTATAAAGCCTAGCGTACATGGACAGAGTAACTGGAGACAACTAGTTGAAGGCGGCTTTTGGCAACTGAGAGTAGATGATCAGTTGCCGAAATCGGTCGATGTGAGCGCTCTTACAACTGGAGATAAACAGTCGATCTCCGGATTCAGTCAGTTGCCCGTGTTCTACTTTTTGGCAACTATTCGTCCTCAGATCCGGAGATATCACCCGATTTGTGCGCTCCAACAATATGTGTGTATTGCGCCCTCTACAGTTTATGTCAGAAAACACACTGTAGTTGAGGCCAGTTGCTGTCGATGTACGCGCTGTTATTCCCCAGACTGGTCTGCTTCTAGGAGTTGCCCGTTTTCGCCACATTGTCGCTGTGTGCAGGGCAGCAACTCAAAGGCGACGGATATATTCAGTTGCCAGTCCGATGTACGCTAGGCAAAAGAGATGACATGAGAACAGTGACAAGGACAAGTGTGAGAAAGTTCCCTCTCTGGGTCTCAGAGGCAATCAAAATACAATGTCAAAGAGACATGTTTTTTTGGATCTTAACAACTATTTACCCACATTAAAGCGTCTGGGTCAAAATGACCCGCAACATCATCTTTGTATACAAACTCTGCACAGACATTCCACTACACATCAAAGTATCCAAATTTTACACATCAGTTCATGACCCTAGATGAGGAAAAGTCACCAAATTTCAGCAAGAAAAAGAAAGGATAACTAGTACTTTGATCAACACAAAAACTGAAATGGGTCAATTTGACCCATTTCAGTTTTTGTGGGAGCACAAGGGTTAATAGGACCTCAATCACTTCACTGTGTACTACAGCAGGAGCAAAGCCCTTCCGTGCCTCCGGCACGGACTTATCAGTGCTTGGGCACGTGACGTCGCATGCAGGTCACAATCTCCGGGCTGCGCCCAGGCATTACTCGTTGGAAAAACAATAGGCCCTTACCCCAGTTGGGGCTCGGACCTAATAAAACATTTTTGGGGAAATCTTCGAGCAAAAACAATATAGGTTTCCATAGTAACCTATAATACAAATGATAAGTCGTTTTAAAGCGAACGACAAGGCAAACGCAACTATTGGGTTCTCGGTGATTGCAATCACCTCGCCATCATGAGGTCACCCACCCCCCCCATAGGACCCCATTCATTACACTGTGTACTACAGCAGGAGCAAAGCCATGCAGTGCCTCTGGCACTGTTTTATCAGTGTCTAGGCACGCGCCGTCGGGCTTGGGGGAGGAATGCCCAATTATACATTACCATAATAATCATTGACTGACTGACCATGCCACGCCCATGCCACACCCATTCTGACCATACCACGCCCATGATGACCATGCCACGCCCATGCTGACCATGCCACGCCCATCTTTGAGGTATTTGAAGGAAAGTCAACAATCATTAGACATGAAATCAATTTATGGTAGTTTTTCCAGTTTAGTGCCCAAATTTGAATGTTACAGTTTTTCCTAATAATTTTGGATGTTCAAATATTTCTTCAGTAATAGAAATATTCCAGGAATACATAATTTTTGGTGTGATCTCTATGGACAAGTAACATTTCTGCAATTAGAAACCTCCAAACATGGTACATCAGGCTAAAATGTCAAAATTTTGATCAAAACCACAACTTTGGCCACATTTTTCTCAATATCGACAGGGATTCTGTTTGTGGAACTTTTTCTCGGCTAACTAACTATTTAGCATTAACATAAAGCAAAAAGAAAGTATTTCCCACAATCCTGGAACGAAAGTAAATTTCTAGACCTTTTTCATGAACTAGCACATGGCCTAATAGTGTTGTCCACCGTTTGGTCAATGACTGAGGGACTGCAGCAGCTGTGAACAGGTTCACCTGCAGCAGTATTCAACATTGGCTGTATTAGTTCTTTGAACCTTGTGATAGATTTATCATTTATGGTTCTTTTCATTATGGTTTTATCTTGCGGCGCAGGAAAGTCCTCCAAAGTGAGATCAAACGTGATCAAGAAATGATCAGACAGCAACGAGCTTTGACGCTGAACGTCAACATTGGAGACATCACAGCCGTAGGTCAGGACAAGGTCCAAGGTGTGGTTATGAATGTGGGTAGGTTCCTCAACATTCTGAGTAAAACCAACACCATCTAGTACGGCGCTGAAAGCTTTGTTTAAGCTGTCAGTGCTGTCGTCCACATGTATATTGAAGTCTCCAGTTATAACTATGTTTTCCCATTCCAAAACTGGGTTTGAAATGAAGTCAGAGAATTCTGTTAGGAACTCGCTGTAAGGACCAGGAGGTCGGTATAAAACTATAAATAACACCGCTTTTTGTTTTCTCCAGCCAGGACAGGTGATTGAAAGTGTTAAGTTTTCAAACGAGTGAAAAGCATTGTTGGTTTTGGGACTAAGAAGTAAGTTGGTGTGCGATATAATTGCAACGCCACCGCCGCAGCTTGTAGTTCTGGCTTTCTGGTAGTTAACATGCGTTGGAGGAGTGCACTCATTCAATCTAACGTAGTCGTCTTGTTGGAGCCAAGTCTCTGAGAGCGCGAACAAATCCAAGTTTTTGTCTATAATAAGTTTGTTTATGAGAAGCGGTTTAGACGAGATTGATCTCCATTCATCCATCCATTTTCTTCCGCTTCATCCGTTGCCGGGTCGCGGGGGCAGCAGTCTAAGCAGAGACACCCAGACTTCCCTATCCGCACACACTTCCTCCAGCTCGTCCGGGGGGACCCCAAGGCGTTCCCAGGCCAGCTGAGAGACATAGTCCCTCCAGCGTGTCCTGGGTCTTCCCCGGGGCCTCCTCCCGGTGAGACGTGCCCGGAACACCTCCCCAGGGAGGCGTCCAGGAGGCATCCAGAACAGATGCCCGAGCCACCTCAACTGGTTCCTCTCGACGTGGAGAAGCAGCGGCTCTACTCCGAGCTCCTCCCGTGTGACTGAGCTCCTCACCCTATCTCTAAAGGAGCGCCCAGCCACTCTGCGGAGGAAGCTCATTTCGACCGCTTGTATCCGCGATCTCGTTCTTTCGGTCATTACCCAAAGCTCATGACCATAGGTGAGGGAGGGAACGAAGATTGACCGGTAAATCGAGAGCTTTGCCTTTCGGCTCAGCTCCCTCTTTACCACAACGGTCCGATACAGAGACCGCATCACTGCGCACGCTGCACCAATCCGCCTGTCAATCTCACGCTTCATCCTTCCCTCACTCGTGAACAAGACCCCGAGATACTTGAACTCCTCCACTTGAGGAAGGACTTCCCCACCCACCTGAAGAGGGCAAGGCACCTTTTTCTGGTCGAGCACCATGGCCTCGGATTTGGAGGTGCTGATTCTCAAAGAGAACGAGATTGATCTGACGTTCATTAATCCACATTTAACCCTTTAGGCGCCAGAGTTTTTTCAAGAAAATATACCATTTTGATTTCCAGATTTCAAAAGGCTATAACTTTAAAATGGTTTGAGATAAAGGCATACTGTAAATTAGAAATATCTTCAGTCTGAACCAAACTTTGGGATGGAAGTTGATTCGTCATCTAATTTGCATATTGTGACGTCATCAATGTGGTGGCCATTTTGGAAAATGTTAATTATTGTATAAAGACTTCAAAAAGCTGTAGCTTGGGAGTTATTTGAGATCAGGGAATACTATAAACAGTCAATGTGAAATATCTTTAGTATGAAATTTGGGATAGAAATAAATTCCCTGATCCAGATTATAGATAATGTTTTACCACTGGTTCGCGGCCATATGGAATTGTATTATTTTCAAAGACCTTCAGTGATCAAGACAGCACTCTTTATAGTTTGCAGTCATGAAATCTGGAGATTGGTTTCAATATTTCCCTTTCAAAGAAGTGGTGGGCATACTATTTTTCTCAGTGGAAATGAGGCTCCAGGATTTATCGTTCAGAAACGGAGAGATGAAATGAATGGGCACAGAACATGTCAGATCGTCTCAACAAGAAACAACAGGCTCTTCAACACTTCTGATCCACTTTTGTGGATTATTTTCTCTCAAGAACTGCCTTCCTCCTCATCATCGCTGTTGGTAAAGGCAGTAATCGCAATTAGCGATGTGTTTTTTTCCCGCGGCTCTCCCGCGACTTTTCCCGCGTCTCCCGTGTTCCCCGTGGATGTCAACCCCGCTACTTTCTCCCACATGCCCGGTGTTATGATGCCCCTGTCCCCTCAACCACGGCCCCTGCTTGGCGTTCACAGAATGCTTCTACCGCGGCCACACGGAGGACAAGCAGCCGCTGCACAGGGGCTGATTGTGGACTATATGGCGCGGTCTCCCCGTCACTAATAATGTCTGTGTCTGCTTCACTGGACACCTGCGTGTCTTCCTCCTCTGAATCTGAGTGAGCCAGTACCAGACCAAGTACTTCTCTAGTACTGAAGACCTCGTGAGTAAAATAAAAAACACTCTCTCCCTCTGCTCTGCTCTCGCTCCGCTCAGATCTACCGCAGCGGCTTCGCCTCCGCGCCGCTGCGCAGCAGGTGTTTTACGAACTCAATTTACTCAAAAACTTTCAATATAACCACACCCACAAATGCTGCTCATATTACAGGCACACATGTCCACTAACCCCTGGTGACAAGTATTAACAAGATTCTGCACCACATTTTTAGATACAGCCTGTTTAAAGAGGCTATATGGAAGTTTCACCACTTATAAAACTATACAGAATTAAAATTTCTTCCACATACATTCTCCAGCAATGCCTTGGTGTGTAGAATGAGCCCTGGTATTTTCACTGCAATTGCCTCTATATGCCTAAAAACATGTCTTTATATGCTTGGAATTTGAGGATTCGGGTCGAACACCCAGGGGCAGCGTAATGCGTAATGACGTCATGCGCGTTCATGCTAAGCTGTAGCCGCGCTAGCTGTAGCAGCCATTAGTGAAGCTGCAGAGCGAGAGGTGACTGTGGGAGGATGGATACAGCGAAGAACAACAAGAGACCGGCTTCAAGCAGCGCCGAAACTCCAGCAAAGACCCAAACTAAAGCAAAGAAAAATAGAATTGTTTCTAGTGCGACCAAAAGGGCGGAACTCGAGTCTGACCGCAGTAGGCAACAAACGAGGGTAAACATTGGAGTTGTTTTTGAGAGGTGGAAAACTCTTGACAGAATCTCTGTGCATGAGAAAAGACCCACAGTTGGCATCATTTCTGCTTGAAAGGTAAGACGTTTTTTCTAAACACATGTGTTTATGCTTTCAAAGCAGTGGTGTCCGTGCATCGCAAGCTACTTAGAGAAATACTATTTTTGTCTGCAACTAAGTTTTTATTTGTGGAAAGGGCTCAGAGCGAGACAATGATGGGTCCTTTTCAAAATAATATCTGTAATACACAGGTCTAGCAAGATCTCTGCGTGAAACTAACACACTAGCTAGCATTAGCTGGCAAGGCTAAGTTTGTTTACAAACAGGGCTTCTTTTTTTTTTTAGAACTAAACCACCTACAGCTTCAGCAAAGCTCTCGTTGTTTAGCTAAGAAGGAGAGGGTTACGAACATGTTCCCATTTAAATGTCTGCACATTGCAATCGCAATAGTAACTAATTAGATGTAGAGCGTGTTGACTTTTCTAAACATGTGCTGTGTTATTGTAATTGCCTCATTGCAATACTTGATATTGCCATCGTTAGCAGTAATTGTTCTAGTTTTGAGAGGCACACTATCAAAGGGACCACTCACGTCCACACCCCATGGCCCATCAGCTAAGGTGTTGCTGGGGCCCATCCCCCCAGATCCCCCCAGAATCTGAGGTAAGTTTGCCAAATGCAACTTCTGTTTTCAGGTTACCACTCATCCACCGTCAACTAAAGTCTTTTGTCCTACAGGGAAGACTTTCATATCACAGGAGTTGAACCTCTGACAGCAGATAGGTTACAATCGTTGGAGAAAAGGTAAACATGCATGAATTTTATAATTTGATAAATACTGTTTTTTTGTAAGGAATGTAAAATGTCATTTATTGTGAAGCAGCAAATCAATTGAGCTGAATGATGACGCTTTAGATGGGGAGCAAGCCAATAATCTTGAAAACAGTGTGTAAGTTGTACGTTATTCTCTATGTAATTCAATGTGTATATGTTGGTACATCATTTACATATTGGACTGTTCTTTTTTAAATTCCAGAATAGAGTGTGAAGGGGAAGTTTCAGACCCGTATGATTCAGATTATGTGCCACCAATCTCATTACGGTATGTACATTTTTTAAATTTTCTTATCTCTTACTTTTCACTCACTGATAGCATACATTTCATTTGTCTTGTAAAATAGCGGTGCATCGCAGGATATGGTCGACAAACTTCCTTGCATTGGGCTGGAAGAATCTCTATTACACACTGCTGACTGTGTTGAGGAATGTCAAAAAGCAGATCTTGCAGAAGAGGCAGCAGCCACCATTCCCATTTTCCCAAAACCATATCGAGTGGTTGCTGAAAGTGACCTTGTAAACCAGCAGGCATGCATAGCATACAACAAAAACCTGCTGCAGATGGCAACTTTTCTCCAATTGTCTGTCAATAAATGCCACTGCAGTGACCACACAGGCACAGAGTGTGACGGCCGTCCACCCTTTTCTGTAAAGTCACATGCGCGAGGTACATCTTTGATATTGGAGTGGGTGAGTTTACATGGTTTGCACATGTGTTTACCAGACTAAGTACAAATATGGTATATGTGTGAAGTTTTGTTAACACTTTCTTTCCCATATAGTTTTGACCGCACAGCCATAAATTATGGAGTTTATGTAAGGAGGAGATTTTATGTTGTTCTCCAATATTTCCCTCTAATTCAAATTCATGAATATCTGCATGTGGCCTCCTCAACATCTTATGCAGTCCAGGGAACTGAAGCCAATAATTCCCTTTGGCTGACGTGTCCACAATTTGATACAGAAATCAGACAAAAAGATTCTCCAAGTTTAACATCTGCATTTAATTATCTTTACAATCAGATACAGAATATTCAACAAAAGAGTGCTCCTAAAACTAATATGTCCCTCTCCTGGCCCTCGGCTGATCCTTCTGTGTCTCCCCAAGCCAGAGCATATATAAAGAACAGGAAGGAGGGGAGTGTCCTATCAGCCAGCTTCCGGTCTAGGGTCCAGCCTTTTCCTCCGTCTGCCAGACTCCTGATGGTGTGAGGTTGAAAAGTGCAGAAGTCAGCAGGCCAAGACTAGGGGGTTGAAATCCAAACAGGAGAATCCATCTGTTGTCCATTTGCTGGCACAAGAAGACACCTAAAATAAAATAAGAAGGACTGGCCTCCCACTTAGAGGTTAGCTAGGTCATAAAACACATGGTTTTAGAATGTCACGTATTTATAAATACAACAGTTTCCCTCTTTTGACCTGATTAAAAATTAGGTCACAATCCACATCGTCGTTTATCATCAATACTTGTGCTTAGTTCCAGCTTGATATCTGTGAAGAGTTAATACAGAAAGACAAACAACACACAACCACATTCGAAACATTCCTTCACTAAACTCTTTGATGACCACTGCTGTCATTCTGATTCTTCTTCAACCTCGTCTGTAATGTATGCACTAAAACTATTCACTATAGTTTAAACTATTCTAATCTGTTTACAAATATGTTTGCATATTTTGCTTTTATTGAGCCCTATTCTTAAACATATGTTTTTATCTAATAAATCTATCTATACTGTGGTTTGCTTTCAAATGTTTTTGAATCTGTGTTGGTTCTAATCGATCTCATTAATCTATCTCATTAGCTTTTTGCATTGTCAACATTCACAGATGTTTGAAACAAGTGAATTTGACAGTATCTAATAAAACTGTGCATAAACTGTAATGAACTTTATCTACCTTTGAAGTAAATACTTTTAGACATAATATGAAGGAAATGGTCCTTTTACCGTTTGATATTAGCCTTGGCTAAAAATAATCTCCATTTTGAAAGCATCTATGGTTGATGCATTTATCTATTCCTATTTTTACTCTATTGTGACTCTAAAGCTCGGTTGCAGCTTGAGCAAAGGCATATTCCTTGTTTGTAACTTCTGTCACTTTTAATATCTCTAACATTATTCTGATTCTAATATTATCTGCTCTATCAGAGATAACATTGTATGGTACTATTTTAACTCTTATGTGGAAATGTGTTTATGAACAACAAAGGAAGGACAATTCTACTTTTTTTACTATTATTAAAACGCTACAATACTCATACTTTATCATTTTAAAACATTTTAACTGTTGCTCAGTCTCCCAGACTAAAAATCAACCTTTCTGTCTGCCAGACTGAACCCTTAACATTTATTGCATTTGGTCACAGTTGTGGTTCTAATTGTAACAATTGCATTGGCAATGGACGATTTTTCATTGGCTGGTTCTTGTTCTGCGAATCACTATTCTATGTATTGTATTTCAGACAATTCCAAAAACAACACAGTCGTTCTCCAATATTAAAGACATAAATCTAAATCAAGTTGCCTGAAAGGGATTTTAACTATTTTAAAACGTTCTCTACGATTATAAGGCTATGCATTTAATTATTTAATAAACAAAAGCACATTCATGGCTTCTGTCCGCTGCTTATAACTGTTTAAAGAGTTGTCCCAAACTTAATATGTGTAAATACATCAGCTGTTTGTAATAAACAATAACATTTAACCTGTTCTCCAATGGAGCAGCTCAGAGGCTGCATCAAGAGCAATGTTATATTTGAGCTATTTTTAGATTTAAAATTTTGTTAAAGCCTGTCGTTCTATGTCTGCATTTTAATACTACTCTCTATAAACACATCTGCACTAGTTCCTACAGATGTGGAAAACAGAAACATCTAAAATCTGACTCCATTTGATTCCTTTTTACTTTAGTTATTAGAACAATTTAACCTTATTGATACTTATTTCCACAATAGAACTATTTTGATTATTCACTAGTCTAACTATTATTACTATTGTTTATTCTGACACCTCTTCTTAGCGACTTTTCAACCTATAGCTCCTCGAATCCAATGACATTATAGCTCCAGACTATTTCATTCTATTCTATTATTATTATTATATGATCTATTATCTTAAAGAGTAGATCTGTTTGATGTTATAAGCGCTATTATTTCTCCTTTTGAATTTGCACAACACTAAATTTCGAATGACCCCCTATGGGACAAATATAGAATTTTATTCCATTTTGGCAACTCCGAAAATTACTTAATAATTTTCCCATTTTGCTTTTTTAGGCTGCCCTTTCTATTATTTATTTGTTCTTGTAAATATATGTTTTACACTTCTTTCTAATGATTTAGAAGGTTAAGGACCATGACCACCTATGACAATACAATACTCCCCTCTCTTGGTCATGGGCCAAGTATACCACCTGCATCTGTGTGTGTGTGTAGATTACTGTTCCAATCATCTCCAGATGCTTTTCTCCCGGATCGTCCTCAATTCATATTGTGGGCTTTGGCGCCAAAGTAGAGGCTCATTTCCTCATGATCCATACTACTGTCATCCCTGAAGCAGGGGTAGTTTATCTCTCATAGAAATATTAGAACACAAAAATGCCCACTTCCCTGGCTTTTAGCGGCCTGTCAATGTTTTCCAATTGGGCAAAACATAACGACATTGACAGACGGTGTGTGACATCAGGGCAGAGGCTGTAGCCAAATACAGACTTAACAATATGTATGTTTCTTATTTTATACTCCCCTAAATGTGAGTTACAAACCAAAGTTGTCCTTCAACCAATGACCGCTCACTGCGGTTGGACCGAATCACTGTCAGGACAAACAGCAGAGGGAGGGACTCCCAGTACCTTCAGCAAGGTATTTCATCTCAGAGTACTTTCCGCAGAGTACTTTTTCAGAGTACTCATCCCAGAGTACTCTCACTTTTACACCTGTTCAATAAAGCTTGTTATCTTTGAATCTCTAGTACTTACACCGTATGCTGTTGACAAAAAATAATTATTCCATGATCACATTAAAACATTACAGAAAACATTTGTTATTCCATTCTCCGTTCAGCACTCCTCGTCCACTCCTCATTTCACTCCACACTCACATCACTCACACAGGCCGACTCCCCACGTTAGTATATTCGTCCAGAGTTTGTTAAGGTCATCGTAGTGTACTTGACATGACGCACAAACATATAACATACACAAACATATAACACACACAAACATATAACACACACAAACATATAACACACACAAACATATAACACAGAAGGCCTGTAATTTTAACTTTGTTATATTTTTCCATGTCCAATTACAATTGTCTCATGAGCTATTTCTCTTGTTGCAACTTTCAGAGCCTGCAGAACATGCAGAGCTTTGAGAGATTTTTTCTTAAAAGGATCCATTTCAAACTTTTAGTGTTTAAACCACGTGGTCTGTACTCGGGCTTATCACAGACTGTGTCCCCTATATTTTTAATGAGCTCTTGTTACTTTAAAATGTTTTTTCCTTCTTTTTTCTTTTTCAGTAAAGCCAGGTCGGATTCATTAAAAATGTAAATTAGTCTCAAACTTTAATACTTCACCTTTGTTTCACGTTCATGTGGAGAAAAGACCATTGTTCTACGTGTGTTGACGTACTTGCACCAATCATGTCTCAGATAAACTGCCAACAGTTGTATCAAAGACATAATTGTCCTAATTGTTTCTAATTTAGCTATTTGGAAGAGAAACATGTCATAAAAGATTTCAAAAAATGTCCCTACATCTTTGTTTTCAACCAATGAACAGTGTTGCGTCTATGTGTTATCAGAAATGATCCAATATCACTTTTAGCCAAAATTCAGAAATGCTTTAAATCATTTTTCAAACTTTAATTGTCTGAACAAACCATTTTGTACTAAATGCAGCGTCCATTAAAAGCTGCAGTTCTCTTTCTAGCACCAGTTTCAACTGTGCATGTGATTGTTTTAAATGAGAAACGAGCCACGGTTCAGAGGTTGAAAACACTGCTTTAAATATCCGTATTACCAAGATCATGCAGTTAAAATCAATAATTCTAAACTTCTCCGCGTCTATAACTTTAAATAATAATACTAGTTTCAATAATAGAGCTCCTCTACTTTAAATATACTGCTGTTCTAATCTCCTTGTGTCTCATGCTAAAGCAAGAGTCTAATTAATTTTAACGATTGTCCTGTATTCTTTTCATGCAGCTAAATGTAGTGTTATGAACGAATGACCTAGCTAAATGTGTAAATATGACTTAAATTCCATATGTCTCTGTGCGCTTGTTTGTCCGTATATATTTACCTTCTGTCTGTCTCATTTAGCCCGGCCACGTCTTCTTCTTATGGCGTCTTTCAGTGTCTTTTGTCTCAAAGTGTCCAATGTCTTTGTCTCAAAGTGTCCAATGTCTTTGCCTCAATGCCTTTTTTCCTTCTTCTTTAAACAATCACTTTCTTTCTTCTTCTTTCAATAATCACTTTCTTTCTTCTTCTTTCAATCACTTTTCTTTCTTCTTCTTTCAATCACTTTCTTCTTCTTTCAATCACTTTCTTCTTCTTTCAATAACTTTCTTCTTCTTGCAATGTCTTTTTCTTTCATGTCTTCTTTGTCTCATTTTTGACGCACACCAATGTGTCGTCCTTCGCTTGGTTTACACAACGTTCCTCTCCGTGCACATAACTCCACTCGGTTTGTGCAAAAGTCTGGTTTTTCTCCATGAAATGGAGGCCGGAGAGGTCTTCTTCGAGAGTTCCTGTTAGCTGCTGCAGCCGATGCTGCTGTCTTTGGTGCCCCCTGTGGGTGAAACGGGGGAGACGCAGATGGTCCGTGCTGATGGCGCCCGATTGAGGTCTTGTGGCAGACGATTTTGGCCAAATGAAACAGACAGAAGTTTTCTCGGAAAAAACAGACAAACAAGAAACACAAACAAGTGTGTTAATTACCATACAAAACCAATGATTAATTACAAATCTAAATAACCCGATGAAATAATTAATATTCAACATTTTAAACATTAAATTCTGAAAACCAAATCTGCATTCAACTGCTATCCTGAGCCCTATTTTTCCAAAAGTATAATGCTCTCTAAGATCATTCTAACTTTTATATCACCAAAATGTAGGAAAAACTTGTCCAGACGCCTTGGAGATAAAGATAAAATAATAAAATAATGCCTCTCTATAATCTAACTCAGAGTTCTGTGATCCTATGACTCCATGTCAGTAACATTATCGTGTGTATAAATGTAATTTTCTACAAAAAAATTTCTTTCTTCACAAGAGAGAGAGAAAGACAGAGAGAGAGAGAGAGAGAGAGAGAGAGAGAGAGAGAGAGAGAGAGAAGACAGAACGAGGGAGGGGAGGGGCTTCTCGAACAAAGGAACACATGGATGTCTGAAATACTTTCCTCGTTTTTCTCGTGACAAGGTCTTAATCAGTGGTAAAAGTTTTTCTCACGTCAAACGACACTTTACATTTCATCCTTAAATACGTCAGTAATGGAAAACATTACTATTTGCTTACATGACTAATAGTCCCAGCAGAATCTCTTTTTTTTTTTGATTCTTTGTAACTATTAAACATTACATCAGAATAAGAGAAAAACTTCCATAACTGATCATTTCTTCACATGAAACTCGTATACTACAGCCAAGAGGCTCTCTTTTTTCTCATTAATCAGATCATTATTATCAGAATCCACATTTTAAATACTTGGCTTTTCTTCTGTTTAAATGTACCCTTTTTCCCCGCCCCCCCCCCGGGGGATATGGAGTTTTTATTATCCTATAACTTCTGACCCTAACTGTCCCTATTTTCTAATCCTATTTCTCTAAACACTTGTGCCTCTTTTGCACTTTAAAACGGTGTGCTTCTTTTGCACTCTAAACGGTGTGCCTCTTCTGCACTTATAAACTCTGTGGCTCTGATCCATCATCTATGTTCTGTTTTTTTTGGAGGGACCCATGCTTCCCCCAAGGCCAAAAACGTCTAAACCTGACTATTGTTCTATCGCATCCGATAGAATCGCCCGTCACGGCGGTCGTCTGGCCACGCTGCAGTCCGCCGAGCCGAATTCTCTCTCTTTTCCATTTAAAACAATGTGCAGATTTTCAAAAGTAACGATCCGCTTACCTCTTTCGAAGAGAAGAGAGAAGAGAAGAGAGAATTCTCCCGGCCGACGGACCCAGTCTATATCTGAGCTCATCTTGCGTCTTCTTTCTGTATCAAATCACGTCAGGGTCACCAAATGAAGCCAATAATTCCCTTTGGCTGACGTGTCCACAATTTGATACAGAAATCAGACAAAAAGATTCTCCAAGTTTAACATCTGCATTTAATTATCTTTACAATCAGATACAGAATATTCAACAAAAGAGTGCTCCTAAAACTAATATGTCCCTCTCCTGGCCCTCGGCTGATCCTTCTGTGTCTCCCCAAGCCAGAGCATATATAAAGAACAGGAAGGAGGGGAGTGTCCTATCAGCCAGCTTCCGGTCTAGGGTCCAGCCTTTTCCTCCGTCTGCCAGACTCCTGATGGAGTGAGGTTGAAAAGTGCAGAAGTCAGCAGGCCAAGACTAGGGGGTTGAAATCCAAACAGGAGAATCCATCTGTTGTCCATTTGCTGGCACAAGAAGACACCTAAAATAAACTAAGAAGGACTGGCCTCCCACTTAGAGGTTTATCAACCATGTCGAGCGTTGCGCTCACAAAACGCCAGACGTTGGTGGTTCCTAAGGTCTCAAAAATCACTGTTGGTGCAGAGCATTTAGCTACCAAGCTCCTTTACTGTGGAATCAGCTTCCATTTATGTTAAGGAAGCAGATACGGTCTCCACATTCAAGGCAGGGCTTAAAGCACTTTACTTTAATTTAGCATATAATTAGGTAATATATAATATATGGTGTAATATTTATTATATATGCTGTTTTGATGTATTATATTATGTTATATTTTATTATAATGAAAAGAAAAAAAAAACATGGCGGACAGAGGTCACGGGTTTGGGTGTTTCTATTACTGAGCTAAGTTTGGTGATTCCATTGGAGCAGCTAACTGGACCCACTTTCATCAAAACAGTCTTTCTTTCTGCAAAAGAAGTTCATGTGCTCAAGTGGCCACGAGGGACCGAAGGCACGGGCCAAAAGGAGCGCAAAGATCTGGATCAGACGGCAGGTAATCTGGTACTGGGATACGGGCGTTGAACGCCACAATCGCGCACTAAATACTTCTTTGAGCAGCAGCTGGATTCTAAGTGGACAGTTTGCGGGGACACGGTGCAATTAATGATGTCCGAAATCAAGGAGTGGCTAAAAGTAAGTAGCAGCGGAAATCCTAAACTAACATAAGTAATGATATATGCCTATATAAGGAGGATTGAAAAATTGGATAAAATCATCGCTCCGAGAAGAAGGTATTGACCAGACGCCTTTTGCAAGGGCTGCAGATTGAGTATCACGAGGGATGCAAAGCGGAGGAGCTTTACAATGGAATTTGGAATCCGTTAATTTTAAGTAAGGCATTTGGTCTCTCACTCAACACAGAATTTTTTGGGCATGGGCATGGGAGCGGGTTCGCCAGTACAGGAGGCGCACATGCAAGAACTATTGGACATATTTTTAGTGGTGGTAGGGGAAACCGGAGTACACGGAGGAAACCTACGCAGACAGGGGAGAAACATGCAAACTCCCCACCTCAGAGGCGAAGGCCCGTGGTCCGGCCGCTCGGGATTCATCGAACCCAGGAGGCCTTATTGCTGAGAGGCGAGAGTGCTATCACTCAGGCGCAGGCTACCTGAGGGCGTTGAGCCCTAGCCCGTGAGTTGGGTTGGGTGAGCTCTACACGCTGGTACACTGGAAAGGAAATGGATGGACCGACCTAAACTATGAACGTAGACGAATGTCTCTTATTGAGTCATGACCCAAACTTTATTCTTTGAATGAGACCCATTTAACTGGAAGAAAACACTATTGACATTAATGGTTTTACATGGTTTGGACATAAACAGGGAGGGACTCATATCAAAGCTAAAAAAGGCTCTGGAGGGGTTGGTATCTTTATTAAAAACAATATCTTCAAGAGTTTGATGTATACTTCTCTGTTGATTGATCTAACGAGGGTTCTATTATGTATAAAATTTAAGCATGTGATCTCTAAATATTCCCTGGCTGTGCTTTCCTGTTACCTTCCACATGAGGATCACATGGTTGACCCCCCCCCACACCACCCACCCCTCCAATGTACAGGCTCTTTTGGTTAAAATGTATGATTTTGTGGAAATGGTCACAGTATATATTTGTGAGATTGTAAATAGTCGGATTGGACACTTGGGGATGGGATCAGTGACTGGATGTTAACATTCTCTTGAGTGACTGTGATAGATGGATATTGTAAATTCTCATGGGAAATGTTGATTGATTTTTTGTGAGACAGCAAATGTTGTGTTTAAATGGTCGCATTTTGGGGACAGGATAATTTTCACCTCTGTATCTGTGAAGGAAGAGCAGTGGGGATTACATTATCACAAATATTGATTGCCTGTCAACCTCTGTAATTTACATGTTTAAGTCCAATACGTGCTTCTGACAGAATTGTGTCTTATTTTGATCTATTGAATATCGCTGTAAATTGGACTGATCATCCTGTTAGTTTTACTTTCAAAGGTAGGCAAAACCTGTGGTGTCAGTAATGTTCGCCTTAACAATACAATCAAAGAAAACAGAAATCTCACCCTTATCTTCTTTACTATTGAATGGTTTCAGTCTTGCAGGTCTCTGTAATTAGCTAGAGCATTTGATCCATGTAAATATTGAACATATGAGTATGATGTGTTTGTAGATTTTTGCAATTAATGTATGATATTGGTAAAATTTCTCATGGCATCATTATGTGCACTACTAGAAAACAAATAAAAAACTATCAACCTTACTGGAACAAGGAATTTCTACAGTGGATAAGGGGTGAGACTGGTGAGAAGAAGTATCTCTGTGCATTAGCATAAATAAACACAGCTAAATATGATTTGAAAATAAACAAAACACCAAATTGATAAATGGGATCCGAGGAATACAAGAGAGATATCAAAGAGGACTAGCTGTAAAAATTGAAACATAATCAAACTCATAACCCCCAATCATTTTGGAGTCTGGTGAATAAACTTGGCCAAGAAAAAAGAGAAAGAAAATACATAGAAAGTGGTTTTGGAGGATGGATCCTTTTGTTTGATGTTAAAATGGTATTTAAGAAATGGGTATCGGAATTTAAGAGCGATAAACACCTGTGCCTAGCCTTACTCGGCCACCATGAAGATTTGAAAAATTGTCTCTAAAAAAGGGTGTTGCCTGGAGGACAAGGGACCAAGATGGGGGCTTAGAGAGTTGGGCGTGGTCTGGGCTGTGATTACTAGTCACTTGTAACACAAAAAAAAAAAACAGATGCATTGTGTTAATAGCAATAGTTACAGACCAGTAAGTTTCATTCCACCTGTGACATCTGTATAGTGTATATTTAAAATATGCAACAAACCTAATCACACTCAATAATCTCAGAATGACTCATGTAATTTAAATTTAATCCACTAGATGGCGCCAGAATACTCCAAAATGCAGCTGGGGCGTGTGTGAGAGTTGAATGGGTTCACATCACTGGCTCTGACAGACTGACGTCACACAAAACAACTGATGTCATAGAGAACTTCAGAGTCAATGGAGAGGCCAGGACCAAATTAAAATGTAGTACCACCAAAAAGGTTGAGAGGGCGCCACACAGACGTTTTTTGGCTCAAAAGTGATATTTTATCTAATTTGAACTAAAATGTCAAAAAAATGACCAGGATATGTAGAGAGCACTACAATAAACATATGTATGGGGTTTATGAGTTGAAAAAAGTTGATTTGGCGTTTAGTCGCTCTTTAAGCACAACTGAATATACAGCAGCACTAAAACACGGCTTAAAAGAATATTTGGAAAGTTCCAGAGATAAGGCTTCTCTGTAAGATCTATATCAGAACGAACGCATCCAGATTGTAATTGGTTTTCCAGCTGTGCTTGTGGTATAACTTGACAATTTGCACCGGCTTTGGACGCTAAGCCCCGACAATTCCACTGCGTTCACAGGTCGAATGTGCAGCAGATGTGGGAGGGTCTGGTGTTATGTCATCGCAGGCTTGATGTGTCAATCGAGTCTCCCGTGGCAACCAAACAAATCACTACACGACGTACTGTTTACCATCACAGACGTCCATGAGCCTCCAGTTAGACTTTGTGTTTTGGATTCAGCTGAAACAATAAACGTCCAGCACACATGCACATGAATGTCACGCTGACCGGAGAGTACAGCTTGAATAGCATTCATTCGTGCACAAATTACGTGTACTAAAGCTTAAAGTTTCAGACCGCACAAATCGGCCAACTGCTGGGAAGTTGAGGTTTTTTTTCCAGCTTGGGTCACTGCCTGAAAATGGTTCCTGTCTGGATCTGGGTGGTAGTAATCTGAGCTGCCACCCCAATCTTTATAGAACCACACGGCAAAAAGTGATTCAAAATAAGTCAAAAATTGCTCAAAATGTATCTTCATTTGTGAGAGACTAGAGATTTGGAAATGAGTCCGGCAAGATGGCGCCGCTGTGTTTGGCCTGTCACTTGCTACTCTGTCTTCTGCTGTTTGTTTTAGCTGTCGTTTCGCCAGCTATAGTTTATGATCGTGCTACGCTGCTGGAATTGCGTTTTGCATCAAAAAGCCTCCTCAATGCCCAGTCTTTCAAACCACCACCGCCACTGTTTGCATCAATTCCTCCGTTTCTGAGATGCCCTGCCTGTCTGCTACCAGGCAGTAAGCGCCGCAGAAGACGCGGCCGGAGGGGCGGGTTACATGTCAGGCTGAGGACTCACTTGGATTCTCCGTCGCCGAGAAGTGGAGATCTATCGGACCTTCGCAGCGCTAGAGGATCGCGGGATTGTTACCGGTGGCTTAGGCTGGTTAGCCCCGACACCGGCCCTCCGTGTCCGTGTCCCCACCGCGTAAAAACAACATCCACTAGGAGCTGCGTCCAAGGAAACCTCCGTCCAATTCCTCGCGTGACATTGCCGCCTGCCAACTCGACCACGTTCCGCATGGCACTTTGTAACACCAGATCGCTCAATAACAAAACATTTATCCTCAATAATGTCATCTCCTCTCACAATCTGGATTTGCTGTTTCTCACTGAAACCTGGCTCCCCCCAGGTGACGTCAGTGCCTTTTCGGAGCTCCTCCCCTCTGGCTATATTTACCTCAACACCCCACGGCAAACGGGTAGGGGCGGGGGGATAGCCACCACATACAGACATTGAAGTGCCGCCAGCTGTCCACCAAAGTGTACTCCAGCTTTGAGGTTCAAGCATTTGTGCTCTCACTGCCCTGTCCTATTTTATGTGCAATAATCTACCGACCACCTAAATTAAACAAGGACTTCTTAAATGATTTTTCAGAGTTTCTGTCAGAGTTTCTGCCAAAGTTTGACAGCATCCTAATCTGTGGTGACTTTAACATCCATGTTTGTTGCCCCTCTGATAAATCTGCTAATGATTTCAAAGCACTCTTAGATTCACTAGATCTAACCCAGTTCATATCCTGCCCAACTCATAGGTTAGGTCACACTCTTGATCTCATCATCTCGCGTGGGGTGACAGTGTCAACTTGTGAGGTCCTGGATTTTCCCGTATCTGACCACTCTCTCATACGGTTTGACATCCGTGCTGTTCCACCTACACCCACATCCACAGCCCCCCAACGTCGGCGCATGATTACCTCATCAACAGTTAATGACTTTACTGCTGCCTTTTCTGTCTCTGATCTCTGCTCTGCTGCTGGTTTGGCCTCGCCTCCATGTCCTGACCTTTTCCTCTCCTCCTTCCACACCATTTGCTCCCAGATTATGGACTCTGTTGCGCCCTACAAGGTTATGGGTACCAAAGGCCCATCAGACCCCTGGCTCAATGATACCACTCGGGCCCTAAGGTGTCGGTGTAGACAGGCAGAGCGCAAATGGAAGAAGGATAGGTTGCAGGTGTCACTGGAGATGTTTAGAGACAGTCTTGCCACCTATCAGACGGCAGTGAAGGAAGCTAAATGTCAATACCTTTCCAATCTCATCAATAGAAATAGCCATCGCCCTGGAATCCTGTTCAGCACTATTAACTCTGTGATAAATCCGGTATCTGTTGGTTTGACTGATGTATCTGAGAACACATGTAACACATTCAAACAGTACTTTTTGGACAAGGTTTTGTCTGTTAGACAATCCATCACACAAGCCCCTGCTGCCATCATGCCCTCCCAAGCGGCGCATTGTGTTCTGGTGAACTTTGAGACAGTTACCCTTGTGGACCTCAAAAAAGCTGTCCATGAGTTGAAGGCTACCACCTGCCCTCTAGACGCTGCTCCTACCAGGATTATGAAGGAGGCTATTGACATCGTGGGTCCCTGCCTTCTCTCCTTTATAAACAGTTGTCTTAGTTTGGGCACTGTTCCCACTGCTCTCAAACATGCCATTGTCAGACCGCTGCTCAAGAAACCCAACCTTGATCCCTCCACACTGTCCAACTTCCGCCCTATATCTCATCTGCCGTTCCTGTCTAAGCTGATGGAGAAGCTTGTTGTCTCCCAGATTCAATCTCATCTACAACTGCATGCAATAGCTGATAAGTTCCAGTCCGGTTTCAGGTCTAGGCATAGCACCGAATCAGCGTTACTGAGGGTCCATAATGACATCCTGGGAGCCCTGGACAGTAAAAGCTCTGTGGTTTTGGTGTTACTGGACCTGACCGCTGCATTTGACACAGTGGATCATGCCATCCTCATCTCCCGACTTCAACACACTGTCGGTCTGCAGGGCATGGTTCTCAAATGGTTTTCATCATATCTCACAAACAGAACTTTTTCAGTAACGCTCAATGACTTTTCCTCCTCAGCTGCTCCTCTGTCATCTGGTGTGCCTCAAGGATCCATTCTTGGTCCTATTCTGTTTTCACTCTATATGCTGCCACTTGGTCAACTTATCTCTAATCACAACGTCCACTTTCATTTCTATGCAGACGACCTCCAGATCTACCTTCCTGTGGTTCTGAGCAACAGTTCTGCTTTGGACCCTCTCTATAACTGTCTTCACGTCATCAAACAATGGCTCGCCCAGAATTTCCTTCACCTGAACGAAGGACTGAGTACATCCTGTTCACCCCGGACTCACCTCACAGCTCCCCCAGTTTTGTTCCTCCTACACCTCAGTTTGCTCCCGCCATCCGCAACCTGGGTGTTATTTTTGACAGTACTATGATTTTTGATAAACAGATAGGTGCAGTTGTAAAAGCGAGCTTTTACCAGCTAAGGCTCCTCAGCAAGATCAAGTCTCTCTTGTCCCGAGCTGACCTTGAAAAGGCCATTCATGCCTTCATCAGCTCGAGGATAGACTACTGTAACGCCCTCTACACTGGACTTAACCAATCACTCCTCAATCGGCTTCAACTGGTACAAAACGCAGCAGCTCGTCTCCTCTCCAACACCTCCAGACGCTCACACATCACCCCAGTCCTCCGCTCTCTCCACTGGCTCCCGGTGGCATTTAGGGTGGAGTTTAAGGTCCTGATGTTTGTGTTCAAGGCTATCAATGGTCTGGCCCCGGCCTACCTCGCCGAACTAGTAACGGTCTACAAACCAGCCAGAGCTCTGCGCTCCTCTGAACACACCTCCCTCGTCACTCCCAAATTCAATTACAAAAAGTTTGGAGGCCGTTCATTTGCTGCCCAAGGCCCAAAGCTGTGGAACGCACTTCCTGTACAGCTTCGAAACAACACTGAGTTGAGTGTTTTTAAATCACAGTTGAAGACACATCTTTTCAGGAAAGCATTCAATGCATAATCACTGACTCGACTGCTGTTCTTTTTATGTGTTTGTTTTTATCGGTGTCTATTGTGATTCTTGTTTTTATCCTGGAAAGCGCCCTGGGCACCTTCTGGCTGTTGTTGGGCGCTATACAAATAAAATTTGATTTGATTTGATTTGATTTGTGCACATTTTGACTGTGCTCAGACCGCTGCCCCTGAGAATAAAAATGGTTGGATGGATGGTCAGTTTGCAATAGAATTTCTCATTCCATGTATGACATTTCTTTCATACCATGAAAGAAATGTCATGGTCACACTTCTGACAAGGCTAGCCACACTTCCTTTTGAAAGTCCTGAGGTACAGAGGAAATGAAATCTCATCAAGAAAGAATATAAAGATGAAATCAAAACTTCAATGGAACTTTCTGTTCCGTTTTCTTCAATGCTCTTTGGAGTATAAAGCTCAGTCAAACTAATTCACACATAAGGCTCATTCTACAAAAACTAGACTGGATGGTGTTGATATCTCACTGCATCCAGGGTTGAATTTTGTTTTTCTTGGTTTTATACTAAGTTTTGAAGAAAAAAAAAGATAACACGGTTTGGATGAGATAGGCAGTGACTATACTGTTAGCCTAAATACGGAACAAGCTGCAAACAGCCTATTTGAGTGGGAATGTGGAACCATCCATTCATATTCTTCCCCTTAATTCATTTCTGGGTCGGGATGGCAGTCAGAGCTGCTACTAATTCAAAAAGCACCGACCCCTAAATGTGGAACCAAATCTATGCAAATATTAGTGGTAGCGATTATCAGCAGAGTTACCAAGGGTCAATTGTTCTGCCTGAACTTCTGAATTTACAAGGACAATATCACAGTATAAACAACAAAATCACAGAGAGCGATTCAAGTTTAACTGTTCAATGTAAGTCAATAGAAGCCAGAGCAAGTTGGAATAAAACTCCATGCATGAGCACTTCCCTATTTGGCTTCGTTGAGCTAGCGAGTTAGCATCGTCCGTCTATGGACTGTTTATAGTCAGGAGAGCATGCAAACCTCACCCAGAAAGTCCCCGTTCTGACCGGGACTCGAACCCAGGACCTGACCTTGTTGCTGAGAAGCGCGAACGCCAACCACTCAGCCACTGGCACGCCCAAGACTCCTCCGAGCCTCCTCCATCTCCTCGCAGTAGACATCTTTCTCCACTTTGGACATTTATGGACCTTAGTCATCCCGCTCCCTCTGGACCAATGGCTCCTACGTGTTTGTTAATATCACATTTCCAGTTTTCATTTCCTGTTTTTTAGGAATCACAAACAAACCGAGTTGAAATAAATCCGGACAAATGCAGTCTCCACACGTGAACCACAAAACAAGACCATAGTATATAGTAGTGTATTATGGACGGATGCATCTGTTTCTCTCTCTCGGATCATGTTCTAAGACACGTCTCCTAAATATATCTAACATTAGTGAAGCTGCGATGACGTGTGGAGGAGACGGAACAAGCCGCACTCACTTTGGTATTTATTTGAAGAACTGCAGCATAAACTAGAGATGAGGTTTCAGAGGTAACAAGACAAGTCAAACTCAGATCCAATCGTTTCAATCTGCAAAAAGAGTTAACCCCTCCCACCTGTTACCGGAGCTCAATGAAGCACCTCCAGACCCTCGTACGAAATGAAATTTGTACGATGGTGTGGTACGACCAGGCTAAATATTTGGCCTAGTTGTGGATACATTGTCATGGTTTAGATTCATTTTCTGTTTTATTTTGTGATCTGTTAATAACCCCCGTCTTCTTTTTGTACTTCCTGTTTCCTGATTACCTGCCCCACCCTTATCCGTCCATCATTGTCATTCCATGTCGGTTCATGTCCTTGGTCCCTGTGTTTTCGCTGAGTTTGGATATATACTTTTTATTAAATCAATTATTTTGCAGTTCTATGGTTTTGGGGCTCATTTAGTTTCACCCACAGGACATAAATCCAAAATTACCAGAAAAAAAAGTGTACAAACTCATGTCGAACAATACTTTTGGCCCCAACCAGCTTGTATGGGTAACTAGGTAACTCCAGACACTGCATGACAATATGGCCGCTCAGAGGAGTAATCGAAGCAACAGGCTCCTATCACTACGCTGCCGAACGGAACGCTTCAAGAGATCGTTTGTTCCTTCGGCAACAAACCTGACTGACTGTACAACAACAACAAACAGTCTTCTGCTGCTGGACAACCAATTTTTTCCTATGGGGGATCAATGAAGTATCTATCTATATGTTTTTAAATCTGACCCCTGACCAAAATGAGTCCGACACCCCTGGTCCATGGCACACACACACACACACACACACACCACCTCTTGTGTTGTTTGGCAGCAGTGTCAACAACTCCAATCACCACTCGTCTGGACATTCCCGACTCTTCCTCTGGGACGACAAATGCGTCTCCTCTTTACTTATATAACCCGTGCGTTCCCCCCAGTGACTCCCTGCAAGTTTCGCAAGTTCCTTTGTGTTCGGCCAATCGCAGCCCTTGCATTCCAGCGCAGAGATTACCACGCCGACCTCTGATGCCCGCCGTACTAAAAAAAGCTTGTGGGGTAGAGAAGGGAAGAGACTGAGAGGGAGAGAGTTTGCTTTGTGTCTCAGATCCCTGCTGCAGGACACTGATGCACAGCCCAGCCTCAGCAGACCGGGCATGGACCACTCCTGTTGAAAGTATTTGCTTTAAGGTGAGTGGAGATATAGAGTGGTTTGTGCGGCAATTTCTGCTCGATTGTGTAGTGAGTGCTTCTGGCAGGTTGTTGGGATTGTTTTAAAGTGAAAACTCATTTTGGTTGGGGGCCAGTTTTTAAAGACACAAGAGCTGGTTGGAGGCAAAAGCAAAAAAGTGGGTTCACTTTTTTTTCTTCAAAACAAATTTCAGACCCTTGTGATAAAGTACTAACTGTATATCTATATTTTTGTCTTTTGACAAATGTATTGCATTTGGCATGAGTTTGGATATTATTTTCTACCATGTTTGCATTAAATCAGAACTGGGTCAAATATCACTAAGAGATGTATTGATAGTTAAATATTAAAAAATTATAATGAAGTAACTCTAAATTATTTCATTTTGATTGATATAACATCATCAGTTATATGGTTGTTTTACTGAGATAATTGGTTTTAAACTGAAGTATAACATGCCATTGTAGCCCATAACGAACAATGCTGCAAGTTACTGTGAAAATGATCATTGTAAATCCTTCTAGGAGCCACAAAAAATGGTCTTGCGGGCTGGATTTGGATCATTGCCAAGTATTTTGTTGTCTGTAATAACCACAGAAGACGCTGGACTATAAACCGCATCAAATCTTAGTTATTGCCTTAACTTGTACATTTCACACAAAGCTGCTGTTGTTACTCTGAGCCCTGTTTCCACCAGCTCGACTCGACTTTATCCTGATTGGGGAACGCTCCCACAGGCTCTTTGTGGATCCTCTTTAGTCCCTCTTGGTCCTGGTTCTATCCAGGCCGAGCTGATACTAAAGTGGTGTATCTGACAGAGATTGGCCAGAGTACTGCTGAAAGGTATGGTTACCAAGAAATTTCCCCAGACACTGGTTTGTTGTGGAGAGGTTGCTAGGATACGGGAGCAGAAATGAAACCAGGTAGCGTAGGGTATAGCCAAGTCGGGATGGTGGAAACAAGGCTTTAGACAGTATAGGTTGTTATTTGAACATTTGTATCAGTTCCTGTTCTGACATTGATCAATCTTTATTTAAAAAAAAAAAAACGTCATGTATGAATATAGCATAGCTTGTTTTCTGTGCATGTAGTAGCTTTTCCCACTCTGCAGTTACCTACGAGTATATTTTAGACACATTTTCTGTGCATAGCAGTAAAGAACAACGTGCTGCTCACATGAGATGCTAACATTTAAGTAGCTCCGTTGGATGAGGGTGTGTCCTCTGAGCTGAAAGGTTGACAGTTTAAATCCAGCTCCCATTGGGGATTGCTGCTAATAATACAAATAATAATACATCAAACATATATAGCGCTTTTTGGACACTCAAAAACATACAAATAAACAAGGAAAAGCAAAGTGGAACAGATTTACAGATGTAACATGTTTGCACATTTCCTCCCTTTGCACAATCTGAGTGTCTCTATCCATGCCAAATGTGACATGTAAATTTCTCCTCTGTGAGATAAATAAAGCAATCTTATCTTATCTTATCTTATCTTATTTTTAGAAGTAATTTAAAGTTCTGTAGTCAGTCTTGTGAGTCTGAGTTTCTGATGGTTGTGGGAGTGAGTTCCAGAGAGTGGCAGCGGTGAAGACTCGGTCCCCCCCCAGATTCAGTGTTTAAACCTGAGGGGAGGTTAGAGGAGATGGGAGTCTCCTCTACAGCGGGTAGGACAATGAATATGGAGCAGGTCTGCGAGGTAGGAGGAGGCCAAGTTATGGAGGGACTTGTCGGTGAGGAGGAGGACCTTGTTTTGGATGTGGACTGGAACATGGAGCCAGCTGCGTGTCTCTAGGCAAGACACTTAACCTGTCTCGCCCTCAGTCTCTGCGTACAATGGTAGATCAATGAGTGTGAATAGGTAATTGGTTGCCTTGATGTGAAGATCTTTGAGTGCCTTGAAAAGGGTTGAAAAGTGCTTTATAAATGTGACCAAATGCAGATATATTTACTTACCACTTACTTCCAGTCTCATGTAAACAGTCTCTTTCCTCCATCAGTTGGGACCATGTTTGGTTACCGCCGTGAGCTGAGGAGGTACGAGGAGGTGGATGAGGACGAGGTGTTGGCCTCTCTGTCCGTGGAGGAGATCCAGGAGCTGGAGCAGGAGCTGGACACCCTGGACCCCGACACGGATGTCCCCATTGGGCTGAGGCAGAAGGACCAGACGGCCAAAGCCCCGGGGGGGACCTTCAGCCGCGAGGCCCTGCTCAAGTACTGGGAGGAGGAGAACAAGAAACTGATCCAGGAGGAGCATGAGGAGACTAAAACAACCCAGGTGATGAGGGCTGCGTGTGAAAGCCTGACCTCAGATGTTAAGCAGGGCAGGGCCTAGTTTATTCATTTATTTGGATCCCGTTGGCATAATAATAAGCATTTAAAAGACAAAAGTTACACTGCTTAACGCCATAAACCGTATTTCAGTCCTGACGTCACCATTCTGTTTGCTGAATGTGGAAGAGGCCGGTTTGAACATAAACTAGCTGGAGCCAATTTCCTTATTTGGGCATTTGTTCTGATGGCAATAGTTTCACAATTCAGATGAATCACTTGGGTGGTTGCTATGGCTATTACTACGGCCACAGACGAAGGCATCTGATTGCGTGATTGGTCTATTGTTTTAAGGCTCATATCTGGATTTACAAAAAAAGCAGGGTCATAGAGTGCTAAAACACTGATTTTTTTTTTTTCAAGCCCAAAATGGTGAGATTGACACAAGAGGTTACTGAGCTAAGTTTACATTTCAGTAAAAGTCAATAGGAGCCGGAGCGAAATGGAGAACAACCTATTGGACTTCGATGAGCTAGCTGGTTGGCATTGTCTATTTAAACATGGTCTATGACAGGGGTGGCAAACTCATTTTGGTCCGGGGGCCAAATATAACCTAATTGGATCTCAAGTGGGCCGGACCAGAAGATGCTCAAAAACGGCACAAAGTCCAACTTTTTGTGCACATAAACACATTTATATAAAAGTTCCTTTGAAACACTGTCCTTTAATACTCGCTCAGTTTTAACTGTAAATCTGTAACAAACTTAAATGTAACAGAGTTTTTCATAGTACAAAATAATGTAATGTATTGTGTGTACAATATTACATTGTAAATGGCATTTCACAATATTTATATTAATATTTGTATGTTAGCGTTGTTTTAAGGCTCATTACAGAGAAAACTTGCTCACAAAGATAAAGTAGGTAGATAGAAAAAAGCACTTTAACACAGCACCTCATTATCATCAGAGAGAAAGCATCAAACTGACCCTGATTCAGTTGAAATTAACAAAAAAATTTCCATAACGGGATCTATTCTTAACGACTCTGTAAAATACAAACGTCCAAAAATCATCACCTCCATTTGCAGCTTTGTCACAACCCCTGCTTTACCATCGGTACCAGGCTGACAGCACAGGACCAGCCCACACTGTCCAACACACCAGCAACAGCAGAACCAGCAACAGCCGAACCAGCAGCAGCAGAACCAGCAGCAGCAGAACCAGCAGCGCTCAAAACTCCTCTGTGGTAGTTACAGTAAAACTTCAAATGAATAGCGACATAAGTAACATCAGTCTCTCATCAATGACAACATGTTGGTGACAGCGTGTGGTTTCTCAGACCCTGTCAGCAGCCTGAGAGTTCTAACAAACTCTCTCACTGTGCGGCTGGAATGATAATGTTAATGTTTTTAGCACACAGGTAGCTTCCCTTTACAGCAGCAGAACTAACCTCTCGCTCTTGGCACAAACAGACGCTGTTTCTTCAGGCCCGACATGTTTATCTTCTGTCTTCTCAATTCTCCGCTCAAAGTGCCGTATTTTTCGCCGAGTCTCGTAGTTTAAGATGTTATTCCTTCAGCACCACTCTGGAGGAGTTTTATTTTTATTTTTTATTATTAATATCATTTTACATAAACGAGCCGCGGGCCGTATCATATCTCTTGGCGGGCCTGATCCAGCTCGCGGGCCGCATGAATGACACCCCTGGTCTATGATTAGCACATCTATAAGTATATCTATATAGTATAAGCTATGGTTCCTGTGCTTGCATAGGAGTCCCTAATAAAGTCTAAATAAATTATATTTGAAATCAAAATGACTCCATATTAGTTCGTAGTCAAAGGTCAGGCTTTCCCGGGGTTAGTCCTATGATCGGAGACCTTTGGGAACACCAGGTGCCACAGTGGGGCAGCTGCGGCTCACAGTATGACTGGTGAGTGAATGCAGGTGGTGGTTGGAGGGGTCGATAGCACGGAAGAGAAGACTCGCTTCAATCACTCCGCCCCAGAGCAGATGTGGCAACGATAGTAGTTTACCACCTCCGCTTATAGAGTGCGTCAATATCCTGGAGTCAGAAATGTTAGAGAATTATGTGGCAACTGTTTAAAAAGGTGTTTAATCCTGGGTTATGGTTAGGATCAGTATTAGATTTTACCATTTTTTGCCAATCTGTCTGTTTGGTCTTTACCAGCAACAAACTGTCTCCTTATGGAAGTATATCAATCAATCAACAATTCATTCATAAGATCATTGATTGAATATTAATTGAGAATATATGTATAATGTATCAAATGAATGGATTTGATTCATTCTGGCTTAGTCAAATATTATCTCTGAACTGCTTTGCACATGTTAGAAGTCCTCAGCCCCGCGCTTGTCGGCTGAAAGAGTCTAAAAATATGACGAGAGAAATGCCAGCTTTTCATCAAAGTGGCTGCTTATAAGTCAGATGCTGCAGAATGTCAAAGCTTGGGTCTAATTTTATATCCTGTCATTGTGTCCAGAAGGAGATGCGAGATAAGAGCTGCCTCCGGAGGGAGCTAGAACCAACCAACGCAAACAAGCCGGCCCCCAAGAACAACGAGAAGAAAAGGCTGACGCAGAAAAACAAGAAACTCATCGAGCAAAACGGCTCCGCAAAAGACGACCAGAAATGCACGAGGGAGACCAAAACGAAAGCAGTCACTCCACCAAAAAGCAACACCGATTTTCCAACGCTAAACGCAGACAAACCGAGCGAAAACCCCATCGTCATAGATACGGCCCTGGAGCAGATTTTGAAGAATGACCCGACCTTGCTCGAAGTCAATCTCAACAACAAAGAAGACATTTCCCAAGATGTTTTACTGCGGTTCACGGAAGCCCTTTGTGCGAATTCTTGCGTTCAATTCTTCAGTCTGGCTAATACCCATGCCGACGATAGAGTGGCGTTCGCTATCGCCAAGATGCTGCAAGAAAATAGCTCGATAAAGAACCTGAACATTGAGTCTAATTTTGTGTCGGGACAAGGTATCTTAGCAATAGTGGGGGCTTTGCGGAAAAATCAGGCTATAGTTGAGCTCAGATTTCACAACCAAAGGCACATCTGTGGTGGGAAAGTGGAGATGGAGATGGTCCAGATGCTAAGAGAGAATTTTACGTTGCTAAAGCTCGGTTACCAGTTTGAGCTACCCGGGCCCAGAATGGCGGCAACGAGCATTTTAACGCGCAACCAAGATCGTCAAAGGCAAAAGAGGCAGCAAGAAAGAAAGGATTGTGAAGTGGCTGCACCAGTTTCGAGCCAAGCAGTAGAACATCGGTCCCAGAAAAAGCCGACGCAACTGGGGAAAACTGGAGAAAAACTCAAAAAGAGTCCAACTTCCTTGAACCAAGAAGTGCCAACGAGGAAGATCGCGGAGATGGTCAGGCAGCGAGAAGTCTGCAACAATACCCAGATCAGGAAAGCCAAGACGAAGAAGCTGAAAAATGGCGCCAATGAAAAGGAGAGCGAGGACATTTTGAACGAGTTAAGGAGTAATCTGAAGCCGTCGGCAAAACGACGAGAAGAATTGTCCCGCCTGCCTTTGCCGCAGAGGTCTGGGAGAGATGATCTGATGGCGGCCATTAGAGGGAGCAGCATCTTCGCACTGAAAAGGGTAAGAAAAGTGTAAGACAGTTCTCTGATGGAGGATGCTCCGCCTGCTGTGAGATGTTCTATAATCTTGGTGTGGATCATAGACTGTCTATTGATGGACAATGCTAACCTGCTAGCTCAATGAAGCCCAGTAGGGAAGTGCTCATGGATGAAGTTTTACTATAACTCACTCTGACTCCTATCTATATGATACATTGTAAGAAAAAAAAAAATGTGAACTGTATTCTAATTTTCCTGATTTCATTTATTAGTTTCAATTATTATTATTGCTTATCGCAGGGACAGACAAGTTGCTAGGACGGGGGCTAATACAAGCTGCAGTTTGCCCCTGGTATTAAGGCATCCGATTGGTCAATCATTAAGTTTCAAATACCTTGATTTTCAAAGAGGATAAACCAGGGATTTCTCAACGTGAAATGGTGAGCGTGACAAACGGTTACTGAGCGAGAGAAGTTTACTTTTCCCTGTCAATAGGAGATAGCAAAACTTTGTCCATGAGCACTTCCTTATTGGGCTTCCTTGAGGTCGCAGGTTAGCATCATTCATCTATAAACAGGCTGGGTGCCATGCTAAAATCGGCTAAGGCAAGGAGGTTTTCGTAAAGTCGTGTTTTACAATACATAATTGGGAAACACATTTTTTTAGCAACTATTCCAAATAACAATGGATGTCTTATTCTCATACTGTAGAGACCATTCCCAGGCAAAGTTCATCATCATCTACATTATGCTTGCAAAAAGGCTGGTCGGATAGCCTTGGCCCATTTATAAAAGTACCATAATAGCCGGACTATAAGCCGCCCTGTTTTTATGGTGATTTGAACCCTGCGGCCTGGATTGAGATGTGGCCAAAGTATACATCTTTTCATTTAATAGTGTCCAAAAATGGTTACGTGGCACACATTCCTGCTTCCTGATTCATTTATGTGAACAGCAGAACGTTACAAGGAAGTGCAGGGAAATACACAGGACTTGTTTTTTTATGTGATTATGGCTATAGTCAGAACCGAGTTTAGCCTTAAAGTTTTAGAAGTAATGGGGGCATGTTTAATGTCAAAATATACTGGCTTAAGTTGGTTTTAACATTATAACATTAAAACCTGTGGCGTATATTTGTTCAATTTTCCTACTCACTCACCATACATACAGTTCTTGATTTAGAGAAATAAAATGACTACAAAAGAAAGCAGGGTTCCGTCTGTAAAATGGTGCTTTTGTTCCTGAAGTGGACACATCAAAATCAGTCGACAGGAGCCGTCAGTCTGTGGAATCCTCCGCTCTTGCACACGATAAAAATAGAGACACTTCTTCACTCAGTTTGATAACGAGGCGGACGGGAAATCTCAAAATGACTGATTACTGAAAGAGCAAAATATCTTTATAGAACATTAGGCAAAGGTTTTAGAATATAACTTTGGGTTGTCTTCGTAAAGATATTTCTTTGTATATAATTTAATTGTAATTTTGTTATTTCAGGTGGATTTGTCAGAGACCTGAAGACACAGCCTCCACTTGTTGAACTTTTGTATTTAAAAGCACTCGTTTTTGATTTTTTTTTTACCACTCACCTACACAGAATGCATCAGTGTTGTACATTCTTTGTGTTTAAGTCACTGTGTAAACAAAAAATAAAAAGTAGATTTTTAGCTTGACACAGGTTTGCTTACAGATTCCTGGACCACTTTTCTCATTCAATATTAAAATACAGTAAGATGCTGAACCAGTGTGGGGTTTAAAACATGTCTTGAAAGAAGTCCATTGGGTCTCCAGCTGCAGTCGACCCGACAGAGGCCTGAGTTGTACGGATCAGATGTACTTTAAGCAGTTTGTAGCTTTGCTGGAGCGCACACTTTCAGCACAACACCGTAGAAAGTTAAAACCACCAGTAGCATTTGGGTTAAAAAAACAAAACGGGGATCAAGAGATCTCCACCTCAAACAGTTCTACCACAAATAATAGAATGAAGTAGATTTATTTTCTGTATCCAGTTTGTGCAATGAAAACAAATCCATTTAAACCATTTTACTCTTCTTAAATATGTGGCCTTAGCTACCAAAACCAATACAAATGAAGAACTTTTACTTATACAGTAATTGCCGGACTATAAACTGCAACTTTTTTCATTAAACGGGCGGAGTTAATTAAATAGTGTATATGGTTGCTGATTTCTATTGTGGTAGAGCCTTCCATGGATTTTTCAATGAAATAAATAACATTTTCAATCCTTGTTTTAAAGTCTATATAATTTTAGAAGTGGACCGACCGAGTGCTGACATTACCATAGTGTTTGCTCAATACCTCCCTGAGTTTTAACACCTATTCCCGGCACTGGGTTTTAGAGTTGTTCCTTGCCGATGCAGGAGGGTCTGTTAGAGGGTCCAGTTGCATTTCTTGTGTTGATTCTGATCCATGTTGGCGAATTCAACGGGTTTGCAAAGTCCGAGATATCTACTGTTGTGATGTATACAAGAACAAATTGAATTGAATTGCTGGATGCAGAAGAAGCTACGAATGCAGGCACCTGATTGGTCAATCCTTTTGGCTCATACCTGGATTTACATAAAGACCAGGATCACAGAGCACCCAACCCCAGATTTTTCAAGTCCAAATATGTGAGTGACACAAACTATTTTAAACGTACATACTGCAAATTTCTATGGTTATTTTGAATACTTACCATACATATAGTTAAGAATTATTATAACTTAAACCAGAATAATGCCCAAGTATAATTTTTTTAGTTTAGTTTCTATAAAAACATCTGTACATATGTCTCTCTTCTCAATACAACGCCAAAACTATAAGCCAAAAAAAAACCAGACATCATCTTTGTAAATATTAACATTTATTTAAGTATACAATTTAGTATTCTGGCCCCTCCCCCCTTCCCGCCCCGCCCCATTCACAGGATCAATGTCAGGTATAAGTGGATATCTGAGGATGCAGCATCAGGCCTCGGCGTGAGGACCAACAGTTAAAACCGTTCCCGCGGGCGTCGCTGAAGCCGCTCGCGCTTTTGGTTCATCTGTTATTTGCTTTTTTTCTCTCTCCGCATCGGGAGGATTTTTGTTTGTTTTTTTACAGTCACTTTGCATAACATGGTACAGTTCGTTTAAATCATAGACAGGAGACGAGTAGGAACAGTAACATTTCTCTATAGTATTCTGCCATATTACTTATTATACTGCGACACTATTTGAAATACTGACCGGAGAACAGCTGTAACAGGAAAAAGTAACGAGTATATAAAAATGATATAGTTTTTGCAATGGTCTTATATAGGCATGGAACAGTGTGTGGCTATTTTGGCAAGAGTAACTTTAATCGGCAATAAATGCTTTTGCAGAAATATCAAAAGAAGCATAGATAGCATTGTTTTGTTAGATTTTTAAAAGCCATTTGCCAGTGTAAGCAGAGCAGCCTTCTCTTAAAGCTGGGTTACCTAACTTTTTTGTCCCTACCATAGATCGTACATTAGGAGAGGACTGACCGAGTGCGACGTCACCATAGTGTTAGCCTTAATGCGGAAGAAGTCGATTTGAACGTAAGCTAGCTGGAGGCCATTCCCTTATATGGGCATTTTTTATGTGTTGCTAAGGCAGTTGCTAAGGCAAGCTGGAGTTTCCCTCGCAAATGAAGGCATCTGATTGGTCAATCATTCAACGACTCATATCTGGATATACAAGGACAAAATCAAAATATAAACACCAGGATCACAGAGAGCACTAAACCACTGATGTTTTTCAAAGCCCAAAATGGCGAGCGTTACTGTTACTGAGCTTGGAGTTTACTGATCAATGCATGTCAATAGGAGACAGATCAGTTGGAACAAAACTTGATCCATGAGCACTTCCTTATTAGGCTTCATTGAGCTTACGGATTATCATTGTCTTTATACAGTCTATGATCCCGACAGAAAGTAAAATGTGCACAAATCAGACCACAACATGCCATTAGAATACATTTTAGCTTTTGTGTAAGGAAGAGCGCCATGAGTCACTTTTTGACACTGTGGGCTTGGAGCTGATTGGCTGAGAGGGGGTCGTCCTCTCTTGTTCCCTTTTCTGTCTGAAAAAGCCGACGAGAAGAAGTGACAGAGGCCAAAAATACCCATACGTGAAAACTTGTGACGGAACCAAAGTGTTTAGAGAGAGGAACTTGACAGATTTTCACTAATTCTTGCATGTTAGAAAGTTGTGTACCCCAGCTTTAAATGTAGTGTAATAATGTAGTGACAGGATGATTTTAAGATTTCTGGGTAACATTTGCGTATTAACTTGCGGCACCGTCCGACCACCAGCTGTCCCGATGCCTATTTAAAGTCTCTGGTTTGTCAGTCATGTTTTGCTTCCAGCCTTCGTTAAAACAACCACACACTCAAGGCGGCTGTTCCTTGGACAAACACGCAAGAAAGAAATTAAACACACTCAAGAACTGGATAGAAACTGTGCAAACGAATACATAAAAATAGAAGACTAGTCGAAGCGGACGCCTCGAGGACTGGTCGCAAAAAAAAAAAAAAAAAAGTTTAAAAACAAGGTCTATTGTTTATAATTCCAGACAAAAAGACTATTATTAGCGTTCTCACATTGCAGCTTATTTTCAGCCTCATCTCCACCTACCTTACCCTACCCTACTGTACCCTACTTCCTCTTGGCCCTGGTTCTATCCAGGTTGAGCCGGTACTAAAAGGTGCTGCTGGAAGCCATGGTTACCATAGATTTTCCCTGGGTACTGGTTTGTTGTGACTAGGTTGCTAGGCTACGGCACCAGATACTAAAGCGTAATGTAAACGCAACAGAAGAGAACAGAGTAGAGTAGAATAGGGTAGGGCAGACCAGAGCCGATTCTAGAGTAGACTAGATTCTAGAGCAGATTCAAGAGTAGAGTAGATTCTAGAGTAGAGTAGATTTTTAGAGTAGAGTAGGGCAGACCAGAGCAGATTCTAGAGAAGAGTAGAGTAGAGTAGAGTAAGGCTGGTGGAAACTGGGCTTTTGTGCCGCTTTTTGGTCAGGTTCAATCCCTTTTCTTTTGCAAGGAATGACAAAAAAACCAACTAAACAAGTCAAACTAAAACTATCTCCCACTTTTTCTTTTTTTTTTACTTCATATAAGCATTTCAAGTATGCCGTATTCTTTACAAAACGGAGACGATGGGGGGTAAGTTCTTCTTCTGGACGTCCCGCGGCAGGACGGGTGAAGGAGAGGTGCACGGGTTTTTAAACGGATGAGGTATTGCACGGGTTAAATGGTCATAAAACAAAGAAGGAACAAGGAGAGAAAAAAAAAAGGCGAAAAAATAAATATACGGTGAGTTCATACGACATTTACATTATATTGTAGTGGATTCCCGTTCGTGGAAGAGTTCAAAGAGTTCTGTGCCTAGTCCTCCCATTCATCGTCGTCGTCGAAGTCTTCATCCTCGTCGTCGTCTTCGTCTTCGTCTGCGGGAGAAAGCCGTGGGTTAATTTGAATGAGGTGTAAGCGTGGGCCAAAAAAAGTGAAAAAAAAGTGAGTTTACCTGAAGAATGAATGGCTTTGCTCCTCTTCTGCATGACCTCCATGAGCGCGCCCACGATGCCTGCGGTGGGCGCCCCGGTGGGGGGACTGGACTCGGGCAGATCGGACACCTGTGGAGAGGCGGGAAGGAGCGGGCAGGTGGTAGGAGGGAAAAAAGAAAAAAAGCGGTAGAGTGAAGGCATGATTCTAGATGTGATCAAAGTGCAGTAGAGCGAGTAATTAGTCACTAACTTAAATGCAGTTTGCACAAGTTCCATCTGTGCCACCGGGGGAAGGGCCTATTAAACAACAGTGCGGGACTATTACTCACTGGGAAACTACTCCCTCTCTCGCTCCCTCTCTCTCCCCCTTCCTCTCTGGGCAACTTTTCTCTCTCACTCTCCCTGGGAATGTCTGGGCTCTGGGCTCCCTCTCTGGACAATGTCTCTCACCATCTCTCTGGGAAACCACTCTCTCTGTCCTGTTTACCTAAATCCTTATTTGATAGTGATTAGATTTGCAAAGCTGCTCTAGTATTCTTCTGTTAGTGGCAAACATCATGCATAGGTTTTTTAAAATATCTCCACTTCTAGACATCTTTGAGAAAATAACGAGACCACAGTGATATGCACTGAGACCAGAGAGAGACCAGTGAGAGACCAGAAAGAGAACCAAGAGTGACCAGAGAGAGACAGAGAGAGACTGGGGCGAGATATATAGAGAAAGAGAGACCAAAGAGAGAAGTGGAACTTTTTGTTTCAGGTGATTGTTCCAGGAATTGGATAAATTAGCTCAAAACAAAGAGTCTGGCTATTGACAGCTGCTCTGATCCACATGTTAAACTATAAGCACTTTGGGATGTTGTGATGTCACATGAACACAGCGACCGGACACTCACGGTCTTGAGCTGGATTCCTTGTCGGATCTGGTCCAGCAGAGCGTCTCGTCCCGTGTTGGAGGCGGGCACCGGTTTGTTGTTCTGCTCCACCTTCTTGAGCTGCGTCCCACCTCGGATCTGCTCCAACAGGGCCGACTTTCCCCCTCCCAGCGGGGCGGGTGACTGAGGGCTGTCCCCCCCTCCCCCGTCCATCTCTGGGGGTGGAGGCGGTCCTGGGGGTGGAGGTGGAGGTGGCGGTGGGGCAGGCGGGGCTGCTGGAGAGGACTGCTGCTGCGACGGAGGCGGCGGCGGAGGAGGTGGGGTGTGGTGAGCGTGTGACGGGGGAGGCGGAGGGGGAGGCTGGTGGTGGAGCTGGTGGCCGCGTGACGGTGGAGGGGGAGGAGGAGGAGGAGCCCCGAGAGCTCCAGGCCGAGAGGGCGGAGGGGGAGGCGGGGCGGCGGCGGGCGCTCGGGAGGGCGGAGGAGGTGGTGGAGCGCCGCGGCTGCCCCGGGACGGAGGCGGGGGAGGAGGAGGCGCTGTCGTGGTGTGATGGGGGGGAGGAGGGGGAGGGGGAGGAGCTCCGCCACGCGATGGGGGAGGAGGAGGCGCTGAAGGGAGAAAAAAAAACATGTGTGAGTAACAGAGACTGTACACAGATGGACAGTGTTAGCATTAATTAGTAAGACGCCAATTTGAACTTAAGCTAGCTGGAGCCAATTCCCTTATATGGGCATTTCTCTCAGCAGGGAACAGAAGGAGACAGTTGCTCAGGTAAGCAAGAGTTTTCTCTGCAAATGAAGGCATCGGATTGGTCAATACTTATACAGCACAGAGAACACTAAACCACAGATTGTTCAGCCCAAACTGGTGTGACAGAAACGGTTACTGTGCTAGGAGTTTACATTTCAATAAGCCAATAAGAGCCAGAGCGAGTTAGAGAAAAACTACTTTGCACTTCCCTATTGGACTTCATTGAGCTAGCTGATTAGCATTGTCCATCTTGATACAGTCTATGGTCACAACCCACAGGTCTGGAGTATGAAGTAGAGAACTATGGTAGATGGAAGTCAAAGAAACAGCATTAAAAAAAACAAGAAATCTGACAATGTGGCCTGTTCCATTTGCTTCCGAGGTGAACAGAGAGCAAAAGACCAATGACTGAACTCCGAGACCTTTCTTGTTTAGTCCTCTCTTGTTTCCTGCTTCTACAAGTCTGCATATCAAAACCAAGAGAATAAAAGCGTGCAAATGCTTTTAAACTACAAAAACATCCAAGTGTCTGTGTTCAGGTGCATACCACTTCCACTTCTTTGACCTGCAAGAAATGTCCTTAAAATACACGGTGAAAGCAGCGAAACCCACAAAAACAACCCATTTGAAGTAGTTCTGAAATATAAAAGGGTAAGATTAAGATACAAGTACTAGGTTTTGGATTCCGCTCAGCCTCACACCTCCATCGTGCTGCTGTCGGAGCCGCATGAATAAAACATGGCCAGACAGCGGTCAGAGCAACTGTCACCGGAAATAAAAGCCGCCTTAAGAACAGTGTTTCATCTGCACTCAGCCTCGATACGTGTCCAAACGCAGACACCAGTGCATCCAGCAGCGACGTGTCAAAATGCCATGCTTTGTTGTTCAAGGATTTCTCCAAAAGAAAGTTCTTACACTCGCCCTTGTGCTGCTGTTAAAACGCCACTCATTTCAACTACAAGACCGGAATAAAAAAACAACCCGGAATAAGTGAAATCGCAAGTGGAAATAAGTGAAGTAGCAGTATGTTGTGCGTAAGGCGTCGTATTGTCAGGATGGCATCACAGATCATCAGCCCTAGTTAAAACCAATCCAATAAAACGTTACAGAACAAAACATATATAGTTTTTCTGTCTACTACAGAGTTATAATCTATGATCACTTACTACAGTACTTGCTGGACTTTTAAGTGCATCTGTATATACAGTGTAAACCTGGCCCCCTCTATCTACACCTGGCTGCACACACCCTGCCTGGAGCTGCTTCTGTCCTGCACCGCACATGTCCTCGTTCTACAACAGCTGCGTGGCCTTGGTTCTCGTTCTGTAGCTTAGGTCCTGGATCTACAGCCCGTCCGTCTGTGTGGAGCGGATCCCTCTCTCAATGTGATTCTCCCCGAAGTTTCTTACTTTTTTCCCACCGAGTTTTTGTGAGTTTTTCTTATGAATTTTTCAATGCCGATGCAGGAGGCTCTGTTGGACAGTTAGTGTCTAACAAAGAGGACTGTGATGATGATCCAGGACACTTTAACATTCTACAACATGTATGGACATTTATCAACATGTGGTCTACATTTTTTTGTGTCTTTACTATTGATTCTCTGATTAGTGTTTTGTTGATGACTACTGTTGTGATTTAGGCTACACAAGAACATTGAATTGAATGAACCCCACCAGCTACATTTCACAAGAAGGTAACAATTGTCTACATATAGGTTGCAAGTTTTTGTGTAGTAACTAACAGCTAATAGAGCAGCAAAGCAGTGATTTCACCGATCACAAAAGGATTTAATGATGAGGTGTCAGCATGCTTAACTGGCAAAGGGGAAGAAAATGGATGGATAACAAGACAATAAACAAGCGTCCTATGGCTGCTAAAACTTGGAGCCAAATTAGTGAGTACATAAATTGTGCCCTGACAACAGCCCTATTGAATCCTGTGTATTTCCATGCATTTCCTCTCTTAGTTTCCTGCACCATAATAACACATACATTGGCTGCATCTCAAAGTAGGCCGCAGGTATCAAAGAACTCAAAAAAAGTAGCAGCTTCTCGTCCAGCAAGTAATGAAAGTATAAGAAAACTGTGAGCTCTCTTCCACTTTGAAGAAGTCACAGCTAACATCCACATTCCCAAACCAAAGTACTGTGCGCATGTTGTTGCATGTCTTGTTTATATTTTTCCTTCATAAATTGTTTGCACCTTGAGCCGAAGCAAATTCCTACTCAGTGACTTCCTGTTGAATTCTGATAGTCTGGTCTGGCATGGTCTGGTAAACAGAGACATGGCTCCTTCAGGACGACTCCAGTCTGGGCCCTCACCTTGCCTCCGGAGCTCGTTCTTCACAGCCTCCACTCCCCCTTTCTTCTCGATGAAGTCGTAGATGACTTTCGACGTTTCTTTGTCTTTGAGCTGCGCCTCCGAGATCCCGCACATGTCAAACAGGTTCTTCAGCTCGGGGTCCAGGTTATTCAACTACAGTCACAGCGAGACAAAAGAGGAAATGATCAGAAAGTAATCAGTGTTGATTGGTGGCAGTGCTACAGTTTCTACGGATGCTGCAGTCTTTTAGTGCCCTCTGGTGGTGGTCAAGAATACCTGCAGTGTGCCTTCATATAAAATGTAATCTGATTAAAACTAACTTTTTAGTGGCCCCTGAACTGATTTGCATTTCTGATCAACTTGCAGCATTGATGGAGATATGTTTATAAGGCTACTTAGGCATGGTATAGCCCATTTGATTTTATTTCTTTGATTTATTTTAACCCAACATGGAACTATCCATCCATCCATTTTCTTCCCCTTAATCCATTTCTGGGTCAGGGGGGTGGCAGTCAGAGCTGCACCCAGTCCACAGAGCACCAGCCCCTCACTGATCCTCCTGCAGGTGGTGAGTCCACAGGAGCTGAAATCTTTCAGTGGGGGCTTTTGGGCAAAGTGGGGTTAAGTGTCTTGCCCAAGGACACAAACATGGAACTAATGTAACAATAATAATTGGCCAGTTTGTTCCACTTTTGGTTTAATCCAAACACACAGTAATTAAACTAATTTTCTTCTTTTCTAACTTTCCACAAAAAACAGCCAGCTATTACTTGTTTTAAATGAGAGAGACACAGAGAGAGAAAGAGAGAAAGAGAGATACACAAAAGAGGCCTATTGTTGGTTACGTCACACTCAGCGCTGAGGACAGAACTCACATCAAAGCCGGTGTTCGGGTCCCAGCCCACGTGACCGATGTGTCTGAGGAGGAACAGGGCAGAGGGTTGCAATTACAAATGTACAGATAATATACAAATATACAGTGGACAGCACTTCTAAAAGATACAAGCCGCCGTTACTTCACACGCGCTCAGACCAAAGAGAAAATCACCAGAGCATTTGTACGCAAACGTACAAATGCTATCGCCTTATTTCAATTTCATACAGAAACAAAAACTATACCTGTGTTAAAGCCAATGGTATTATATTGCCCTCTCCAAAGTAAGTATACATCTTGAACTTTTGCAGTCTGTTGGTTTTGATTATGCTACTAACTCCCAAAAAAACAAATATTAAAAGTGATGGTTTTCTGGACCAGCAGGCTACGACAGTTTTTGATCTCGGAGCAGTCACTCTCCTGAACTCTCACCCTGTTAAAGCAGGTTAGATAAACTCTAATGTATTATACACATGTAGTATGTATAAATTAGCAATAGCAGCTTTGTACAGTCACATGTAGACATTTATCAGTGTCGTAAATGTTATCCTATACTTACTTGTAGTAACACTACCGGTTAGATGCTAAACTGCCAAATGTTGCATTGTTCTGTCTGTTGTTGAACTCACAATAAAGATTAATCTAAATCAAATCTAATATAAAGCTGGCTGCTGCATAAGCGCCACACAAAGCCACTCAGAAACCTCCGGGATGCAGGGGTCCGAGCGGTCTCCCACGCGCCGATGCTAATGAGTGCTCACTGACGTCACCCTCTCGGCGCACAGAGCTCCCATTGACATTTGCGTGTTTACAGCTGCTATCCGCCGGCCAATAGAACCGGACCCCTTCTCCCCTCGCCCAACCCAAACCCCCCAAAACAAGAGCCCACGTGGCCCCGCACCGCCGTGCCGCACTCACTGGAAGTTGCTGGGCGTCCCGATGTCGGCTTTGGTCAGTTTCTTCTTCTTGCCCTTGCTCTTCTTGTCCTTCCTGTTGAGAGCGCTGTGGCTGAGCATGTTGTTGAGGTGGTAGTGTTGGGACTGGGGCTGGGACTGCGGCTGGGGCGGCTGCGGCTGCTGCTGGTGGTGGTGGTGGTGGTGGTGGCCGTGGTGAGAGTTGTGGAAGCGGATGTTGTTGATCTCTGGGTTCTTGATGTCCACTGTGGCCATGGGCAGCGCCGGACCTACACATGTGCGGCGGGGAGAGAGTGGGGAGGGGGGGAGAGGACATGATTTACATTCTCAGAACTTTCTGTACGTGAGCGAGTTTCCAACGCTCCGTGTGTCTTTGGAGAAGGGAAAGACTGGGACAATGCAGCAGTGAGCGGATAAACAAGAAAAGATAAGAGTAGTGCAAAAGAAAATGTATGATACTTACAAATAACCACAAATCGCTGGTTAGGTACTTTCAAGATCAATTCTACACTTTCAGTAATCAAACAATAACCTTTTTTATTTTTAGAAACTCCCCCTGAATTGTAATTATGCATTTTCCACATAATTCCAAACACTACCGTTTATAATTCCCACAAGGGTTAAAAGAGAGCATCAAGTATTGTTTTAGAATTTTAGATTTCATATCCTCTACAAAGTCCTCTGAGATAACTGCAGCTGATTTAGAGCTACACAATAATAAAGTGAATTTCCTGCGGCTGTGCACTCACGTGCGAGGATAACGCACACAGACAACGCACGTTACTATGGCAACGTGCCTTTCTTGGCTTGTTTTATAAAGACCGAGTGCTGACGTCAAAGTGTTAGCCTTAATGTAGAAGAGGCCGATTTCAACATAAGCTAGCTGGAGCCAATTTCCTTATATGGTCATTTGTTCTGATGGTGTTAGGTTTGAGCCACAACAGGTGCAAACGGGTTGATAAGTGGTCAATACAAAAAAAAAAAAAAACATCCTTCCAGTATTAATGATAGCAAGTACGTAATTTATATAGCGCATTTTGACAGACCGAGGTACCCCCCGTTACAATGTTCAGAGTTCAAATATTTTTCCAACCAACACCATCCATTCACTCACTTACATTAATTCATTGTGCATGTTTTTAGTGGTGGGGAACCCCGAGCACCCGGAGCAAACCGGAGCAGACACGAGGAGAACATGCCTCAGAAAGGCCCTGTTCTGGCGGGGATTCGAACCAAGGACCTTCTTGCTGAGAAGCGAAAATGCCACCAAATAATCCAATAAGGGTCACTCATTTCATTGTAAGATCCCAAATAAATGATGAAAGGGATGGACTGTAAAATGACCAACATTAGTGCATGACCAAGAAACTTAAAAAGGCAGATTTTCCAAAAAAGAACATGGTTGTGCAACAAAATGTGTATTTAGACCGGCACAAACTATTTTATCACAAATGTCTGGGGCAAGCGTATCCAATAATTGCTGCTCGTGGCTTTGAGTGTCACATTTGATCTGTCTGCTCTGAGCGTTTAATGATTCATCCCAATATTACTGTCCTCCTCATCCTCCTCTTTGCTTCGTTTACGCCGCTGCTCACTCTGCCACATCTTCATAATCTTTACACGGCACGGCGGCCTTCTGAAATCACCACTAAACCAACGTTAATCCCGGCAGCATCAAATCTGTCTCATCAAAGACCACGGAGGAACTCCCCCCGAGGCCTGAGAGGGCAGTTTTAAAATGGCCTGGTTCCCAAGTTATGCCATGGACTGTTATAGATGGACAATGCTAACCCGCTAGCTAAATGAATCCCAAGAGAGACGTTTTTCTCCAACTCACTCTGGCTCCTATTGACTCACAGTAAAAGTCAACTCCTCGTGCTCAGTAATGGTTTGAGGCATGCCATTTTGGGGTATAATAAAATCTGTGACCATATGAGAAACACATTTGCCCAAATTACCGCGCAAAGCTAACCCCGTCAGAACAAATACCCACAAAAAGAACATTGGCTCCTGCTAGCTTATGTTCAAATCGGCCTTCGGCAAACACTATGGTGATGCGTCAACACTCAGTCAGTCCACTCCTAATATACTGTCGATTCAGAATCCAGAGAACGAATTAAGTGTTGGGGATCAGCGCAAGTGGAGAAAAAAAAACAGATGTTGGAGTTAGCGTTCACACGAGATAAGTGTAAAGCTTAAATTGCAAGCTTGGTAATTATCAGGCATGCAAGAGAAATCTAAAGTGATAAAAGGTTAAAAAAAAAAACAGGAAGTAGAGACTGAACAATATATACACTTGAAAACAGTCATTAACCGCTTTCTTTTGCTCCATCAGATGTTGATCAAGAGTCACATTACAACATGAAAACCTGGTCTTTGATAAAGGTAACTCATCTTGTATCAGCGGTTCTATGACGAATACACACGGGCACATAAGAAGCACGCGGTAAGAAAAGCACTCAAACTTGCACACACAAAAAAACTGCAAAACGGCAAGGTCGCGAAAGGTGAAGTATGTTATAGTGATTGTGCACACATAGTTTCATTGCTAATATTCAATTTAAAGAAACGTATATGAAGTCTGGCTTTAGGAAATCTCCCTAATGCACTTGGTATTGATGAATTCATACTATTTGGTATTGAAGCAACATTTGGATTGAGTCAGCATTGATATATTGAGAATTCTATCCTTAACTTTCCCAAATTGTAAACTCATTGTGTGACCTCGGTTTGTCAAATGCGCTTCATCAAGGGTCTCCAACCTGTCTCCAACTCCACCCCCATTCAGGTAGTTTCCCAAAGGATTCAAGAACTTATCACATGATCCTGAATGATTCACTTTTGAGTCCATTCATATCCATTTAACCAATACATCTTTTGATTACTGCCGGGAGACTGTACGGTGTAATGGTTTATTATGCATGTGTCGTCTCCATGACTGGCTGTAGTTATTATATAGACTAGCAATTGGAGAACGGCTACTAAAGGGAGTAGCTCTCTGCCATTTGTTTCATAAAAGTATACCTCTCCAATGAAAACAGGTTTAGAGACCCCTGCGCTATGTTAATAAGAAAAGATTAGAAACAATTAGAAACGGGTGGAACAAGACGTCGTATGTGGATCCTCGAACATAACGCCAACATCAAAGTTCTCGCACACATCAAGACTCGCAGAAGATCTTTTTGTAAAATTGTAGTTCCTGGTTCCGATTATAGTTGCGATTTCATATTCTTTTGAGTGAGTAGAGCTACTATCAAATTAGAGAATTGCTGAAAATGCACTCTATTTCTGCCCCCGAAACGCGAAGTGGGAAATCTTTGCGGGTCTTAAAGGAGAGAATGCTGCTTGAATTGTGCTGCTATAGATTATCGTTTGGTGTTGGGGCAAACTGTGAGTGACCCATGATGCACTTGGGCCTTTTGTGGCTGGTGTGAGGAGGAGAAAGAGGACAAAGGGACAGAACAGTTAGTACAGAGAGCAGAGGATCCTGAGCAGAGACGCAGGCCTCACGTCTCCAGTTTCAGCTCCGATGTCAGAAAGAGCCACGGAGAAAGTTTACCCGACGACTCCTCAACACACACACACACACACACACACAATATACAGGTTTGTCCGCTTGTGTGTTGACGGTATCGGGGGAATTATGCTTAAATTCTTTTGTAATTAATCTGAGCGTGTTTGCAGTAAGAACCAGTGCCTGGTGTCCTGTACATGTCAAATTCCATCACGGACCGTATGTGAAGAATCTCTTTTACCCGTTATGAGGTAACGTTCAGTCTGCAACACAAGATCCTAGTTTGAAAAGTATCTACAAACGACGAACAGGCTTCACAAGAATCACTGAGGTCTACATGCCATTTGTGACTCCATCCAGTTGGTTGTGCATCTATTTCGTTGGGACAGAGGATGAATGTAACTTGGAGTGTGCTAAATTAAAATAAAATCTATGTTGAGATAACGGTTGTTTTTAAATTGTTGAGAAAAAATGTATTATTGTATTTGTATTATTATTCTATTATTCAGATAAAATAATAATTTGTCTTCAATAAATCAACTGTAAATGAATCAAGTGTATTTTTGTTAAAATGTGGTGCAGTGTTTGATGAAGGGCGAAAAGCTTTCCCTGTTTTGAAGAATGGACAACTTTATAAAGTCCTCAGAGACTGTTGTGATTTAGGGCTGTGCAAAAATAAAATGTAATGTATTTTACTGAACTGTGTTGGGAGACCTCTGGGAACAGCAGGTGCCACAGTGGGGCGGCTGCGGCTGTAAAGTGCCAGACTGTTGTTGTCTCCTGAGGCAAGACACTTCACCCACATTACCTAGAATGAGTCTGGTGTGTGTGTGTGAATGGTTGGTGGTGGTCGGAGGGGCCGATGGCACACACTGGTTGCCTCGCTTCTGTCAGTGTGCCCCAGGGCAGCTGTGGCTACGTAGTCCATCATCACTGTGAATGGAGCTGATAAAGTGTCCAAAAAGCCCTGTATAAAATGCTTTTATTATTGTCACATTGGCAGTTCTGAAATATATCCAGCCCCAACACAGACTGTGGCTAAAGACTGATGAGCGTTGTGCGTCCCAAATGCACATTGTTGCAATTAGAGGAAAATGAATATGAGGCGATGCGTTTATAAACAAATTATAGACATTTTCCATGACAAAGTCCCTTAATTGGAAAGTTTGATGGGAAATGTGATGTCACACCTGCTCCTTCTGAATCATGACATGTTTTGGAGTCAGTTGGAAGGGTTTAAAAGCTTCAACTCTAATCTATGGTCTTTTTTGGAATAAACTTTCCTGAAGCGTGGGTTCCTGGGACACCAGTTCGGGGTCGTGAGATGATAACCGAGATTAAGAAGTTTCATTTCATTCTTAAGTCACATTAGATCATTGTGCACAATACTCAAACTCTTAAAATGACTTTAAACAGTTTCCCACAGTGGAGATCTGGGTTTGTTTCTGCCCAAACAAAACAGAGAACCCCTGGTTATTATTACTATTATTATCCCCACATCCTGTATTACACTGCTCCTTTTCTACTATGTCTTTTTTTGCCAATTTGAATCAACCAAAACAAGTTCACCTGTGGCGTGGTGAGGATTACAGATTAGGCCCAAAGCGAGACTCAGGGTTTAAAGGAGCAGCGTGGAGCATGTGGTCTGCATATGGAGCAGATGGACTTCCTGCTGACCAGCTTAACCCTCGCTGCTCTCCCGTGCCACTGGTGCAACCGCGATACGGCTGTGTTTATAGCTGTGTTTACGGCTGAGTGTGCGCGCAAGCAATTCTAGCCATAATCACCAAAATGAGCCAAGCAGTGCTACATATGTATAGAAGGACTACAATTTGAGAAAGGAGAAGAAAGGACCGCTCAAAGGAAATGCAGAGGTTAAAAAAAAAAAAAAAAGCCAATAATGTGAATTAAGCTTTGACATACCATTTCTAGGGTCACTCCTTTTCTCTGCAAAAAGACAAATTACACCCATTATATAAAGCTGCCTCGAGATATGCCCTTAAGCAAACTTGGAAGAGGAGAAGAAGCCAAAATATGGTGTGTTCAAGCGGGGTTAGTACGGATGCAAAGGGGATTGGTAAAAGGAAAATGTCACAGAAGACAGATGTGACAGGAGTTTTAAATCGTATCGCACCGATTGGCCGATATAGTGAACGGGATGAGCTCTTGTGCATGTAGCATTAGTATTGTTAAGGACAACAGCCGGCGTTAAAGCAAACGAGATGCAGGAGTCCGACCTGGGGAACCTACCCGTTTTCCTCTGTCGCCGATTGAGGAGGTCGTTGATGGCGGCGCGGAACCTCTTTGCCTCCTCCTCGCTCGCAAAGTTGAGGCCGATCTGACTGGTCTATGGGAAACACAGAGGCGGGGGGCGTCACTCACAACGTATATAAGGAAAGCATTGATTTTCATACTACAACTGACTCACATCGCCTGCAAATGTGATGAAGTAGGATCTCGGACTGCTTATGGAAAAGTTGTGATAAAGCTCCTGTTCGTACATTGTTTTTCCTTCCTGGAGAGATAAAAACACAATAAGTTACAGTCATACAACAGAAGTAACCAGCTCTGATTTTCAATTTTTTTGCCTTTAATATTATAAATGATCAACAAGCTTCAGTCTCACTATTTACAACGCACAAAGTTATTTCAAAATCATACACAGGAGCAGCGGGGATGAATTTTCTTGACGTCCTGCTGTCAAAAAACATTCTCTTGAGAATCACTCAATCTGACTGAGGCACTACACACTAGGGCTGGGCGATATGGCTGAAAACTATATCACGATATAAGTCATTCATATCAGTCGATAACAATATATATTGAGTTTTTTTCTTTTTTTTACCTAAATAAATACATTTGTTGTGTGGGCTAACCAACCTTAGCAGCCTTGTTTACAGTCACGGGGGAATGAGGCTGGAGGAATATGTTAACACTGTGTCCCTCGTTGTTAGTCCTGGTTTAATCCTGGTTTTTTATTCCTGGTTTAGCTCCTGGTTTAGCTGTTTGAGGGTCTTGTGTCCCCGTGACCGCTCCGTGCGGCTCTCTGTGCTGCACATGCTTCCCGAGGAAAAAGTTAATCTCTTGCTTTCGCCGAATATCTCTCTCTGTCTCTCTCTGTCTCTCTCTGTCTCTCCATGTGTCCTTGTGTGCATGTATGGTTTACTCTCTGTTGCCTAATATCTTAAGAAACAACTAGATTTTTGTTGTAACAGGGACATTACAATAAAAGCACCTGCGCCTCCAAACTGCTAAGAGGGCGGCAGAACAAGTAATGTGTGCATAACCATTGAGAAGAAAAAAACAAGGATTACAAAACATACCACATATAGCAATTTTATTTCTATTACAATATTCTCCGAACGTGAACATACAGGATATTTTTTACATTCTAAACAGACGACTATTCAAACATCTAGTGCGATCACAAGATACTGCTCTTGCATACTGATGATAGACTGTATACAGATGGACAATGCTAACCCGCTAGCTCATTGAAGCCCAAAAGGGAAGTGCACATAGACAACATTTTGGCTCCAACTCGCTCTGGCTCCTAATGATTCAAAAGTAAACTCTTCTGGCTCAGTAATTTGTGCCACATTCACTACTTAGGGCTTGAAACAAATCATTGGTTTAGCTTTCTCTAGGCTCCTAGAGTTTATATTGTGATATTGTCTTTGAAAATCTAAATATGAACTAGAAGGGTTGACCAAAACTTGAGCAAAATGTCTGCTCCCGTTATGGCCCATATGAGCTAGCTTATATTCAAATCGGCCTTTTCCACATTTCCACTACTGTCAGTCCACTCCTAATAAACGCTCTCGGGTACTGATATATCCTTCCTTGTTATTGAATTGTGATTTGGACTGACTCGTGCGGACACCCACCTTGATGTCGAACACCCGGATGAAGTAGGACCTCTGGGGGTTGTCTTTGACCAGACAGGCCACTCCGCAGCATCTCTTGACCCACGAGCAGCTGCGATCCGCCGCATACACCTGGACCACGGCCGAGCACAGAGACTGCAACACACAAGCAGAGGCAAGCTGAGCCGCGACGTCTGCACTAAAGGTACGGCAAGTTGATTTGTATAGAACAGTTCATACACAAGGCAACTCAAAGTGCTCAACAAAATAAGATGGAAACAAATCACACAAAAAGGCATTAAAACGACAAATAATCACAATACATTAAAAAGAATGAAGACACAATCCTTCAGTTGTATACATTGCTAAACAAATTTGTTTTTGAGTCAGATTTGAACATTGTCAGAGTAGAAGCCGGTCTCAAGGAAGAGATGTTAAGCTGCATAGATCTGGAATGCAATCTCGTGTTTAGTCCAGACTCTGGGCACCAGCAGGAGACCAGTCCCTGTGCTCCTCAGAGTCCCAGCAGTTTTAATTCAACACTTAACCAACAGCTGATGGAGTAAAACAAAACCGATAGACGACTGGAGGCCACATGATTTAATGGTGGTGTCTTAACGCACTGTTAAAAACCTTTGTAAATAACAATGAGCTCTGAGAAGGCAGACATTAACAGTTAGCTTCCATGTCGGGACTAAAATATATTTTGACAATAAAGATGCAGTCAAAATATTAGTAAAAAAACAGCCTGAACCACAAGTCCTGTGTATTTCCCAGCATTTCCTCATCTGTTTCTGCTGTTCACATAAACCACAGCCCAAAAAGTAGCAACTTATAGTCCAGCAGTATTGCCCTGCCTTCATGTTCAATTACATTTATTTTTGTATAGCCCTAAATGACAACAGCAGTTGTCGAGGACTTTGCCAACTAAAGACCAGAGAATCAAACCGTTCGAATACAGGAAATGCAATAAGAAACCATTGGTCCATAGGGAGCAGGATGATCAATGTCCATAAATGTTAATAAACGTGCACATCTTACTGAAGATGTGATCAAGTCTCAACTAAAAAGACTGACAAAACTTCATCTAAAGCAAATGCAAAGTGACAAATTATGAATAAAGAAACTGTTAGAAAAGACCCAATTAAAGAAAACATGATGTGTTCTTGGATTGTCCAGCAGACCAATACATTTAAAATAATTTAGATCTCTGAAGAACAAGTTTGTCTCTTTGCCACTGTGGATTCAGTCGGCCATAATCAAAATAAAAACATATGCCCATTTTGCTCATGTGTCTCCTGTCCAGATGGTCCAATGCTTCTGTAAACTTGCAACACCTTTTCTAACTGAATGAGTCAAAAGAAAGCGAAAACGAAAATGAAAGCAATATCTGGCCAAACCTGTACAGATAAGATTATTTGTCACCAGCATTCTTCCACTAGCTGAAAGAAGGGAAAAAGAACAAAAGCAGAGTGTCGTTTCGTGATCGGGTTTCAATAAAAGGAAGCTGGATTTGTTTTCCATCCGACTTTTGTCCTTTTAATACAAGGGAGTTTACTGGTAACACAAGACTAGGAAAAGTGGGTTGTAACCGAGTCAAAGATGCTGCTGTGGCTTTGTGGCAGCTGTAAAGAGACACAGCCGGGAAATTCATCAAGGAGAATGAGGTTTTATATCAAGAGGACTTTTATGGCCTCGACTTGCCTGTGAGAAAAATCTATTTTTAAACACACTACACAAATAAAAGTTATTCAATTAAACATGTCATTAGCTTTGTATTTTAGTGCATCAACATTGGAAATCAGTCTTTGCAAAACGAGTTAAATGATTTAAATTCAAACGGGGCTTAATAATGACTGAAAGGATGACATCGCAGAATACAAGCGGTACAACACAATGAACTCTGAGCACGCAGACATTAACCGTTAGCTTCCACGTCGGGACTATTTTCACATGAAAACCAGTCCTTTATATTTGGTACATTCCCTCATTTGCTCTCTGCTGTTCACATAAACAAACAGCCGATAGAGAGAGCTGTGTCCCAGGAGATACTCTGGAACAATGGAATTTTAGTAACTTGAAAAAAGTAGCGGTTTATAGTCCGGCATTTACGGTAGTTATAATTATTGATGCCTTTGAGGTCTAAATTAATGTTATTTAGGTGCTTACATTTCTGTATTCAAAGAGCAGAACAAAGCCATCACCTTGATTGCCTTCTATCCTCAGCACTCTCTAATCCAGCATTGGCATGCTCAGATGTGAGGTCTGCAGGTTTTTCACTGAGGTCACACACTGTGTTTGCACTTCTCAGAGTATTTCTGCAGCGCAAAGTCATTCCTCGCACGGCCACAGGCGAGAGGCGGAGGAAGAGGAAACGCTGGAGGGCATGTCGTTTCCTGGGCTGAGATTTACGAGGGGGCGGTCAAAGGTGGAACAGCCAAACACTTACCAGCATCACACAGTAAAGGTCTGCGAGTTAACCACCCCACTCTGGACTTTTGAGGACTGATGAAGAAAAGAAAGTATGCACTAGTAAAAGACACACACAGCGACAACCCCAAAGTGACAAACCACTAACACCAAGGTGCACGTTTACAAAACCAAAGCTGCAGAACTACTTCTTGGGAGAATGCTGTACCTTCATGTGTTTTGGTCTTCATTAAGACCGTAGTGCTGTTGGTTTCATTCACATACTATAATCAGATCAAAAGAACAAATTTAACACAAGAAATGTGCAAATTAACCAAGCAGCAGTAACAATGTTTGCCACTAGGACAATACATTTTTTAGAGGTTGCATTTATGAGATTCTTCAGCTCTTAATTCTAACAATTTGGTAATCCCCTCCACTCGTAATATATGGTGTTAAGTAGGGCTGGGCGATAAAACGATAACGATATATATTGCAATAGACACGTGTTCGATATCAATAGAAAACAGGGTCGATAGAACTTCAATAGTTTCACTTCAGTCCGTTCGGAAAAAACAGGAAGAAAACACAGGAAGTAAAGCCGAGTCAGAAGCGCACGGCATTCTGGGGGATGTGGGCAGAGGCTTCTCGACCTATCACAGCCGACTACAAACCGCAAAACTTTCTGGGAAAAGCAAAAAAACAACCGCACCAAGCGTAGCGTCCATGGATCATGGATCTATTATAATAGCCATGGATCTAAAGATTGTGTCTCAGTGCCGTGTCAATAGTTAAACACTTCCGAGCGAGGAACAGCATGTGCGGCGCGGGAGAGGCAGAGACTCGATGCATTCGGCAAAAGCAAGAGATTAACTTTTTCCGGAGCCGCCACGGGGGACACATGACACTCGAAAACAGCCAAAACAGGAGCTAAAACAGGAGCTAAAACAGGAGCTAAACCAGGATTAAACAGGGACTAAAGTGGGGGAGACTGCTTGTGAACATTTGGCTCCAGCCTCATTCCCCCGTGACTGTAAACAAGGCTGCTAACATGTGTTAGCCAACACGACAAATGTATTTATTTACGTTTAAAAAAATAAATAAACAATCAACGTTATCAACCGATATGAATTACTTATATTGTGATATCGTTTTCAGCCATATCGCCCAGCCCTAGTGTAAAGCAAGTGCTGGAATTAGTTCTTTACAGTCCCTTTCTCAAATAAGAGCTTGTTGTTCAGTCTCTGGAAAGCAAAAAATATGTTATGTCCAATTCATCAAGGCAATATGTAACCATCCTTTTTTATATATAACATATTTTGGACTTCCTATGATTTTCAATATAAGTACCATTACATCTTTTTTAAGGACATCTAACTGCAATCCTAAATACATTTACCAGAACACAATTTTCTTGTTTTTTGTGCAAACATAAGATTCCGAGAGTCATGTTTGTATTGCAGACAAAGGCCTCTCGACACAGCCACTACTTTGGTGTACAGTACACTGTAAACCATATCAAGTAGCCCAGTTTTCCTCATCCATCTAAGTAACCACCGTCAACTGGTTACAGCAAAGGAACATTTATTCAAGCTTTTGTTTAGGACGAACCCCCCCCCCTCAAAATCCAATAAATAAATAAGTCAAATTAATTCTTTATTTAAATTTGAATTTAAGGAACCTGAAGTAAGATTGTCAAATTAATTGGCAGTCAGATTTTAAAATGTATACAAAAACCTAGAGTTTCTCAATAAGTATCAATAATAAAACTAAAACCAATCAAATCAAACAGGACATAATGTGATAGGAGTTTTTGAATGATTTTAATTGATTTCAAGATGGTGCTGCCATAGAAATTAACATAATATTTTATTCATATGTATTATTAAAAATCCTCCAGAAAACAGAAATACTTTTAAAATCATAAAATAGTTATGGTTTAAACTGATGCAAAACTACAATTCTTGTGAAAAACAAGAATTGAGTGACTTTGTCTGCAAAGTTTTGACCTAAAGCAGACCATGAGAGCCAAGACAAACTAACATCCATCTGAACCACGACTATCGCCCCCTTCAGTACACTTAGTCTTCTCTGGAGAACAGCTTCAGTGACAGACTGATCAACCCCAAGCTGTGTGAAGAAGTTCAGCAGGGCCTCCCTCCTTGCTGCTATCAAGACTGTACAACAAGTAAATGCTGCAATAACGTGCAATACTTTATCTACTTCATTTATTCTGGTAATGCTCCCATTAAAATGCATTCACAGCTACTTATCATTGCATATTGTGGATGCTCCTTCTACTGTCCAGGAGAGCTGCAACATGGAACATAGGATAAAGGTTCTTTAATCTTATATAAATTCGTTTTGAGTAGCTTTGCCTGCATCTCCCCTGTGTGCAAGTTTATGGCTCAACAAATAATGCGTCTCGTCTCCTACAGCATCATAGCCATTGATGCCATAGACAGAATAGTGCATGCATGCATAGTTTAACGTGGCACGATCGCTTGCACCTGCGACTAGAGCCAAAGGGCAGGTGGTAAACAAACTTACTGCACATTTCCTTCCCAAGTAGCTGAACAGGCACTCGTTCTCCTGTGGGGTCAGCAGGATGGAGCCCACGTTAATGGCCCTGCGAGGCGGAGGGTGGCTGTTCATGGCGTCCCGAGAGTCAGCGTATACAATCCCCTCAAACGGGTGCACTTATTCCCCCCCTTACAAACACCGCTAATTAGAGAAAATCCATGCGGGCTGCAGCAGTCGCTCCTCCGGCCTGCAACCAGATCATCTCACCCCCTTCGCTTCGGGCTGGAGGAGGGCTGAGGGGGAGAGAAGGGGTGTTACCCAGGCGTGCTATTGTTCAGAAAGTATTCGTTAATGCTCCGGTAAAAAGCGAAAGGAATTGCAGTTGTCTGTTTTAGTCTCGCTGGAAGAATATACTCTCAACTTTGATGAGAAAACTCCAGTGGCTGCAGTCGCTATGCGTATATCCAATATGGCAGCCAGACGGAAGGGGCCACTTTAAACAAGATGAGAGGGGGGGATTCCGAGGGGAAAACTTTGGGATATTTACGACACCATAATCATATTTGCATCAAAAACGTGATGGAAGACTATTCATGTTTTATCGTCTGCATGAAAACGTACTTTTATCCCAGTTTCACGGCGTTATATTGAGCATATCGCCGTTGCTAGGGGAAATGGTACGGTCCAAATGGAATGCAGCTCTGCGGAGAGAGGGGCGGGGCTGCGGAGAGTGACGTAGGAGGCAAACGTAACACCATAACTTGAAATGAACTTGAGATATGTTTGTTTTGGTTTATAACATACACTAGATGTTCTATTCCCTTTCTGTGCAAAATAGTATTGCAGTAAAGTTTACCAGCTCAGATCTTTTAACTCCTATGAATTAAAAGATCTGGTCCTTCTCTCTGGTCCCTCTCTTTGGTACCTCTCTCTGGTACCTCTCTCTCTCTGGTATCTCTGTAGTCTTTCTCTGTGGTCTATCTCTAGTCTCTCTCTTGTCTCTATCTCTGGTCTCAATCTCCGGTCTCTCTCTGATCTCTCTTTAGCCTCTCTCTGGTCTCTCTCTGATCTCTCTTTAGCCTCTCTCTGCATGGTCTCTCTCTGGTCTCTCTCTGATCTCTCTTTAGCCTCTCTCTGCATGGTCTCTCTCTGGTCTCTCTCTAATCTCTCTTTAGCCTCTCTCTGGTCTCTATCTGGTTTTTCGCTGATATCTCTTGTCTCTCTCTGATCTCTCTCTGGTCTCTCTCTGTGTGGTCTGATATGGTCTCTCTCTTGGTTTGTCTTTCTTGTTATGGCACATAACTTTCTGCTTTATTTTTCTGTATTTATACATTTATACTTGTTGATATTTCACTTTATAACTACATGTATTTTTATTGACTTGTATTGCTTGTTTTAAGCTAACTGTGCAGTACTTTGTGAACTTAGTTTTTTGAAAATTGCTAAACCAATAGATTTAATATTACAATCACATGTTTAAAAAATAAATATTAAAAAACACTCAATCATAGCTTTCATTTCTATTTGTACAAAATGAAAGAACAAATTCTGTTTTTGGCCTTGTTACACCATGTGGACCAGTGCAGTGCTGATATTACGAGGGGCCTATTATTCCAGTGACTATATTTTCAAACCCATTTAGGTAGGGCATAGCAAGCAGTGGATGCAAGCGGCAGCCAAGCTTTAGTTTCTCATCTCCCTGCTGCTCTCAAGTGTGTAACCAGAAAGGACGCAGGTAAGCAGGCAGGCAGGCCTATTGTTGTGGTGTGTACTGGTGACAGATGGACTGCACACTGGTCCATCCTAATCTGGAGACCACCTGCCAAATGTGCTGTGTTTATCAAAGAATGGGGGACACTATAGCCAAAATCCAAAAGAAAATACCTTACTTACTCATTTAGCTGATGATTGTTGTTCAAAATTCTGATTCACAAATTGAAACTGTGGTGATCTGGGACATTTAAGGACATCTAGGGACCAATAAGACCTATGAGTTTGTTCAGATTAAGTTAATTTGCTATTTGCAGTAAAACCACATTGGAATACATTTGCAAAAAAGTCCCCAGTGTGCACAAGTCAGTACATAAATAAAAACAAGGTTAAATGTACAGAGTTAATGTGCAGGAAACAAATGGCACTGTGAAATGCTTCCTGTGTTCGTTAGATTCGCTGCTGTTGGTTCATCGACAACTTTCTTAAATCCTCCGTTATGACTGCTGTTGTGATTCTATGAAAAAATGTATAGAAATGAATCTTTCAATAACATAATCCTAAAAACAAGCCTATGTTCATAAAAGAAAACAGAGAGAAATATATATGGCGCTTCTCTGCCTATACTTGTTCATTAGTGATTAATTTGGTAATTGTTTTGCTTATTCATATACAGTCACACAGCACATAACAATGGTTGTGGGCATGTTTCCTCTCATTCCACACAGCGACGCCAGACCTATTTTGCATTTTTTTTTTTGTGGCAGGGAAAACCGAAGCACCCGGAGGAAAACTTCGCAGACACAGGGGCGCATTTGACTCAAGTGTGATGCCAAATCATGACACTGCAATTTATAATTCTAAAGCTCTTCTCCCGCTACTGCACTACCAAAAGTTGTCCAGCAGATGGCAGCATATATAACCTTTGTGCGAACCTCTATGTGATTGCGCCATGCTGCCGTGCTCAAAACTGTTTCCACAGGACCAAACTTAAAATATAAATACGAAATAAATGAAAAATAGACACTTTGGCTATGTTTTGCCTGTACTAATATGCAACCCAGAGATTCGGCCGCTCAAAATTGCAATCGCATTATCAAGGCAGACAAATCAATAGTTGTTTATGGGTTTTTCCATTTTACCCGCAGACACAATTTCTCTGTAAATGCATTTGCTTCTGTTCGCCAATTTGTGATGACTGCAGCTCAACACTAATAGTCTTTTTACAGCATGTATTCCACACGCTGACTCAGAGAATACTATGATAGGCGTGACTATCGGTCCGTGTACTTTTGCATAAAAAACAATTTTTTGATTTTTACATTGCGAGAGTAGAAAATGCAATGAACGCAAACGCACACAGACTACCCTTTATCGGGCTGTTCTCTGACTTTGAAAAAATCAGCAAGAAGCGTATTTTGACATGGTTCGTTCCACATGACCTCAGCTCTGTTATGTAGCCTGGATTTCAGTTGTGCAGGTCACAAAGAACACAATAACATACCAGTGCAATAACATTAAACATTTAACTTATGTGTGGTCTGACTCCAGTTCAAATAGACTTCCAATTGAACACGGTCTTTGCAGAGGTGGGGTTTGAACTTTGAATCTATCTTATATTTTAACAGCTGCGAAATCGGGGTGTGGAGCGGGCAACACCTTTCTCGTGTGAACGGTGAGCTCTCTCCGAGTCACCGAAGATTAAACCGCATTGATTTGCAGTAAAGTGCGACCAGTCAGCGAGGATAAGAAAGTATTTCCTGACTCCGAACGAATGAATGGATGTGAGATTTAGAAGGTCACGCGATAGACGAGGGACCACCGCATATAATCGCTAATGAAATTGCTAATATTGAGATTAAGATTAAGAGATTCTGGGAACACTTTAGTCTAGCCTGAGCTAACTAACAGCTAATTGAATGCTAAAAAGTGTTTAATGTATGATTATTTTGCTCTTACTTGGTATTTATTAAGCCTTTATTAGTCCTTTTTCTACATGGCCTTATTCAACATCTAACTAACTACTAACTGACACTTTCTCATGTGGGTTAGGGCTAGGGTACAATAATTAGCACTAAATTAGCTGTAAATTATTGAGGGCTCATCTAAAGTGTTACTCAGATCCTTCACTGTCTTCCTGACTGTGGGGGAAATTCCAGTGTTGCATCACAAGTTACAGAACGATGAAGAGTAAAGTACCTGCAGCCATCTGTAAATGTGAAACATTCTGACTGCTGCTCAGTGCGTACTCCACAGGGGAGTTTATTATCTTATTATTTTATGTTCTATTATCTGAATGGTACATAGGAGGATTTTCGCAGAATTTTAGGAAGTGACCGCCTATCACCGGAATGATTGACCAATAGCCTAGATCAGGGATGTCAAAGTCAAATACATCAGAGGGCCAAAAAAACAATTTTTCTACAAGCCCGAGGGCTGGACTGGTTCAACGTTTATTAGAACATATTAAAATGATTGCATATAATGTATTGAACCGAGACCTAACACAGTGTACCATATTTTAATTATTAAATTAATAATCCAATATTTTTGTATGACTCTGTAAGTGATTTCAAGTGAAAACCTTTTTTATCAGATCACAGACACAAAAAACTTCCTCCAAAGAGAAAACACATGTCCTGAACAATAAAAGAATAATCCAATATTTTCTTATGGCTCTGTGCGGCCCAAGATAATTCGTTTGTGGGCCGGATCTGGCCCCTGGGCCTTAACTTTAGCTCTAGGTCAGTGGTGGGGTGGGCATTCGCAAGGGGGGGCAGTACGAATGAATGAACGAAAATACAGTTGGCTAAATGACCCTGCTAGTATAAGATGGACAAATTTTTGACACATTACAATCTGTAGTTAGGGCTGAGGTTTATATTAATCACAATGTATGGCATAAACTGCAATGGACTCTGAAAACAAGATGTGTTTGTGAGTCCTTTTTGAGGGACATACAAAAAAGGTTTGGGAATGACTTCTCTAGATGATCCACGCGGAAGAAGAAAACCTATATGCCTTTAAATTGTAGATCCTGTTTGACATGTGCAGAACCTGAGAGCTTTTATTTCTCCTTTTTTGATGCTGTAAACTGGGAACCACACTGGCCTTTTCCCACTGAGAGACATAAAGGGTTATCTTATATCATATCTTACACAACACAAGTGAATATAAATCAAATAAAATCTCCATCTTTAGCTAAATAAAGAACCAACGTGTTAATTACTGTACACTCTAGCAAGATATATTATACTTGTATGTATCGTGTCAATGTTGATAAGAAGTTGATTAGGAAAAAAAGGCGTGTGCTGGATTGTGTTGTGTCGATGCTGTGTCCGGTTTGGTCCAGTTTGGTCCAGTTAATGAGCAGCTTCACACGAGGAGGGGTCACCGTCACCAAACCCCGGCCTCTGATGGGAGGCTCCACAGACACTGAGTATTTGTGGGTTTCAACAACACCAAACTCCGAAACCAACTCAAGGTAAGAGGCTGTGGTTCGTTATGGACTGCTTAGGTCTAGTTATGAATGCATAGATTTGAAGTTTAAAACGCAGGCAACTACATTCATATTTGCCTTTTTTTATTTGTACTGTGCTTTGGAAACAGTGTGTTGGTAAAAATGTGCTTCACAAATAAAGTTGGATTGGAAATATGTGAAAAAACGAAGAAAAAAAACCATGCCATTGTTTTTGTACTTTTTTTTTTCAAATTTCTGCAAAAACTTAGATGAATGTAAATAAATGTGCATAAATGTCCCAGACCATCACAGTCCTTAGATCCTCCTGCATCGAGATTCACTCTCTTGGACAGACAGGCAGAACCAGGTCTGAGGCTGTAAATCCAGGACTGAGGTTGAAGATCCAGGACTAAGGCTGAAGATCTAGGACTGAGGCTGAAGATCCAGAACTGAGGCTTAAGATCCAGCACTGAGGCTGAAGATCGGGACTAAGGCTGAAGATCCAGGACTGAGGCTGTAGATCCAGGACTGAGGCTGTAGATCCAGGACTGAGGCTGTAGAACCAGGACTGAGACTGTAGATCCAGGACTGAGGCTGTAGATCCAGGTCTGAGGCTGTAGATCCAGGACTGAGGCTGAAGATCCAGGACTGAGGCTGTAGATCTAGGACTGAGGCTATAGATCCAGGACTGAGGCTGTAGATCCAGGACTGAGGCTGTGCAGTGCAGGACTGAAGAGGCTCCCAGGCAGGTTTGGGGGTGCAGCTCATGAGCCTGGGCCGGAGGCAACCAGTTCACCAGTGTAAGTCAAAGCGAGTCCCATCATCACGCCATGATCAAAGGGGCAGCGGGTGAATAGCAATGAACAGACTACAGTCATAACGAGGGTGAGAGAAGAGGATTGTGACATTTGAATGAATACATGTGAGACTCTTGTCAGCAGTTCTGTCAGTGTTGATCAGGTCCAATCACATCTGGAAACATCTGCAGAGAGAAACCAGACAGAAGCAGCTGCGAGAGGAGGAGGGTCATGACGGGAACTCACTCAGAGCAAAGGAAATGAAATGAAATATTACATAGAGCTCGTTGGAGGTGGTGATCCAACTCACTTATCCATGGATAAACTGTAATACATGAATGTACCTTCCAACAGAAATATTGTGCTCCCAAGCAACAAAAAAACCAAACAAAAGCCTGAATGCTAATGATGTTATGTGGGAAACCAAAAAAAGGACAGTTTGTATGTGGTCAGTGCAAAACCAACAAAGCTGGAGTGCCTAACTTTCTGTTTCATACTCATACATTTAATATAAATAGCTACTGGTTTCACGTCTGAGCGCTGATGCAGCTGTAAAAAGACACTAGAGAGAGGGACCAGGGAGAGATACCAGAGAAAGATAGCAGAGAGAGACCAGAGAGAAACCAGGGAGAGAGAGTCCTTGGCTTTCACCTAATCACTATCGATGAAGCTATAATCTGACCCACAATCTTTGAACTTTGATCTGTCATATCATACTAGCGGTTCGTTGATAATGTATATGATGTTGTTTCTCACACACAAAAATCAGAGAAACCGCGGCCGCAAAAGGTGAAACGCGTTACAGCGAGGGACCACGGTACAGCCTCAACCAATCCTCTTAATCTCCATGTGCGGGGAGAGTTTTGATGGCCGCGTCTGGTCCTGAAGGCTTAATGGAGTATAATGAACTGCTAATGTGTGGCCGGCTTCATACTTTCCACGCCGCACTGTCCAAGCCGCTCACCGACCACTGAGCTGGGAACATAAACGCAGAAAGCCCGAACCAGTTTATGACCCCGAGAGAAGACGGGAAACTTCACACAAGTCGAGCCAAGAATTACGTTTGATTGACGATGAGGCGTAGAAGAGTCGCTGCATTTCGAAAGCTGCGAATGGTGTTTGGTTGTTATGGTTAAAACAGACCAAACGCAATTCAATTTTCTCTCTTATTTTCTTATAATTACACATTCATTAGACACTATCAATGACAAGACAGGGTGGAAAGTGAGTAGCAGTGTTTTTGTTTTTCAACTATCCCAAAATGCGAACAATGCACCGCTGTAGAATCTCTGTATTTGTGCTAATAACAACTCTTTTGTGGCATAAATATACATGCTGTTTGTCCCAACAGGAGCTTTGAAAAAGATTGAGACCAGAGCAAGACTAGAGAGGCCAGAGAGAGAGAGACCAAAGAGAGAGACCAGAGATAAACCAATGAGAGAGACCAGAGGGAAACCAATGAGAGAGACCAGAGGGAGCCCAGAGAGAGACCAGAGAGCAGAGGTGGGACAAAGTCATTGTTTAGCAAGTCACAAGTCAGTCTCAATTCATTGCCCTCAAGTCCCGAGTCAAGTCACGAGTCAAGACAGGCAAGTCCCGAGTCGAGTCCAAGTCAAAGGCCAACAAATCTCAAGTCAGTCCCAAGTCCTACGGTTTGACTTGCGAGTCCTCTCGAGTCTTTTTGACCGCGATTTGTTTCTTGTTGGTCTCCACGTACTTTTGTAGGCAAACAAAATAATGTTAGGAATCATTTTGCTGGTGCATTCTCGTTGGTCTCTGACCCATGGACTAACAGTTTGTTCCATGTTGTTGGCTGCTGGTAAATCAAAACTATCTACGTGATCTAATTGGATGTTGTGCCAGATGCAGGCTCAGTTACACATGCACAGACCACACATAAAATCAGAGCAGTCCGTGTCAACATACTTTTTATCTTTGGGGTTTTTAATGGGAAGTAGCAAGTGCAGCATATATGAATAGTATGCTTATATTATAAAGGACTGAAGGGACCAATGGAGGGGAAGGAACCTGGCCTGTATGAACTGGACCAGCATTAGTAAAACTAATGCTTTTAAAACTAAAACTAAGACACGTCTTTGCTCCGTCGAGCAAAGACGTGTCTTAGTCCGCTCCTGCTTCTGAACGGCTTGCTATCTCCTGTTTTTGTCTTTTTTCCTGGAGTTTTGCCACAGACAACTTTAACAGAATGGAAATGATTAATTGGTCCCTCAACGCAATTGATTCTATCTTTTCAACACGTAAGCGTGGGTCTGGAGAGCCCGTGTGCCCGGACGGGACTTCACCGGCGGGGTATACTCTTGACAGTTGGAACAAGTTTCAGCCCCTCTGTCTGTCGACCCTGTCCATTGAAGATTCGGAAGACGTATATATCTTTGGCATTTTGGTGGTGGGAATCCTCCTGTTTGGGTTTGGAGCGGTTCTATTCTACCATAAATTCGGTGGCATGGCAGTTCGCAAGATTCACGACCTGCTGGCCGACAAAATTGATGGGATGTACAAGGAGCTAAGCCGTGTCGTGGTTGAGAGTGCCGTGTCTGGACAACGGAGAGTGGTGTTGGTGGAACAGTTGATCAAAGATCTCGCAGCTCGTTCACTCGATGGGCATAAAACTCTGGAATTGAGATTGAATGACATTGTTTGTCAGGCTTGAACTCTCTGACCCGGCTTGGATTTGCCCCTGTGTACGGAGGTCTGAGGGCGCCGTAATTCGGTTTAATTGGAATTATAGAATATCTGCCTGCTTTTGATGCTACATTGCATATAATATTATCCCTCTCAGGCGATTTGGCGATTTGTGTTTCTCCTGCTGTGTCTTCTCCCCACTCTTATCTCACATTCCTTGACCAAGGCCATAAACAAGGTCCCACAATCTACAACAACTCACACTATTTCAGTCTCCAGCAAGGATCCCTCACCCCCGCCTCCCTCTACCTATCCATCTTGCTCCCTCCCTCCCCTCCATTCCTTATTGTTTTCCTACTCACCCCCTCCCTGATCCCGCCCCCCTCTGACAGCTACATTGGGCCGGCCGCCGGAGGTGCTCATCCCGAGAAAAAAATCCGTGGTTTATAAAAAGCACAATGTGTCTATCCAATTGTATGTGAACTGTATGTTATTGCTCTCTGCTGTTTCTTGCTGCACACAGCGCCGCAAATGGCGAAGTGGCACGCTCTCTGCCAAGACAATTTCCAAGTGATAACTTTGTTACTCACGTGGCAATAAAAATGATTCTGATTCTGATTCTGATTCTGATATCATTACATAATAAAATGTCTCATATAAATTAATTCAATCAGTCAAAGTACTGATTCTCATATCAATGCACCATAAACAATAGTGCAAGTATTAATCTAGCTTAGTGCACATAATCAAAACAACTATCTAATGTATGCAAACTTTAGCAGGAGGAGCACAGCAAAAATATACTCATAATAATAGGTCTCGGCGCTCACACAGAAAAATATAAGAAAGAGCCAACAGAGCAGCGCAGGCTAGCGCTAGTTTGACTCACCAGTTCCTCTTTAAAACACGGCACACAGTGTGACAACTGCGTCGATTCAATTGTATGAGGCTCCTGTAGTGAAAGCATATCAATTACGGTTTGTAGAACAAAATATGACGTTAGGTCGCGATAAATACCTGCAGCTCTCTCATTTCCAGCTCCCCTACGACAACACACCCACCGGTGAATGCAGTGCGCTTGTTTAGGGAAGTGTTGCTGAGCGAACTGCGGGGAACTCACGTTCGAACTCTCTCGCGAGCGCTACAACTACCGCAAGGCTTTGTTTCTTCAGAGACGGCATAGATAGAAAGAGAGATGCGGAGAAAGGTAAAAATGGCCCGGGTTACGCAAGTCTTTGCAAGTCAATTGGCGCAAGTCCAGGTGAAAGTCAGAGTCATTGATGTTAAAGTCCAAGTCAAGTTGCAAGTCTTTTTATATTTGGTCAAGTCGAGTCAAAAGTCATCAAAATCATGACTCGAGTCTGACTCGAGTCCAAGTCACATGACTCGAGTCCACACCTCTGCCAGAGAGAGACCAAAAAGAGAGACCAGAGAGAAACCAATGAGAGAGACCAGAGGGAGCCCACAGAGAGACCAGAGAGAGACCAGAGAGACCAGAGAGAAACCAATAAGAGAGACCAGAGGGAGCCCAGAGAGAGACCAGAGAGAGACCAGAGAGAGACTAGAGAGAGACTAGAGAGAGACCAAAGAGAGAGACCAGGTAGAGACCAGAGAGAGACCAATGAGAGAGACCAGGTAGAGACCAGAGAGAGACCAATGAGAGAGACCAGAGAGAGACCAGAGAGTGACCAATGAGAGAGACCAGAGAGAGACCGGACGTAGTGAGACCAGGGATAGAGAGTCCTTTAACCTAATCACTATCGATGAAGCAATAATCTCACCTATAATCTGTCATAATACTGTAGCACTTACAGTATATGACAATGTGTATGTTATTTGGGATGTGTGAAGATTGCTCATGGTCCTCTCTTTTTCACTTTTTGTCCAAATAATCTGGTCTAAAGATGTGACAGAGGCTAGAAATTCATTCTTGTGGAAACTAGTCGGGGTTCTCGCCAGGATTTTAGCAGCGTACGGGTCTTTCCTCAAGAACCAACTTCTTCCTTCAACCCTCATCCTCTTTCTCCACCAAAGAACATTACAAGGGTGCGAACCTGCTCTTTGGATTCTATCATTGTTTGTGATCAAGAAGTTTATGCAAATACAGCTGTTATGATTGTATGGGTGTCATTCATTTGCAGACAAACACATTGGAGCCATTGATTCATAAGGGGAGCGGGATGACCAATATCCATAGATATCATTAATATTCAAGATTCAAGAATGTATTCACCATTTGCATTTCAATGTCTATTTAAATGACTTTATGCATGGGCAAGGCACAACACAAAACAAAAAACGGGAGACGTATTTTATTGAGAGAAGAATCTGCTCTCACAGACAGACAGGCTGTGGATCCAGGACTCAGGCTGTAGAACGAGGACTTAGGCTGTGCGGTGCAGGGAGGGTGAAAAAAGTCCATGAGTCCAGTACAGGGGAGACCAGTCCACCAGGTGTAGGTTAAAGAGACCTCCCTAAAACTCCCTATCGGCCTTCATTGAGCATTTGTGTTATGTTTGCCCCTTGTCTCTTGTGATGTTTTTGATTGCTTCTCTTAAGTGTTTCCAGACTCTCTGTAGTTGGGGGGTCCTTCTGGTGGTCTAGACGTGTCTCTGTCCACGTTCTGTCTCCAGACCTGACGTGGTTTTTTCAGGAGCCTGGCTAAAGGGCGTCACCACACTGTTTATGTTGGAGATATATAACTGGGAACACCAGAGAAACCGGGAATGTGCACATGCATGGGACTGGAGGAGCCACAGGGCAGAGGAAATTAAACACGATATTTCATCCGTGATCCAACATTTTGACGGATGATTTATTAGATGCATATCGTTAGCATGCAGAGGGATGGATACTACACTTTTATCTATTTGTGTTATACTTTAGTGTTTCTATCCTCTGCTTTTGACCCTGTAATGCCATTGGGTCTTCAGTCAGTAGCAGTGGTCTATGGCAGTGGTGGATATTTCACAACTACCACCTCTCTGCTCTTTCTCTTTGGAAAAAGACCACAAGTTCCTGTTCTTTCCTGGGCTGCCTTGCTAGACCTGCACATTCGACCTCTTCTCAGATCGGCTCAATCATGTTATACTTTGTAAATATGGCCAAAAATATGTAATCAATGGCTGGATGGGCCGATTCAGATTGCTTAGAGGGGCTGATATGGCTCGCGGGGCAGGAGTCGAATAGGCCTGTTTCAGCAAAATAGAATCATTTATAAAACTTGTAGTGCTAAATGGAACATACATTGATGGATAGATGGTTGAATACTTATTTAATCCAAAATAAATAGCCCCGAAGTTTGTTGCTTATACTGATGCAGGATGATATTTATGGACATTTGTTAACATTTATGGATTAATGTGTTTGTTATTATTGCATTTCCTTTGCTCTGACCTTTTGTTGGAGGGTTGACAACTTTAGAGACGACTGCTGCTGGTTGTGATTTAGAGCTGCATAGAAAAATTGAACTGAAAATTGAACTTGAAACAGAAACTCTACATAACAGTCAATCTGGGCCGATTACCACTGACCCACATTTGAATGAACCTTTAGCAGATTGAAGCAGCGTCAGTGGTTTCCCGTTGCCTGCCACACACAGGAGCATGATGGGAGACTTTCCGCAGCGTCCTTGGATGCGGCCTCAAAGAAGCGGCTTCCCCTCGAGCTCCCGACAGCGGAAAAATGGAAATATATGGATTGAGAGCATGTGAGACGGCGCCGTGCACGAACGCAGCGCTTTGTATTTGATGGAGGTCTGTGGCGTGAAGAGGTGAAGCTTTGGACGGTTGATAAATAAGAAAGTCGGAGCAAAACGAATGTGGCGCCATAAGTATTGTGGTTTGGGACTTTGAGGAAACCACATGCACATGCCGAATATCAGCTAATCAAAGCCATGTGACGGGATTTCACATGTCTATTCCCCTGAGTCATTCCCCCAAGCTTTATGAGAGCAGCCAGTAATATATTATGACAATAGCATCGAGCGTGTATTAGGAGTGGACTTAATGCAGAAGAGGCCGATTGGAACATTAACTAGCTGGAGCCAATTTTCTTGTTTTATCAATTGACTCATTCATTTATTTGACAGGGAGATTGCAAGTCAACATAGAACAAAACAAGCTTGTAACTTCGGCATGTCAAATTCATGACATGTTATACTTCATTTCAAAGCCTATTGTCTCAGGAAAACACCCATATATTGTATCTGCTCTAAAATGTTAACTAAAATATACATAGAAGTTATAGTATAGTTTTAGCTAGCAGTCCTCCAATGCATCACTTAATGAATGATATTCTGCCCAGTTGTGGTTGAAAAGTATAATCCAAATTTATGTCAAATGCAGTTAATTTGTCAAAAAATGTTATACCACTTTTACTTCTGGCCCCAACCAGATCTTAACTTTTTAAATTTGGCCCACGACCTAAAAGAGTTTTTGTCACCCCTCTTGTAACTGATGCGTTGCAAGTAGAGTTACACTAATTTTCAACTCCAGTCCCTGGTTAGGCCTCTCTACACTAGATTATCATTTTCAATATTATCTTATAAACGTACCCTTTTTAAATCATTTACACACAAACTCAGTGCTATTTACTAATCTACAAATGGGTACAATTGAGTTTTGATTTCAGCCAGGATGTGAAATTGTATGAGCATTTCAACTTGCTGAGATCATGTGGATCATATGGAGAATTTTTTTTTACAGAGTGAGGCAGTGTTTCAGATTTATGCATTTAAGTAAGTAAGTAAGTGCTTCATTTATTTATATAGCGCTTTTTTTTTTACAGACCAATGTCACCCAAAGCACTTTACACTTTATCAGATATTATTCCATTCTCTCCACACGGTCATGACGGAAGTAAGACGCTGAACACACTGGCGCAACGAAGCCCCCAACACCATCCATTCACTCACTCATTCAGATTGGGCCTTTCTGAGTGGAGTTTGCATGTTTTCCCTGTGTCTGCGTAGGTTTTCCTCCGGGTGCTTCGGTTTCCAGTACCACTAAAAACATGTACAATAGGTCTGGCATGCGCCTCCTGTACTGACCCCGCTCTCTGTGTGGAGTGAGAGACACAATTGTAAAGCGCTTTGTGAGTCTGGTCTGTGAAAGGCGCTCTATAAATAAAGGTTACTTACTTACTTACTGGAACAGTCTTCCTATACGTTTATTAGACCGGCTTATACTCTGACAATGTTGAATCCAGGTTGAAAACTATTCTATAGATACAACTGAAGTATTGTACCTTCTCTCTATTGAATGTACTATGATTATCTATGATTTGAACGCCTTGTTTGATTTCAATGTTTATTTTCTAGCTTTGGTGAGCACTCTGAGTTGCCTTGTGTATGAACTGTTCTATGTCAATAAACTTGCCTTGCCCATCTTCAATCAGCTTTGTCTCTCCTTTACACCAAACTATTTGTTGTGTTGTGGAATCTAGAGCATCCGCTTCAGTGACCCTCCGTTCTCTCTATGCTTGCTTACTTATTTGTGTTCAGCCAAGCTCATAATATTCCCATTCTCTCTTCTTCCCATTCCAGCCAGCCTCCGATAATTGCCACATGTCTACCCTTCGGCCATGGCGTGCAAAGGGCTCCCCCTGGTGGTGGTTCTGGCTGTACTGTTTTGCCTCGGAGTGAAGCTGGAAGTTTGGGGAGACCAGCTTAAACCGGGACGCGCTCCACTCATCCCGCACAGACCTTTTGTCGTGGTCTGGAACGCCCCGACCGAATTCTGCCGCCTACGATTCAAAGTGGACTTGGATTTGAGCGTTTTCGACATCGTTGCGAATCTCAACGAAACTCTGAGCGGTCCGAACGTGACTATCTTTTACCACCGCCATCTCGGATACTACCCATTCTACTCCAACTCAGGAATACCCATCAATGGCGGCCTTCCCCAAAATCAAAGCCTCACCAAACACCTCAGCAAAGCAAGAGTTGATATCGATAAAACCATCCCGCAGAAGGATTTCAGAGGACTTGGTGTCATCGATTGGGAAAACTGGCGACCGCAATGGGTACGCAACTGGGGTGCAAAAGACATATACAGGAACAAGTCCAAGGAACAGATCCGGAAAATGCATCCAAACTGGCCAGAGAGCAAAGTGGAAAAGGAGGCGAAAGAGAGTTTTGAGAAAGCAGGGCAAGCGTTCATGAACTTGACATTGGCGTTGGCAGAAAGTCGAAGACCGGAAGGACTCTGGGGGTTTTACTTATTCCCGGATTGCTATAACTACGGATACAAACAGCATCCGCAAAGATACACGGGAGAGTGTCCGAACGTGGAGCATGTGAGAAATGACCATCTGATGTGGCTGTGGAAGGAGAGTACGGCCTTGTACCCCTCCATATATTTGGACTATGAACTCCGGTCTTCGTCCAATACCGTGAAGTTTGTGCACTACAGAGTTAAAGAGGCCATGAGGATCGCTTCAATCGCCCGAACCGACCACTCTCTGCCGGTTTTTGTCTACTCCAGACCTTTCTACGCGTATACCTTCACAGTGCTTTCGCAAGTAAGGCAAGAGCTCAAATGGTGTCACATAAAGCAAAGGAAAATGTTGTTTAAAAATGTAATGTTTTTAGATCCGTCCATGCTAATCCCCTCTCTATGCTCCTGTCTCAGTCCTGTAATATTGTGATGTCATTATTCTACTATGAGTCATTTTCTGCCTTTTAAAGCACAAGTATTGTCATAAATTATTTGAAATTACAGCCTTTGTAATCTCTTGGCTGTGGTTGAAGCAGTTAAGTTTCAAATTTGAAATAAATGTAAAGAAATTATAAAATTCCCTCATTTCAAGTAGTTTCTATATTTACAATAAGCCTTCTCCTTTCTAGAGTGACTTAATCCACACCATTGGGGAGAGTGCTGCTTTGGGTGCGGCGGGTGCAGTCTTGTGGGGATCATCTGAATACGCCCGGTCACAGGTAACATTCAAGCATGCACAATGTGGCGGTCTCCCAATCACAGTTCTAACCAGGCCCTGACTTGCTTAGCTTCAGAGGTCTGACAGCATCTGGCTTTCACATGCAGGTGGTGCCACAACAACAAAAACAGTGGCAAAGAAAAGTTTAGTGGTTCTCTGTTCTGAGTTCTGAACTTTAGAGGACAGTCGCAGTCTTCCTTTTGACAGCTGCAGCAGCGCTCAGACCATAGACTGTAAATATTGACGGACGTAGTAACGCCTATCTCCGCCGTTCAAACTAATGTGCCATAATTTTTGCCGTCAAAATGGCTGCGGGGGCTGTAAAATATGAATAAATGCATCTGCGCATGCGTCAGCCGGCACAAGCTCCATTCATTTGACGAGTGCCTTCAAAATTTTGCAGCGGCTAAAGTAGACTGGTCAAAAAAAAATCCCTCCCCTCAGCGTTGACTCACATGTGGAACGTAGTGTTGGGCCAAGAGCCGACTTTTGGACCATCCTGTAAACCCGTTTTTGAGAGGTAAGAAGATACGTACATTTGCATTGAATAAATCGTTTTCCGGGTCCAGCCCCTCTGGCCTAGGGTGGTATTGCAAGCATGTCAGCGCACATCATTTTGGAGATTTTTGAGCCGAAACCCGCCCCTGCTGGATCAGATCTATGTATAACCAACGGATTGGATATCGCTGCGATCACATTTCACATTTCATTAGAAGTTGTATAAAGTGTGTGGTGAGCAGTGGGGGCGGGTCCCAGCTCAAAAGTGGCCAAAATGACGTGCGCTGACATGCTGCAATACCACCCCGGGCCGATGGGGGTGGACCCAGAAGAAGAATTAGCCAATGCTAACATATAGCATTGGCAGACCTCTCGAAAACGTCTTTACAGGATGGACCAAAAGTTGGTTCTTGGCCCAAAGCTCCGTTCCACATGTGTGTCAATGCTGAGGGGGGTGGATTTTTTTGGTCCCCTCTAGTTTACTCGCTGTGAACTTTTGAAGTCTCTCGTTCAAATGAATGGAGCTGCGCCGGCTGACGCATGCGCAGATGCGTTTTTTCACAATTTTCTTGTGGGCGGGACCACTCGCGGCCATTTTGGATTTCTCCAGTAGAGCACATTTTTTGGCCCATTAGTTAGAACGGCGGAGATAGGCGTGACTCTGTCCATTAATATATACAGTCTATGGTGGTGAGGGGTTTTATAAGTGATACTTTCGCCAATTATTTTGCTTATTGTGGGTTATTTGTAGAGTCCCCTATTAAATCAGTGACCACTGTAATGCAAAATCTTTTCCTTTGCTTTGCTTCTCTCCGCAGAAAAACTGTCTGACGGTCAAACACTACATCGACGGACCCCTCGGCCACTACGTCATCAACGTCACCTCCGCGGCCAAACTGTGCAGCAAGGCTCTGTGCAAGAAGAACGGCCGCTGCGTACGCAAAAGTCTGGACACGCCCTCCTACCTGCACCTGAACCCTCGCTTCTTCCGGATCTACCGCAACCCCTCGCCAACAAGGGGCCCGCTCTTCACCGTCAGGGGCCACCTCGACCACCGTGACATCCTGGACATGAAGCATAAGTTTAGCTGTCAGTGCTACCAGGGTTGGACCGGCGTTTACTGTGAGGTCCCCCAAAACCCCGTCCCGATCCAGCCTGAAGCTCCACGCCACAGGGAGCGAGGCCTGCTGGGAGATTTACTGCTGCTGTTGTCGCTGCATTTTTCCTGTGTTTGTGTCATTGTGTTTTTAGGGTTGTGTTTGATTATTAAGTGTCTAATTTTATGATGAGGTTGTTTGATAAGATAAGATAAGATAAACCTTTATTAGTCTCACAGTGGAGAAATTTCAGTGTCATCGTTGCGCACATTACAGCAGAGAAAGGAGATAAGAGCACTCAGATTGCACACATCAAATAGTCTATTATTTAAGATAATAGACAATAAAATTAAAATAAGAATAAAATAAAATTAGATGAACTCTGGGCTATAATTGATTCAGATTCAGATTATTTTTTATTCAGACATTCAAACATTCAACAGATGCCAAACAGATGATAAATAAACATAAAGTCTGAAATGAAATAGGCAGAAGCTAAAGCTTATTGCGCCTATCCCAGAGTATTTACAAAACATAAACAGTAAAGCTGCCAATGTCTTATGCAAGTAGTTATACAATTTTTGTTTTTAGATCGTCACAAAGAAGAAAGAAAAACAATCTATCATCTTAAGTTTGCATCCTTAGCGTCCATTCTCAATGTATTTTTTTATAATTGATTTCTTCAAAAGAATTTTAAATTGAATTAAGGTTTTACAGTCTTTTACCTCTTGGTCCAACTCACTCCACACATTAATCCCAACAAAATTGCACTTGGTTCAGAGTATTTACAGATGTCTATATTATACATTAGCCGCGGAGAATATGAATATGAGCAGAATAAACATCTGAAATAATATCAACAGGTAAAGTGACTTGAATGGGAGAATTATCAGATGGATATGAATAATACAGTAAAATATCAACAGGTAAAGTGACTGGTGAAAGGCATATATATCAGATATGTAATAATGCAGTAGTACTGATAACAGGTAAAGTTGGAGAGCAGAGGAGCTGAGAGAAATTAGTCAAGAAAGCTAAGATGGTTCGACGAATAGTTAGAGGAGGATGCAGCGATGAGAGTTGTGACCAGATTAGTTTTACATAAGGACCTGCATGGGGTAATTTGTAATAACTTTGATATTATCTGTGTTTTTAGTCCCATACAAAGGGCTAAAGAGGACAAGAGGTTATAAGAAGGATAGACAAGGTAAAGTTGTAACGGAAGCATATTGCATTCACTTTCCTAAGAAATCCCAACAGTAGCAAACTGGAACAGAAATAAGAAGGGAAAATAGGGGCAATGAGGTAAGTAATCATTATTTATATACCGCCTTTTCACTGCAGTTCTGAGTCTCAAAGCGGTTAATTGTTATTTTTGGGCTTTAGTCTCTCACTCTACACAGAGATGGGAGCGGGGTCGCCAGTGCAGGAGGCGCATGCCAGACCTATTGTACAGGTTTTTAGTGGCAGGGGAAACCGGAGTACCCGGAGGAAACCTACGCAGATACGGGGAGAACATGCAAACTCCACTCAGAAAGGCCCTGGTCCAACCGGGATTCGAACCCAGGACCTTCTTGCTGAGAGGCGAGAGTGCTATCAACTCAGCCACCGTGCTGCCCAATGAGGGTGATGGGTGGATGCACAAATTTGTAAAAATAGGAGCTTGCACCCATACACACCCACGCACCACAGTACACACACACATGCACACACACACACACACACACACACACACACACACGCACACACACCACTGTACACACACCCACTTGTAAATATCCACACTGTTGTCTGTCTTGTTGTATTTGTCTGTGTGTCTGCACTTGTATTGCATTGTCTATTTTTTCACAATGAACAAAAAAAAGGAAATGCTATAAGCAGGATGACCAACGATCATGAAGGTTTTGTTTGGACACTCAACACGCTTCACATGTCAATATTCATTCACTCCATACACGGTGGTGATAAACTACTACTATAGCCACCACTGCCCTGGGGCACACTGACAGAAGCGAGGAAACCAGTCTATGTCGTCGTCCCAGCTAACCACCACCAACCATTCACACACACACACCAGAATCCTTCTCAAATGATGATAAATGTGTTTAAACATCAGGAGGAATGTTATGTTGGAGATTTATTTTGCCGGGTATACATACTGTACATTGGCAGCTATATACTGTATACCGCCGAGTTAAAAGAACTTGATAGAAGTAGCTACTTAGCCCAGCAAATCCTGTATTTTACCATAGTTTTAAATGCAATAAAAAATTTATTGATTGATGTGTATTGCTTCTTTCTGACAATGTTTAAGTGATTTAATATACAAGGCAGTATGGCCCTTGGACTGCCACTCCCCCTTGGACTGCCACCTTAACGTGGTGGGGGAGTTTGAGCACTCGGATGATCCTGGGAGCTATGCTGTCTGGGGCTTCATGCCCCTGGTAGGGTCTCCCATGGCAGACAGGTCTCAAGTGACGAATCAGACAAAGCGCAGTCCGAAGCCAACCATGGACAGCACTATTACTAGAACGGTGACGTCGCCCGCCATGGTGCAGCCGGGGCTCCACCCTGGAGCCAGGCCTGGGGTCGGGGCTCGCAAGCGAGCGCCTGGTGGCCGGGCCTTAGCCCACAGGGCCCGGCCGGGCTCAGCCCGAAGGGATGACGTGGGCAGTCCCTCCTGTGGGCCCACCACCTGCAGAGGGGTCCGTGGTGGCGAGGTGCAGCGAGGACTGGGCAGCAGTCGAAGGCGGAGACCTCGACGACCCAGTCCACACACCCAACATCTGGCTCTTGGGACGTGGAACGTCACCTCACTGGGGGGGAAGGAGCCCGAGCTTGTGGGGGAGGTTGAGCGATACCGACTAGAGATAGTCGGCCTCACCTCCACACACAGCTTGGGCTCTGGAACCCAACTCCTTGAGAGGGGTTGGACGCTCCACTTTTCTGGAGTTTCCCGCGGGGAGAGGCGGCGAGCTGGGGTGGCCATTCTCATTGCCCCCCATCTCAGCCGCCACGTGTTGGAGTTCTCCCCGGTGAATGAGAGGGTCGCGTCCCTCCGCCTCCGGGTGGGGGACAAGTCTCTCATTGTTGTGACGGCCTACGGGCCTAACAGCAGTGCAGAGTACCCGGCCTTCTTGGAGTCCTTGGGAGGGGTACTGGACGGTGCACCGCCCGGGGACTCCGTTATTCTCCTGGGGGACTTCAACGCCCATGTGGGAAACGCCAGTGACACTTGGAGAGGGGTGATCGGGAAGAACGGCCCCCCTGATCTGAACCTGAGCGGTGTTCAGTTGTTGGACTTCTGTGCCAGTCACAGTTTGTCCATCACGAACACCATGTTCGAGCACAAGGGTGTCCACCAGTGCACGTGGCACCAGGACACCCTAGGCCGGAGGTCAATGATCGACTTTGTTGTCGTATCATCTGACCTGACACTCGGGTGAAGAGAGGGGCGGAGCTGTCAACCGATCATCACCTGGTCGTGAGTTGGATCCGCTGGCAGGGCAGGAGGCCGGTCAGACCTGGCAGGCCCAAGCGTTTAGTGAGGGTTTGCTGGGAACGTCTCGCTGAGCCCCCTGTCAGACGGACTTTCAACTCACACCTCCGGGAGAGCGTCTCCCAGGTCCCGGCAGAGGAGGGGGACATCGAGTCCGAGTGGACCATGTTCTCTTCCTCTATCGCCAATGCGGCGGCTCGTAGCTGTGGTCGCAAGGTCTCTGGTGCTGGTCCCGGCGGCAATCCCCGAACCCGGTGGTGGACACCGGCAGTAAGGGATGCCGTCAGGCTGAAGAAGGAGTCCTATCGAGCAATGATGGTTCGTGGGACTCCGGAGGCAGCTGTCCAGTACCGGCAGGGCAAGCATGCCGCGGCCCGGGCTGTTGTAGAGGCAAAAACCCGGGACTGGGAGGAGTTCGGAGAGTCCATGGAGCATGACTATCGGTCGGCCTCTAAGAGGTTCTGGCAAACCGTCCGGCGCCTCAGGAAGGGGAAGCAGTTCTTTGCCAACACCGTGTATGGTGCGGGTGGAGGGCTGCTGACCTGGACTGGGGATATTGTCGGACGGTGGAAGGAATACTTCGAGGTTCTCCTCAATCCCCCCGTCACGTCCTCCGTCCAGGAGGCAGAGGCTGAGGATGTTGGGGCGGATACTTCCATCTCCCTGGCCGAGGTCACCAAGGTGGTTGGCAGCCTCCATGGTGGCAAGGCGCCGGGAGTGGATGAGATCCGTCCTGACTATCTAAAGTCTCTGGATGTTGTAGGACTGTCTTGGCTGACACGTCTCTGCAACATCGCGTGGCGATTGGGGGCGGTGCCAATGGAGTGGCAGACCGGGGTGGTGGTCCCTCTCTACAAGAAGGGAGACCGGAGGGTGTGTTCCAATTATCGTGGGATCACACTCCTCAGCCTCCCCGGTAAGGTCTACTCCAAGGTACTGGAGAGGAGGCTACGTCCGATGGTCGAATCTCGGATTCAGGAGGAGCAGTGTGGTTTTCGTCCCGGTCGCGGAACACTGGACCAGCTCTATACCCTCCATCAGATACTTGAGGGTTCATGGGAGTTCGCCCAACCTGTCCACATGTGCTTTGTGGATTTGGAGAAGGCGTTCGACCGTGTTCCCCGGGGTGTCCTTTGGGGGGTCCTCCAGGAGTACGGGGTCCGGGGTCCTCTGCTGAGGGCCATCCGGTCCCTGTATGACCGGAGTCAGAGCTGTGTTCGCATTGCCGGCAGTAAGTCAGACCTGTTCCCGGTGCATGTTGGCCTCCACCAAGGCTGCCATTTGTCACCGGTTCTGTTCACTTTATTTATGGACAGAATTTCTAGGCGCAGCCAGGGGCCGGAGGGGGTCCGGTTCGGGGACCGGTTCGGGGACCACAGGATTTCATCTCTACTTTTTGCGGATGATGTCGTCCTGCTGGCTCCAACGAACCAGGACCTGCAACATGCACTGGGACGGTTTGCAGCCGAGTGTGAAGTGGCTGGGATGAGAATCAGCACCTCCAAATCCGAGGCCATGGTGCTCGACCGGAAAAAGGTGCCTTGCCCTCTCCAGGTGGGTGGAGAGGTCCTTCCTCAAGTGGAGGAGTTCAAGTATCTCGGGGTCTTGTTCACGAGTGAGGGAAGGATGGAGCGTGAGATTGACAGGCGGATCGGTGCAGCGTGCGCAGTGATGCGGTCTCTGTATCGGACCGTTGTGGTAAAGAGGGAACTGAGCCGAAAGGCGAAGCTCTCGATTTACCGGTCAATCTTCGTTCCCTCCTTCACCTATGGTCATGAGCTGTGGGTAATGACCGAAAGAACGAGATCGCGGATACAAGCGGTCGAAATGAGCTTCCTCCGCAGAGTGGCTGGGCGCTCCCTTAGAGCTAGGGTGAGGAGCTCGGTCACACGGGAGCTCGGAGTAGAGCCGCTGCTTCTCCACGTCGAGAGGAACCAGTTGAGGTGGCTCGGGCATCTGTTCAGGATGCCTCCTGGACGCCTTCCTGGGGAGGTGTTCCGGGCACGTCCCACCGGGAGGAGGCCCCAGGGAAGACCCAGGACACGCTAGAGGGACTATGTCTCTCAGCTGGCCTGGGAACGCCTTGGGGTCCCCCCGGACGAGCTGGAGGAAGTGTGTGTGGATAGGGAAGTCTGGGCGTCTCTGCTTAGACTGCTGCCCCCGCGACCCGGCAACGGATAAAGCGGAAGAAAATGGATGGATGGATGGCAGTATGGCAGCTGTGAGCCAAAAAATTATAAGTGTGACAGTTACTGAGCTGGATGAGTTTACTTTCAATTGTAAAGAGCCAGAGCGAGTTGGAGCAAAACTTCAACCATGAGCACTTCCCTATTGGGTTTCACTGAGCCAGCAGGTTAGCACTGTTGGGAACTCCCTGAAGAGTGCTGGTATTTCGTCTGGAAACTATACTTTGATGGCGATGTCTTTAGTGGGCGTGGCTTGTGGTGAGGAAGGTCACATGACTAACCTCCTTAACAATAGTCCTGGTTTGATCTCTGGGGAAAGGGAGGGAGTTTTTTTTTTTTCTTCCTGAGTCGTGGTAAGGAGAAGCTGCAGTAATCGCACCCAGGATTAAGGAACAGGAGACGTCATGCTTGTTTTTTGCTTTAGATGCGTTTTGTTCAAGTTTACAGTGTCATTAATCTGCGATGAGTGGATCTGGGCTTATCTTTCATTGCTCTTTGTAGACAACGCTACGCCACACCCTGTCTGAAGACTCTGCACTTTACATGAACGAATGAATATCACCTGTTGGTCTCAAAACATGCAACTTTGGAACTCTCTGCAGCAGAACTAACATTAACATTGGCAGGAGGATTATTTGTTTTCTTCTACACCAGACGATTGTAAGAGAGCAAAGTAATTTACTTACATATAGAAGAACCGAATTTAACCTTATTCTACACAGAAGACAAGATGAACTTTACTAAACTATTAACACTAGGACTCCCAGAATTACCCAGAAACTATTGAACTGAAATCCTCAGAGCAGTCATTTTGATTGAGTTTCCTTAAAATCAATAGTATTTTGCAATTTTATATAATTGCAAAAAAAAAAAAAAAATAGGCAAGGCAAGGCAAGTTTATTTATATAGCACAATTCATACACAAGGCAATTCAAAGTGCTGAACAAAATAAGAAAGCATTAAAATCATAAATAATCATTGGGTTTGATTTCCACCAGTTTCATTTGCCAATTACTTTTGGACATTTCTCATGCGTAACTCCTCCCTCAGGCAGAAAGCATCACCACACATACAGTAAATGTTTAGTTTCTACTTTTTTCATATTCTAAACCATGAAAGGACAAAAATGTATACTGCAGTAATGGATACTGCAGAATGTTTCTGCTGTTAACACGGAGTGAGAAAGATGTTCAAGTCTGCAGAGGAGGGGTCAAATGCAGCCTCGCGGAAATTCTACTCTGGAAGACTGACGGCTAAAGCCACCCCCTTCAAGGCCGGCCTTGCATCCTCAGCCTATCGCACAGCAAACGCCCATTTCCAGCCAACTTATGCTGGTCAAGCCAGCAACTTAAAAGTGGAGAAACTCCCACCTCCTTTTCTCACCCTGCCTCAAGCATGCTTCTTTCCTGCTGCCCGAATGCCACCACCAGTGCCTAGGTCCCGGGGGGATTGTGCGCGCACTCACGCAGGAGCCTCGCTGACTAAACACCGCACCGGGGCCTAGGGCGCCAAACCACCTTTCAATAAAAACATTCAAAATGCATTTTGTCTTCTGAAGTCTCTCCAGATTGAAATCATAGTGATAGCCTTAATGTGGTAGAAGCCAGGTTGAACATGGAAACCTGGAGCCAATTTCCTTTCATGGGCATTTGTTCTGACAGGGTTAGCTTCACGCTGTGTTTGGGGCAGACGCATTGCTAAGGCAAGCTTGAGTTTCCCCCACAAATGAAGTCAACCAGTTGGTCTTTACATGGCTCATATCTGACAATATAGAAAATGGTAACTGTGCTAAAGGACTTTACTTTTCAATGTAAGTCAATTGGAGCCATGAGCAGGTTGGAGCAAACTTCCTCCATGAACCCTTCCCAATTGGGCTTCAATGAGGTAGAGGACTAGCATTGTCCATCTATACACTGTCTACGGGCCTTATTTATTGTCTCATGTATCTGATCTCCAAGTTAACAAAGCAAAAGGACTTCCAAACAAAATATATGCCTAGACGATTTGTTTTGTAGATCCGTTTTGAACAATCAACAGGCCGTTGTGTTTCTAGCGTCCACATAAACACTGGGGACAAATGCATGGTGACTGAGGTTAACTTGGCCAAACATTATGACCTTTTGGATAACATCAAAATGGAAAACGTTCAGCTCCTCGGTTTGGGCATTGACCAACTCACAAACCGCTCTCCTCTCACTGTCAACTCTCACAGAAAGCATGCAGACCTCCCATTTTCGGGGAAATGGTGTTCTACCCTCAATTTGGAGATTTATTGCTCTGTCAAATCACTGGTAAGTTGTGGTAAATACAATGTTAATCAAAATGAAGTAGCGTGAGCACTATTTAAAAACGTTGATGGATTATATATTATATATTATCTTTATTTATCAGACTCGAAGTCCATAAAAAACAAACAAACACATCACAAACACAAACAGTTATAAAAGAAAACTGTACCAGAGCTTCCACAGAGCTGACTGGTAGCGCACAGAACTCATACTGGGGTTCACCAGAGACCGCACAAAATACTGTAGTTCTAACTGACATTCAGATGGCATATAAACCTGTACATCGTATTTCTCATGAGAGCATGGAAAGAGTTCACACGACTCTGACAGAACAGCAGACTAGCACTACTGGACCTGGGCTTTTTCAGCAGAATCCTGAAAGCATCATTATATGCAATTTTGAGCTTCTGTAGTGCAGATTAGTTATGCTAGATTAGTAATACTATATACTACTTGACTTTGACACCCATGGACTAGAGCAGTGTTTTTCAACCAGTGTGGCATGTTTGTCTGACTCTCGCCAGACCCTTGTAGTTTGCTGAGCTTCACACATGGGTCTGGGTCTGCTTCATAGCGGATACATTTCAGAGGGCGGGGCCTTGTAAAAAAAATCCTTGTATGTGATTGGATAAAACACTTGTCTGTTATCTTCAACAACACTCCCCACTTGGTTTTACCTGCCCCCTGTGATTTTATAGCAAATGATTTTAACAGTAGACTTAGTTCTGCATTGGATCAAGTCGCTCCTTTAAAAACAAAAATCATAAAAACAAAATCTGTACCCCCATGGAGAAATGAGGAAGTACGGAAAATGAAACGAGAGTGCAGGGCGGCAGAACGAAGGTGGAGGAAAGATAAAATAACAATCAACTACGAACTATATAAAAGCAATCAAAAAGCATACAATAACACAATTAGAAATCATAAGAACAAATACTTTGCAAAGCTAATCACCCAAAATAAAAATAACCCAAAGGTCCTATTTTCAACCATCGACACCATTTTAAACCCTGATTTTAGCATGTCTCTTTTAACCCCCACAGACTCCCTCTGTGAGGATTTTGCAGTCCACTTCACGGGGAAGATAAACACAATCAGATGTAACATTTTATCCAACCGCACAACTGTTTTTAACACATCTGATTGTTTGTCTTCACCAGAGGAAACACTGGACAGTTTTGTCCTGGTTGATGCTGAAATGCTGTCTTTTACATGTCTTTTAGATCCAGTCCCCATTTTATTTATGAATCTTTTAGAGAGGAGCTTTTAAACCTGATGAATTGCTCTCTTCAGACTGGAGTCTTTCCTGCAGCCTTCAAAGCGGCTGTGGTGAGACCCCTTCTGAAGAAGAGCAATTTAGATTTTAATGATTTTAACAACTACAGACCGGTATCCAACCTGCCATTTTTAAGCAAAATTTTAGAAAAACTTGTTTTTACCCAGCTCAATGCCTTTTTAGATCAGCAACACATTTTAGAGAAATTTCAATCAGGTTTTAGGGTGAACCACAGCACAGAGACTGCTCTTTTAAAGATTTTAAATGATTTTAGACTAAGTTATGATTCTAAAAAGGTGACCGTGTTGGTTCTACTGGATCTAAGCGCTGCCTTTGATACAGTAGACCACACCATTCTTTTATCCCGCCTGAAACACCTCGACCTCTCTGGTGCTGTCCACAAATGGTTCACTTCTTATTTAACAGACAGATCCTTCATGGTAAGTTTGGATACCTGCTCCTCTCAGGTCCATAAAATCACATGTGGTGTGCCCCAGGGTTCCATTTTAGGTCCAGTCCTTTTTAACGTGTACATGCTCCCTCTTGGCGGTGTCGTCAGGAGACATGGAATTAACTTCCACAGTTATGCAGATGATACACAGCTGTACATCTCCATGTCTCCTGACGACACCAGGCCAATGGATGCTCTTTTTAACAGCATTTTAGACCTGAAATCCTGGATGGCAGAAAACTTTCTCCAGCTCAACCAGGACAAAACTGAGGTTTTAGTCATCGGTCCTGAGGCCCAGAGAGAGAAACTTTTATCAAAACTCCAATCACACTCTTTTAATCCATCATCACAAGTGAGAAACCTGGGCGTAATCTTTGACTCTGAGCTGACTTTTATTCCTCACATCAAGAACATCACAAAAATAGGTTTTTATCATCTAAAGAACATCGCCAGAGTCCGCCCCATTCTCTCTCGGGGCAACACGGAGACGCTGATGCATGCTTTTATCACCAGTCGCATTGACTACTGTAATGCCCTGCTCTCTGGTCTTCCCAAAAAGAACATTTCAGGTTTACAATTACTCCAAAACTCGGCCGCACGTGTCCTGACTAAGACCAGGGGGCGGGACCACATTACACCGGTTTTAAAATCGCTGCATTGGCTCCCCGTGTGTTTCAGGATCGATTTTAAGGTTCTTTTAATGGTTTTTAAATGTCTTAATGGTCTTGGGCCTTCTTATCTTTCAGATTTGCTTTTATCCTATGAGCCTTCCCGGCCCCTGCGCTCCTCCGGCAGCAGACTCCTAACCATCCCCAAAGTCAGGACACACACTCACGGTGAGGCAGCTTTCCAGCACTACGGCCCCCGTCTCTGGAACAGTCTGCCGGAGGAGCTCAGGGCCGTATAGAACGTTCATATTTTTAAAAGCAGGCTCAAGACACACCTTTTTAGATTAGCTTTTGATTAGTTTTTACTATTTCATTTTATATCTTCTATTATTTATTGTATTGCTATTGCTTTTATTCATGTATTGTGTGTTAGTTCATTTTAGTTTCACATTTTTGTGTTTTACATATTGTATTGTTATTGTATTGTTTTTAGTGTACCCAGTGTTTCCTCTGGAGGAGCCCTCTGCACTGGGAGCGGTGGTCGGCATGGCTGTGGGGGTCGGACTCTTGGACCTGGTGGGGGCCTGGGGCCTCGGTTTCGGGTCTCTTCTAGATCCTGTGTCGTCCCCTGTGGCTACAGGCGGCTCTCTGCTCCTGGTGCAGACGGCTCCTTGGATGACGCTTTTTCAGCTGGTTGCATCTGAACCCTGCCAAGTCTCTCATCATTGTTTTACTTGTGTGTGTGTGTGTGTGTGTTTGTGTGTGTGTGTGTCAGAGAGTGTGTCAGAAAAGCGCTTTATAAATAAAATTTGATTTGATTTGATTTGATTATCTTGAATGACGTGTTCCTTGGGCGGTTCCGTGGGCGGCACGGTGGCTTAGTGGATAGCACTCTCGCCTCTCAGCAAGAAGGTCCTGGGTTCAAATCCCGGTTGGACCAGGGCCTTTCTGAGTGGAGTTTGCATGTTCTCCCTGTGCCTGCGTAGGTTTCCTCCGGGTACTCCAGTTTCCCCTACCACTAAAAATATGTCCAATAGTTCAGGCATGCCCCTCCTGTACTGGCGACCCCGCTCCCATCTCTGTGTGGAGTGAGAGACAAATGCCCAAAATTAACTATTGTAAACCGCTTTGAGACTCAGATCTGCAGTGAAAAGGCTGTATACTGTATAAATAAAGATTACTTACTTACTACTTACCTTCAACCACTCACATTGAAGCACACAATCCAGCCGATTCAGCACACGGCTCCCATGGGTGGCCAAATTTTCCAGCCCAAAACCTGAGAGAATGCCCCCCCCAAAAAAAAATTACACCCAGATCGATTTTTTGGCTAAAAACATAATGTAATCAACTTGGGCTATCATGATTCTGTTTATTGTCTTTCTGTTTATTTATTACCTACGAGTCGCTTGGAAAAAACTAAAACCACCCAACCCTGCTGCGTATTGTTGTAAACAGGAACACTTAAGCAGTGCTTAAACCACACTGTACACGAACATTTGACTCTTAAAATACACATATAACAACATGGAACCACCAACATCTCGCCTGATATTGCATTAAAAGTGACATCCGTGTCTTAATTCGTTCATATTTAAACTTAAACTTACTTGTTTATGTCCGTCATCTTGGATTGCTTTCGCTGCCATGTGAGACACGCACGAGAAGGCGGTGCAAACCCGAAGTTACACTGGCAATCCTGATTGGCCGATTATGTTTTGATCTCCCGAAGGAGTTTGCATTCAGCAGTGTCACTCCCGTATTCGTCCCGGAAACCGAATTCGTCCGGAAGTTCAGTTTGATCCAACGAGCATGCGCAGCAGTAGAGTCACCACTCAAGGACTTATTACACTTTTTGACATGCGCAAACTGAACTTCTGGACGAATCCGGTTTCCGGGACGAATACGGGAGTGACAGGCATCAATCCCAGACCCTTTCTGGGATCTGGGTTCAGCGAAACGCCTCTGGTGGAGCATGGCGGAACTACAAGGGTCTGGCGAGAGTCAGGCTAGTGGTATGTGGGTGTGACTTTAGATGTTTATTAGTGTGCCTTGGAAATGATCAAAGCCACACTATTATTGTGTATATGTGTGTGCGTCTGTCAGCGAATGAGTTTGTGTAAAAGGAGATAATGTGAGATGACAAGACAGATTTTTTTGTGCTTGTTTGATTTGCGATATAATACACATTGATGAGAATGATTTTGCTTTGTTGATAAAGGCTGTGGAGTTTAATGTTTTAACAAATGTAGTTGGTGGTGTGCCATTTCCTTTTTCGCAATGACAAAGGTGTGCCACGGCTCAAAAAGTTTGGGGAACACTAGATTACAGAATCTTATGTCCCAGTTTTAAATTCCAATGCCATGGCCTGTTAGCACCCACATTAAAACATGATGGTGGTAGCTAACGACTCCAAACGCAGACCAATCAGAGCTGCATTTGTTTAATAGAGCTATCGAGGAAGTAGTTAAAGATCACTCGAGGACATTTTCACAGAATTTCACATATTTCTCCACTTATTTCCTTTACGCAAACTGTACTAAACACCGTGTAGACCACCCCCAGTCCATTCAGTCAGCGCTCCTTAAGACTGTGGAAAAGTCTTGTGGTTTTCCTTCATAGTTCAGAGCCGGGGCCAGTTTTCCTGCTCGCTCTCAGGCTATTGTTTCTTCTGGTGCCATCCTCTCGGCCGTTCCAAGGGCAGCTCCGTGTTACGACCCCTGGGGAGGAGGCAGGAGGGAGGGAGGGTTTTGGGGTGGGTCCTGTGTTGGTCTGGGACGGGGATCAGAGAGATGGAATGTTGGATTGGAATGGGCGAGCTTGGACCGGAGCCCTGGTCTGGGTTGGGCTGTTGGTGAAGGTAGAGTTTTATTCTTTGTCCAAGCTGATTTCTGCCGTGATAGTCGTCCAACTGTAAAAACAGTAACAATCACGCCATATGAAGTAAGTAAGTTGTCTGTATTTAAGTGGCGCAATTCACAGACCAAGGTCGCACAAAGCACTTTATACGATTGTGGTGTGTCAGTAATTCCTGTTGACTCCAAAGAAGCCTCAGACCATTGCCATCTATTCACCCATACATTACAGTCACACCTCGCCTGGTCTTATCCATTCGTGAACTCTGGTCCATTATTATTCCCTGCATATAGGGAATAATAATGGACCTGCGTCTGGGTCTGATCCTAATGGCTGCAGTTTCCTCGGTTAAATCCCCTCAGACCAAACAGCGAGTGGGGAAGGCGGGTGTTGTAGGCAGGTGTCAGTGACGTCAAGAGTTTGCGCTGAATTTGGTGGTTGTAGTTTGGCAATGACGAAGAATGCGATAGTAAAGAAAGCTCTTCAATCCGTTCTGGTTCGGCTCCAAATATTAAAAAAATTGAAGCCGGAGCAAGAGGAATGTTTAGCAAACATCATCGCTGCCAAAGATGTTGTGGCTCTTCTCCCCTCGGGCTCCGTTAGTGGCAAAGGAGATGGCTAAAGCTGGGCTAAATGCTAAAGCTAGTGTGAGATTTCATAACACTTTGAAGCAACTATTGTTAAAGTTCAAACTCATGCTTATTACATTTGCACGAGCCAGTACTTTTCCCTTGTTTTGACTTCTGAAGGCCAAGCTACATGGCACCGTGGCAGCTGCTGATTGGAGGACTTCATTCTCCCATGCTATATTATCACTAACACTTTGTTGCATCCTTTGTTCGTGTGCTTTGTTCGTGCTGTCTCTACCATCGACAATAAAACATGTCTTCTGTCTGAATTAAAGATGCAATCCCAGACATTGGCTGATTCTCTTCACTAGGCTAAATGCTAAATGCTTGCGACTCACTCGGGCGCATTACATACATCATGGTAAACTCAGATCCAAATGCATGATTGTGGCTTTGATGCACAGACCACAAGGCTTTGTTTTAGGCCAGAGTCCTCGATCTACAATGTGGGCCTCCTCTGGGTTTCTCACTTTTTCTGTATTTTTATTTTATTAAAGCGCCTACTGTATTTGTGACTCTTGAAAAAACATGTTTAAATAAAAAAATCAGATCACAGTTTGGGTCATGGTTATGCTTAGGCTTTCCTTCTTTGTGAGGTCAACACATTTTATCTTATCTTCTCTGGCTCTTGTGCCTTTTTGTTTACAACAGAATTCTCAGGTGACACCAGAGAAGTTCAGTTTTCAATTCAAGATCAAATTAGCCTTATTGAAACAATCTTGGAACTATTTTTTGTCACTTTTTGTAGTGTAGAACCACTTTTTTGTCTTATGCCTGGGTCTCTCACAAATTACAAACCTGCAAAAGTTCAGTTGTTCAAAATTCTGATACAAAAAATCAGAAAAAATACAAGATCATTCATAATTTAAGTCTATGTTGAAACTGCATTTGGCTTTCTACCTGTTCTATCCGAAAGCTAACGATACCCCTGTACAAAATGTCGGTATATCTTACTTGCAAATACTGTATAAAATGCTAGAAAGTCTGCGATAAATAAAAAAACCCGCACTGTCTCCTAATGCCTCTCAACCCGACTCCTCCAAGCCACCACATCTGTAGCTGCTTCTCCATCACGACTCATCCTCTCATCTTAAAAGTCTGGAGGTAATTACATGTTTTGCTCAAGGTAGATCTTAGCTTCAATCAAAACAGGAAGCAGGGCTAATTTGGATGTTTTTTTTGTTTTTTTTTATGGCTACGACTTTCCTATGAAGGTCTGGGCTGCCTTTGTTTTTCATCCAGTTAACCTTTTGTCTACGAACGCCATAAATATTTAGCAGCGGCCAGGCCTGTAATCAACCAGAGACCACTTAGAACTAATGAAGAGGCTGCGGAGAGGGGACAACAGCCAATCAGGCGAGCCAAACGGAGCCAGCGCTGAATACGATACAGACAGGTTTCATCACTTCTGTACTTAACAAAAGAAAGAAAGTGAAGCTGGAGTCAAACATTATGACATTGATACATATCTGTTTAGAAATGTGGGAAAAGAAAGGTCCATTTGGGTCCACAAACGCTGAGATTGTGGGTTTTGCGTGGGTTGCTATAGACATGCAGTGGAAATGTTTACTTTGACTTTTGTTTTATTTTCACCGTTTTTTATTTCTTCCTGTCGGGCCAACTTATTTATGAAGCAAAAACGTGAGGCGCCCCACGTTTACGGGATGTAGTGAAAATATAAATAACAAAGAACTGATATAGAGAAATTGTGGTTAGAAAAAATCTGTTTTGGAAGTTAGCGGTTGAAGGTCCTGGGTTCGAGTCCACCTCCAGACAGGACCTTTCTGTCTGGAGTTTGCATGTTCTCCCAGTGTCTGTGTATATTTCTTCTCAGTGATGCGTTTTTCTCTACCACTAAAAACATTTACAATAGGTCTGAATGTAATGAGATAGAGATCGGATGGAGGCTTCAATATCTCTGGTCCTTCTGGTCTGTCTCTGGTCGGTCTCTGGTCGGTCTCTGGTCGGTCTCTGGTCGGTCTCTGGTCTGTCTCTGGTCTGTCTCTGGTCTGTCTCTGGTCTGTCTCTGGTCTGCCTCTGGTCTTTCTCTGGTCTCTCTGGTCTGTCTCTGATCTGTCTGGTCTGTCTCCGGTCTGTCTCTGGTCGGTCTCTGGTCTGTCTCTGGTCTATCTCTGGTCTGTCTCTGGTCTATCTCTGGTCTGTCTCTGGTCTCTCTGGTCTGTCTCTGGTCTTTCTCTGGTCTCTCTGGTCTCTCTGGTCTGTCTCTGATGGTAAAACTGCCCCAGAGAGTTAAGACTGCCCCTTTAAGAGTTAAGATCTACCCCTGTCTGTGTAGGTTTCCTCCGGGTGCTCCAGCTTCCTCCACCATTAAAAACATGCGCAGTAGGTCCAGCATTCGAATGAAACACATCAGGGCAGGGCAGACAATCAACACAATGGAACCAAAAGTAAAACTAAAAACAAAACCACAGGAGAACTCATTTTAAAATATAAGTACCATAATAACAAAAATACAAACCATGACACAATGAAGCCCAGTAGAGACAAAGTTTTACACCAACTCACTCTGGCTCCAATTGTCATGGTGTGAAATTATTTTTGTACTTTGGTTTTATTTTGAGTTTTTTCTGTGTTTTGATTTTAGTTGTACTTCCTGTCTTCTTCCTCTGTCTTGATTCTCTGCCCCGCCCTAATGTATTTCACCTGTGTCTTTCTGTGTCTATGTGCCTCTGCTGCTCCTCCCCTTGTTGCTGGTCCATTGTCGTTAATTGTCTTTGTCAGTTTGTAATCCTGGTTCCTGAGTTTTGTTTGAATTTTGAGTTTGTTCATACCATGGACATTTACGTTATCATATTTATTAAACCATTATTCTGAATTCCTGCATTTTTGGGTCCTCATTCATCACCTCATGACACCGATTGACTTCCATTGAAAAGTAAACTCCTCAAGCTCAGTAATCGTTTGTGTCACACTCATCATTTTGGGTTCACGATACATGCTCTCTGATCCTTTTTTATTGTTATCTATTGTCTTTGTATATGAAGATCTGAGCCATATAAGGATTGACCAATCAGATGCCTTCATTTGCAGAAAAAACACTGTTGGAACAAATACACCGTCTGAACAAATACCTATATAAGGCAATTGGCTCCAGCTCGCTCATGTTCAAATCAGCTTCTTCCGCTTCTTCCGCCTTAAGGCTAACCCTCTGGTGATGTCACACAGTGGCGTTGTGTTGCATGTGTGCAGCAGAGTCGACTCCACTCTGGATGATTATGGTGATTCCTTTAAGTACAGGAGCTCATGTCTGAGGCCTAAATTACACACGCTCTCTGCTTGTGTACTGAAAGATAAGATCCTAGAGTTTATGTTTGAAAGTGGAAACGTGATACAGTCATTTACTAAACCACATCATCTGGAAACTCAAGAATTAAATCAAATCTTAAATGATTTTTGGACTGAAAGTAAAAGAAGGTCACGGCCCCAACGTGTCCTCAGAACTCACAGAAGGAAATATGTGTCAAGTATTTCATTTGGAGTTCTGTGACCTGTGTGTGTATGTGTGTCTGTGTGTGTGTGTGTGTATGTGCGTGGGTGTGTATATATATATGTGTCTGTGTGTGTGTATACGCGTGTCTGTGTGTGTGTGTAGATTTATATACTGCAATTGCGGGTGAGTGTGTGGCTGTAAATGCGTGTGTACAATGTGTGTGTGTTCGTCTGTGTGTATATATGTGTGTGTGTGTTTTGTACTATGTATGATAAATTGAAAAAACAAAATCAGGACAGTTTGCGTTTACCATTTTGTCAACATTAACTAAAAAGCAAAGTTATTCCAACATGTGTCCAAAAACCAAATCCATATTTAACCTTAATTCAAATGCCGTCTATTTTCTTGCTTCACTTCATCACTCACTTCAAACAGAGCGTGTGCTTCACAGCAAGAAGGGCCTGGGTTTGATACCACCTCCAGACCTTTCTGCGAGGAGTTTGCATGTTCTAACCATGTGTGCTCCGGTTTCCTCTGGGTGCTCCGGTTTCCCACTAAAAACATGTACTATATATCTGAATTTGGTCTCTCTCTGAACTCTCCTTAAACTCTCTCGGGTTTCCCTTTGCTCTCTCTCTGGTCTCTCTCTGGTCTTTCTCTATTCTCCCTCTGATCTCTCTCTGGTCTCTCTCTAGTCTCTCTCTGCTCTCTCGCTCTTCACTCTCTGGTCTCTCTCAGGTCTTTCGCTGTTCTCCCTCTGGTCTCGCTCTGCTCTCTCGCTCTGCTCTCTCGCTCTGCTCTCTCGCTCTTCACTCTCTGGTCTCTCTCAGGTCTTTCGCTGTTCTCCCTCTGGTCTCGCTCTGCTCTCTCGCTCTGCTCTCTCGCTCTTCACTCTCTGGTCTCTCTCAGGTCTTTCGCTGTTCTCCCTCTGCTCTCGCTCTGCTCTCTCGCTCTTCACTCTCTGTTCTCTCTCTGGTCTTTCACTGTTCTCCCTCTGGTCTCTCTGGTCTCGCGCTGCTATCTCGCTCTTCACTCTCTGGTCTCGCGCTGCTATCTCGCTCTTCACTCTCTGTTCTCTCTCTGGTCTCTCTCTGACCTCTCTTTGGTCTCTCTCTTGTCTCTCGCTCTGGCCTCTCTCACTCTGGTCTCAGTTTTTCTAAAATATCCCCTCTGACAGTTAAGCTGCCCCTTCTTCTTTCAAAAAAACCCCTCCAGTTCCTGTAAATTCTTATACAATCCCTTTGCAGAAACACCAGAGGAAGTCAGAATAATGAAATAACTGCAGCCGTCTGAACCTTTCGTGTGCGCTGACGGAAAACCAGACGCTCATTGAAAAATCTCGTGCGCAATTTTGCTGAAGCAGAAGCACCACAAAACCAGCACTTCCTTTGGTCCAGTCCACGGCTTCTTACTGAAAGCACATGGTCTGCCGGGCCCAGACTCGTCCATAACTCGGTCCATATGTGAGAGAGGAGACTGGGGATGTCCCGCAGATGCCACAGCGGGTAGGGGAGGGGTGCGCCTTCTTCCCTGGAGGTGGTGGAAATGAATTCGAGGAGTGGAGAGGAGACCATGTGCCAAAAAAGCCCTCTCCTCTTCTCTCTGTGTGGGAATGCGGTTTCCAACTTACACACGGGGGCTTCATCAAAAACCAGTTTCCAGCGAGTTTGCCTTTTACTGCGTTTTTACAGCGATACGCTCAAAGGGCCTTACATGTAGGGATCATGCGTGTTCGTGTTTCGCCCTCTGAATCTCCCTTTGGCGGTGATCTTTTAAGGAGGATCGTAAATGTTGGGGAGAAATAATAGCGGTGTGAATTAGCCATAGACCATATATTAGCACGGACTGTTGTTACCATAGTGTTGGCTTAATGCTGTAGAAGCTGATTAAAACATATGAAACCTTATATGGGCATTTCTTCTACAGCGTTGTAACAGGGGCATACCGTAACTGTATTATATTATCAGGACAGGGTATTGGAAGACCCAGGACACGCTGGAGGGACTATGTCTCTCAGTTGACCTGGGAACGCCTTGAGGTCCCCCCGGACAAGCTGGAGGAAGTGTGTGTGGATAGGGAAGTCTGGGCGTCTCTGCTTAGACTGCTGCCCCCACGACCCGGCAACGGATGAAGCGGAAGAAAATGGATGGATGGGTATCGATAAGGTAATATAAATTTTGCTAACTTAAGCCGGTCTTTAGTATGATCCTGGACCACCCGCACTTCTCAATGTTAACAAAAACGGCTCGTCCTCAGCTGACAGGGAACCTGCAGATTTTTTCCAAGGTTGGATTTTGTAGGGATTTTAAGGTGGTCATCATCATCTGTGCAAACATTTTAAATTAAAATGTCACAATGTGCAAAATGGAACCAACTACTTATATATACAGTATTTTATTCGTGCTTTATTATGCTAAAGTTATAGATGTATTATTATTATTATTTTAACAGAGTTATTGTTCTATTATCCTGTATCTTAATCATGAACTGGAAATTGGAAATTCATTGGTTTTCTATAAAGTCATTTTTGTGAAGAAACTTTCTCTCGTCCCGATGCAATGATTGGTCAGAACTCTCACATTTCCCTCTGGACCTGCGGAAGTAAAACCACTGCACACAGACTGGACAAGACCGGGAGAACCAGAGCCGGCCGAGGAGGAGTCACTTCCACTGATATTGCAACACTGGGGTAGTCTTTCCAGTGTGGTTTTACTGCAAATGGCAAATAAATTCTTGATCTTGAAAGAGCACAGGACATTGTTTTGAATGGGCAGACATCTTGGGCCGCCGGGGCTTGGGGCACAGGTGTTGCTGGAGTTCCCCCCATGAAATAAGGCCTCTGATTGGTCAAATCTTATATGGCTCATATCTGGAGTTAAAAAGACAACATCAAAATATAGAAACCAGAAAAGAGAGCACAAAACCACTGCATTTTTAATCCCAAAATGGTGAATGTGGCACTGAAACTTTGACTTCGCTCGAGAATTCTGCTTTTCAACGTAAGTCAATAGGAGCCAGAGCGAGTTGGAGCAAAAGTCCGTGAGTGCTTCCCTATTGGGCTACATTGAGCTAGCAGGTTAGCAATGTCCATCGATATACAGGCTAGGACTTTGGCACAAGAGGATCGTAAAAGTCGGGGGAAAATAATAGCGGTGAGAATTAGCGGGAAAGGTTTTATGGTAAAGCTCAGTGACTAAGGGGATACAAATCATGTTGAAATACTAGGAGCAGAACAGCGGTGAAAAGTTCTCCCCAGATGCATATGAGCAACTGGTGTGTTGAGATTTTTATGTTTCTCACACTCTTTGCTGCGATCACTCTTGTGTTTATATGTAATTGTGACTAAACCTGGAATTAAACCTTGGTCTGGAACAGCACCAAACCAGAAGAAAAGGTTTTGCAGATGACATCACATTCTGAGTTTGAGTGGTAATGGGAGTATAGGTCGAGGTATACTTTTGCACCTGGAAGAAATCCACCCAGACACAGGATTAAACCATAGCCTGTATATATAGAGACAATGCCAACCTGCAAGCTCAATGACGCTCAACAGGGAAGTGCTCATGGATGAAGTATTGCTGCAACTCGCTCTGGTTCCCATTTACTTAGATTAAAAAATTAACTGGTAAGTGCTACAATCACCATTTTGGAATTAAATATCTGTGGTCTTTGAGCTTTGTGATTCTGGGGTTTTTATCTTGATATTGTCTGTGTAACTCCAGATTAAATCCGTATAAAAAAAACAGTTGCATTAATTCACAGGGGAAACTCCAGCTTCCCTTAGCAACCACCGTAGCAACACATCTTTCCTGTTACCGTGCCAGCTAGCTTATGTTCAAATCTGCCTCTACCTCAGCACTCGGGGCTAGCGAACCATATACTAAAACTATGCCTGGCCTATGTTGTCGTGTTTTATTTCAGTCATAATTGGCAATAGTCAGTGATAGTAGACCAACCATTCGTACTCATCACACTTATTGCTATAAAAATCAACCATAAATACCTTCAACACAATAAGCCTTTGTCAATGATAGCTTTTTAACACCTGGTATTATTGCTTTGTGCAGGTGTAAGGCTGATCGGAAGTTCACTTTGATTAGGAGTGGACTGACCAAGTGCTGACAGCTCCATAGTGGAAGTGCGAAAGAAGCCAATTTGAACATAAGCTAGCTGGAGCTTTCCTTATAGGGGCGTTTAGCTGTGTTAGCTTTGCGCCGTGATCGCGGCAGACGTGTTGCTAAGACGGTTGCTAAGGCACACTGGAGTTTCCGCCACGACTGAAGGCCTCTGATTGGTCAACCCTTATACAGCATGGCTCATATCTGAAGCTAAGTGAGCGTATGAATAATGTAAATGTTCATGTGGCGACTGTTTGGCCATTAACCTGATGTTGCGTAATGACCCCTTTAAACTTCTGTGGAAGGGAAACAAAAATAGACAGTTTTTCCATGTGTTAATCAAAGATGCAGTCAGTGATTTTTTTCAGACATATTTTTTTTTTATATTATGGTAAGACGTTCCTAATACCTAAAAGTAGTCAAGTTATCATGTGTTTTCAACCAGATGCCTTTAGTCTCCGCAAATTAATAACAAATATTTTGGAGTGGACCGATAAAAACAAACCAATTGGACTCGATGCGTTTACCCCCTTCACCCTCTTCCTGTTTCTCACGAGTGCGCACACCTGAGTTATTGGATTTTCTAAAACCTTAAATGGCTGAACAGAAAATGCCAATTTCACGTTTGCCGCCCGCTCTCCCTGTTGTGACAAAGAAAAGAAAATGCTGGATGTTTGGTTTGGTGGAGAGGGAGGGGAGGGGGGAGTGGTTTCCAGTTGGTGCTACGACGAAGCTAACAAAATTGCTAACTGCAGCTTTAAATACATACATTTGGATAATGAGTGAAAAAAACACAAGTGGTTAACAGTCAGCACCAAAACATTCCTCGCCAAGTTTGGTCCAAAGATATTTTTCTTCTTCCTGGATTGAACGGCAAAGAAAGTTTGTTCTGGAAATCTCATGTGGAAGGTTCCCGGTCCAAAATGCTTGTGCTAGCGTAACATGCTCCAGAAAGCTGGTGTGATTTGGGATTTTGACCAGAAACAACCAGGAGCTCACATTTCTCCGTTTGTTTGACTTTTTAAGGGCAACGATATCTCTGGGAATGTCAAGTCAAGGCAATTTCTCACAAAACTAACACCCACAACGTCAGCTCAAATGACAAATCCTGGACATTCTGTGTGTAGTAGTCGCTGGCAACAACTCAGCAACAACTGTAATGTATAATACTGTAAGGAAACACAGTAAAACAATACAATAAAAGGCTCTATTTTACAACACTTTTGGAAAAATTTAGAAAATATTTGTTACAAAATTTTGACATCTTACATCTGTATCTGATCAATTATAAAACATTTTCACAACGTACAAGACAATTCACACACATACAGACTACACACACACTCTTCACAGCAAGAAGGTCCTGGGATCGATTCCACCTCCAGACACGGCCTTTCTGTTTCCAGTTTGCATGTTCTTTCCGTGTCTGCCTAGGTGTCCTCCAGGTGCGCCGGCTTCCTCCAGGTGCTCCGGTTTCCTCCAGGTGCTCCGGTTTAACCCCATCACTAAAAACATGTACAATTGGGCTGAATGTAATGAGGAATGGTGGAGCGGAGGGTGACGGTCGGAGGCTTTGAAGTGTCAGTGTGTTCGGCGTCTCGTTTCTATCATCACCGAGAGGGAATGGAAGGAATGGAAAAAATATCAGTTCTCCAAAAAATATTGCAAACATTTGTGTCTATGAAAAACGCTTTTAAAACTAATATAGAAATAAAGATTACTTTCTTACTTACTACTACTTACTTTACTTGAAAAGCATACATTACAGTGGCTCAGTTGGTAGAGCATTGGCCTTAGAGCCCAAAGGTTGTGGGTTCGAGCCCATCATCAGACTTTCTCCACAACTTCCACTGATGTCTGCTGTCGTTGTGTCCTTGGGCAAGACACTTAAAGCCTGGTTCACACAAGACGAGTTTAAAATTTTCGGCCGATTTTCCTAACCTGAGAGACCCCTCACACGGAGACAAAAAAATAACTTTGGTCGCACAGTGTGTGGTGCGCAGCCACATGGCAAAATCAGGCAGACCACACACATCACACACAAACCAATTTCCCCCAAGAGCATTCCCAGGTCAGACGGAAATCTCACAAAATCTCTCGAGATCAAGCGTGACTTCAGAGTAAAATAACCATGGAGGACGAAGAGGATGCAGCGGCGATAGTTTGCAGATTGTTTTTAACAGAGAAAAAGTGTTATCAAAAGAAAAGGCGTTGGTCAAAGAAATGGAGGCAACGCGAGCATCCATCCATCCATTTTCTACCCTTTAATCCATTTCTGGGTCAGGGGGGTGGCAGTCAGAGATGCCACCCAAATCTCATAGCACCAGCCCCTCACTGATCCTCTGCAGGTGGTGAGTCCACAGGAGCTGAGATCTTCCAGTGGGGGCTTTGGGCAAAGTGGGGTTAAGTGTCTTGCCCAAGGACACAACAACAGCAGTCGTCAGTGGGAGTCGGTGGAGAAGGTGTAGAGGTGGGAATTGAACCCACGACCTTCTGGCCTTAAGGCCAATGCTCTACCAACTGAGCTACTGTGCAACGCGAGCATGTACTGTATATATTTATGCCATTGACTGTTTTGATTTTTTTACAGTGTTTCCTCGCCGCCTCGTCTGTCCCCCACACCACACACCAAGAGAAATCGGGCCAAAACAATCAAACATTTTGGATATCCCCGATTTGAGATCGGAGCAGTCCCGAAGTCTTTCCGAGCAACGAGCGCAGTCTAAAGACACCACAAATGGCAATTCTTAAGATTGTCGTTGGGGGTAAATCGGGTCAAGAATCGGCCTAATTATCCTGCCGTGTGAACCAGGCTTTAACCACTTTGACTATAAGGAGCGCGGAAGTGATGTCCCCTGCTTGCCTTTTGTGTATGTGTATGCATAAAACTGAAATTTCCCCATTGTGGGACGAATAACGCACCTTCTTCTTCTTCTTTCTATTGTTATTCTTCCTATCACACACACACACAAAATCTAAAATCTAAAAAATCGAATGATATCAAATATAGGGACGGTGTATTTTTTACCAGGCAGACTGTAGACTGCAAACTCTGTATACGTTTTTGGACATGAAGCCATCTCACTGTAGAAACAAGAAATGAAACCATGTGATTCTTACTCTATGAAAGAACGTCGTATGTGTCGTTGTTTAGGCCCCGAAAGAACTGGAGAATGTGGTTCTTTTAAACATGAAACCTGGAGCCAGTAATCTTGGTTAGTCAAAGCTCAGCGTCAGTGTCTTTATGTTTAGATCGTCGTCGTCTTGTTTCATTTTTTGTATACGCACAATTTTCTCTGATGTTTTTCCCCCGAAATTCCAGAGTCACATGAAAAGAAAGACTTCAGGCTGATCGTAAGAAATCTGTGTTCTCTTTCACACCACAGACCCATGTTTTTAGACTTATCAGACCCGTTTTTTAGATTTATCAATACCATAAAATAAAAACAATACATGAGTAAGTAATCCATGAGTGTATATCAGCGATCCACATTCTTTTCAGTGCCTTTTGTTTAATTTGATATTATTTTTACGCATTGGCACTCACACCACCCTCACTCTCTCTCCTCTCTCCCTCTGCTTTATTCTGGTCTTTCTGTGATCACTCTCTCTGGTCTCATTCTAGTCTTTACCTAACCCGACCTCTTTTCTCTCCCTCTATGATCTCTCTTATCTCCCTCTGGTCTCTCTGTTCTCTCTCTTGTCTCTCTCCCTTGTTTCTCTCTGGTCTTTCCATTCTCTTTCTCTCTCCTTTTGTGGTCTGTCCATTCTCTTTCTCTACCTGTTCTGTCTCCCTTGTATCTCTCTCTAGTCTCTCTCTGGGCTCTTTCCCTTCTCTCTCTGATTTCTCTCTGCTCTCTCTCCCTTGTCTCCTCTTGTGGTCTCTCCATTCTCTTTCTCTCTCCTTTTGTGGTCTCTCCATTCTCTTTCTCTCCCTGTTCTGTCTCCCTTGTATCTCTCTCTAGGCTCTCTCTGCTTTCTCTCCCTTGTCTCTTTTTGTGCTCTCTCTTTCTGCTCTCTCTCTCTAATCTCTCTCTGGGCTCTCTACCTTCTCTCTTTCTGCTCTCTCTCTCGACGGGGGTCTCTCTCTCTGCTCTCTCTCCCTTGTCACTCTCTGGTCTCTCACTCTAGTCTCTCTCTGGGCTCTTTCCCTTCTCTCTCTCTCTCTCTTGTTTCTCTCTCCCTTGTCTCCTCTTGTGGTCTCTCCATTCTCTTTCTCTCTCCTTTTGTGGTCTCTCCATTCTCTTTCTCTCCCTGTTCTGTCTCCCTTGTATCGCTCTCTAGGCTCTCTCTGCTTTCTCTCCCTTGTCTCTTTTTGTGCTCTCTCTTTCTGCTCTCTCTCTCTCTCGACGGGGGTCTCTCTCTCTGCTCTCTCTCCCTTGTCACTCTCTGGTCTCTCACTCTAGTCTCTCTCTGGGCTCTTTCCCTTCTCTCTCTCTCTGCTCTTCATCTATGGTTGGTCTCCCTGATCTCTCTCTGGTCAATAATCATATTTCATACAGCAGTGCCATACTACTCCATGGTCTCGATCATAGAACAGTTTTGTGTCTAAATTACCACTATATATGGCCTCTTTTAGAAAAAAGGTCAAAACCGGACTCAAAACAACACAGCAGCGCGGGCGGTCAGTGTGAATGGAAAGGGCGACCCGGAGTTTTTTGGTCAGTGTGAAAACCTCTCGTGATGAAAAATGAAAGAAAACATTGTCTTCTTTGAAACGCACTTTTCCGCTTGCGTCTCTTGAGCCAACACACACTTATAACACGTTCAAGCCAACAACAATAAAACACTCCAGGCCCACAACTTTGCGTGAACCACAAGCTTTAGCTGTAAAAGCCCTGCACTTTACAGGCCCTGATTATGTCACACGCAAGTTTATTTGTATGGCACAGTTCATTCACAAGGCAACTCAAAGAACTCCACAAAACAGAAGTGATCATCAGGCAGTCCAAAGGGCGTTTTGAGAAAGAGAAGAGAACTAACCCTAACCCAAGGAAAAGGGAGATGTTTTTTTCTATTATGCAATATTTTGTAGGCGACAATACAGTACTTCAAATACAATAAAATACAATAAGATGTTTTCAAATACAAAAATCACACACTTTTACTTGTGTCTATTCTTTGGTAAAAAAGTTACATAGTGGGGCTAAATACTGTAATACTTTCACACCACCCCTACTCTCTCTGCATTCTCTCTCTGGTTTATCTGCGGTCTCATTCTGATCTCTCTGGTCTCTTTCTGTTCTATCTCTAGTCTCTCTCTGGTCTCTCTGTGGTCTCATTCTGGTCTCTCTCAGCTCTCATTCTGGTCTATCTCTGGTCTCTCTGTGGTCTCTCTGTGGTCTCATTCTGGTCTGTCTCTGGTCTCTCTGTGGTCTCTCTGTGGTCTCTCTCTGGTCTCTCTGTGGTCTCATTCTGGTCTCTCTCTGGTTTGGTCTCTCTCTCTGTTTCCTCTCTGGCTCCTCTATCTGGTCCCCATCTAGTTTCTCCTTCTAATCTCTCACCGGTATCACTTCCTGGTCTTTCTCTCTGGTCTTTCTTGTCTCTCTCTCTCTCTCTCTCTGGTTTCTCTCTGTGGTTTCTCTCTGTGGTCTCTCTCTTTGGTCTTTCTTATCTCTCTTATTGGCGACCCCGCTCCCATCTCTGTGTGGAGTGAGAGGACAAATGCCCAAAAAAATAATAACAATTGTAAACCGCTTTGTGACCCTTGTCTGTGAAAGGCGGTATATTATTATTGCTTTCTCTCTGGTTTTCTTGTCTCTCTCTCTGGTCTCTCCTTCTGATCTCTCTCTCTGGTTTCTCTCTGTGGTCTCTCTCTGCTCTTCCTCTTCTCTCTTTCTGATTTCCCTCTCATCTCTCTTGTTGATCTGTCTTGTCTCTCTTTCTGGTTTCTCTCCGGTCTTCTTATCTCTCTCTCTGGTCTTTCTTGTCTCTCTCTCACTCTCTTTCTCTCTCTCTGGTTTTCCTCTGTGATCTATCTCTGCTCTTCCTCTTCTCTCTTTCTGGTTTCTCTCTCACCTCTCTCTCCGGTCTTCTTGTCTCTCTCTCTGGTTTCTCTCTGTGGTCTCTCTCAGGTCTTTCTTGTCTCTCTTTCTAGTTTCTCTCTTTGATCTTTCTTGTCTCTGGTTTCTCTCTGGTCTTCTTGTCTCTCTCTCTGGTCTTTCTTGTCTCTCTGTCTCTCCTTCTGCCCTCTCCGTGGTCTCTCTCAGGTCTTTCTTGTCACTCTCTGGTCTCTCCTTGTGCCCTCTCCGTGGTCTCTCTCAGGTCTTTCTTGTCTCTCTTTCTGGTTTCTCTCTGGTCTTCTTGACTCTCTCTCTGGTCTCTCTCATAGCAAGTCACCAAAATCGAAATCCTTTATTCCCATTCCAAAACATGAAGTAAAAACTCTATATAATTATAATTTCTCATGACTCAACATAAAAGTGTACTCTCTCTATCTACAGTATCTCTCTCCTTTCCTAAGAGAAAGAGAGTAGTTCCTTCCCCGTCTGTCAGCAGCGTCACCCCGGCGCCTCCTCCTTGTACTTTGAGGCTTTATCCTCCATTAAAGTCTCAACTCTAAGCTTTCATTAAGTTCCATTTGCTACGTAGAGCAACAAGTCGACCCGTCTTAATTGTCTTTTGGAGCGTCGGGGATATTTTGATTTCAACGTGTCGGTTTGTGGATGTGACCGAACACTGACAGAGGTCCCAGAAACAGAGAAGGTCCATAAGACACGCTCTTATGGTTTCATGGTTCATGGCAACCCTTGTCTCTGTTCTCTGTTACTGGTCTCTCTCTTTCTCTCGCTCTGGTCTCTTCCTTTTTTCTCTCTCTAGTCTCTTTCTGGTCTCTTCTATTTTGCTCTCTCTGGTCTCTCTCTCGTCCCTCACTCTTTCCTCTCTCTCTGGTCTCTCCCTTTTTGCGCTTTCTGGTCTCTCTCTCGTCCCTCACTCTTTCCTCTCTCTCTCTGGTCTCTCCCTTTTTGCTCTCTCTGGTCCCTCACTCTTGCCTCTCTCTCTCTGGTCTCTCCCTTTTTGCTCTCTCTGGTCCCTCACTCTTGCCTCTCTCTCTCTGGTCTCTGGTCTCTCTGGTCTCTCTCTGGTCTATCTCCTGTCTCTCTCTCTGGTCCCGCTCTTTTTGCTGTCTCTCTCTGTTTTTTTCTCTTTGGTCTCTCTCTCTCTGGTCTATCTTTTTTGCTCTCTCTCTGTTTTTTCCCCTCTGTTCTCACTATCTGATCTCTCATTCTATCAGGTCTCTCTCTTTCTGATCTTTCTTTCTCTCTCTAGTGTCTCCATCTTATCGCTCTCTTTCTGGTCTCTCCTTTGTCTCTCCCTCTCTGTTGTCTCTCTCTGGTCTCTCTCTCTACTCTCTCTCTATGATCTCTCTTTCTCTCTGGTCTCTCTCTCTGTTGTCTCTCTATGGCTCTCTCTCTCTCTGGTCTCTCTTTCTGGTCTCTCTCTCTCTGGTCTCTCTCTCTCTGTTGTCTCTCTCTCTCTGGTCTCTCTATCTGGTCTCTCTATCTGGTCTCTCTCTGGTCTCTCTCTCTGGTCCTTCTCTCTGACCTCTCTCTGGTCTCTCTCTCTGTTGTCTCTCTATGGCCTCTCTCTCTCTCTCTGGTCTCTCTGGTCCCTCTATTTCTCTCTGGTCTCTCTATCTGGTCTCTCTCTGACCTCTCTCTCTGGTCTCTCTCTCTCTGTCAGTCTCTCTCTCCAATACGACCTAAGACTGACAAAGGTCCCATGTCAAACAGGGAAAGTCCACACGAGCGTGTATTCAGCAGCGTGGAATGGTCCAGGGTGACTTTTGTCCTGGGGTTGTAAATATGCTCGGGTTAACCGCAAGAATCTGGCTCTGCGATTTAAGTGCGTGGCCCATATGTGGAGTCGTTTAAAACACGGTGACAAAAACTACTACAAAAACTTGAACATGTGAAATTGAATGCGAGAAAAGTTTATTGGTATAGCACAGAACAGTATAACTCAAAATGCTTCACCAGCCATGTATCTGGGAGGTATTCAAAGAGAGGCTGAAACTCCACGACCATTTCCCCCAACTAGAAACCTAGGGTACGTTTTTATTTTAATTTATGTATTATTATCTATTTTTTACTTTGGGTTATTTAGTGCACAAGGGACACGCAGGGAAAAAGGCAAAAAAGTATGTATGAAATTAGAGAAAATACAGTATGTTGTGTACATGATGTGACGAACAAAACATATGTATGTGATCGACACAATACAAAAAAATATTTAAAAAAGAAATACAAAGGCATTAAAATCATTAATATTCACAGTGCATTAAAACAAGAGTGACGATAAAATCCTTCTGTTGTCTGCAGCTAAATAGACCTGTTTTTAACCTGGATTCGTACATTGTCAGTGTAAAAGCCTGTCTCACATTTTCACGAAGATAGTTCCAGATTTTAGCTGCGTTAATCTGAAATGCTGCCTCCCCATGTTTAGTCCTGACTCTGGGCATCAGCAAGAGGCCAGTCCCTGTGCTCCCCAGAGTCTCAGCAGGAGGCCAGTACCTGTGCTCCTCAGAGTCCCAGCAGGAGGTCAGTCCCTGTGCTCCTCAGAGTCCCAGCAGGAGGCCAGTCCCAGTGCTCCTCAGAGTCCCAGCAGGAGGCCAGTCCCTGTGCTCCTCAGAGTCCCAGCAGGAGGCCAGTCCCTGTGCTTCTCAGAGTCCCTGCAGGAGGCCAGTCCCTGTGCTCCTCAGAGTCCCAGCAGGAGGTCAGTCCCTGTGCTCCTCAGAGTCCCAGCAGGAGGCCAGTCCCTGTGCTCCTCAGAGTCCCAGCAGGAGGTCAGTCCCTGTGCTTCTCAGAGTCCCCGCAGGAGGCCAGTCCCTGTGCTCCCCAGAGTACCAGCAGGAGGCCAGTCTCTGTGATCCCCAGAGTCCCAGCAGACCAGTCCCTGTGCTCCTCCGATTCCCAGTTGGTTCACGACACTCACATTTCTCAGATGTACTTTTTAGTTTTCTTTTTACAGTATGTCTCAAGATTCCTATGTTTTTTTTTTATTGCTCTAAAAATTTACGTTCAAGATTTAACACTGTGTCAATTACAGCGACACGTCGAGCTCGTTTGAACTTTGAGTGTGTTTAAATTACAGTTCAGGCTGTGTCATGCCGAGTGATGACAGCTAAAATCATATTTTTCCAACACAAACCCGTACAGTACAGTCTCAGATGTACCCAGGGCTGTGGTCGTGTGTAAATGTCATTCTACTGAAGCAAAATGAGAATCTGGGAAGACATGCTGTTTCCTTCATTTAAAAGAGACACATTCAGCAAAACCAATTTTTTTTTTGGAGATTTGCAGCATTTTACGACATCGTTCCCTCATCAAAAACAGACCTGGAGTTGTGTTTAAATCCATCCATGCTAAAATCAGTAACTTCTGTCACAAACATGTCACTCTCTCCTCTGTCTAAAAGCTCCTGTCTCAGTTCTGAATTAGTATGATGTCATTGTACCACTATGACATCATACTCACCGCAGTTTTCTTGCAGTAAAAAAAAAAAGTATTGCCTAATTTTGGGTATTTCTCAGGTG